>KZ505705.1:1340468-1427230 GCA_002844005.1 Limosa lapponica baueri | reverse complement strand
TGTTCAGAAGGTCTGGACCAGGTGGCAGAGGGTATCCCAGCTGCTCCATTGGCAGAAACAGATGAGAAAAGAATAAACAGCTCCTGTGAAAACAGGCTTAAGATCAGGAGAGATCTTTATGATCTTTAAGTCTGACAGCTCCCTGATACAAGACCACATTAACACCTCTTCTGGTCAAGTACTGGTGAGGAAACTGCTGTCAAGGTATGTAGTCCAGATTTGGAAGTTTCCAGTGATGGGACAACTATCCACAGCCCTCCATGATGTGTATCAAGTGACGCCTACCCACTTTGTTAAAACACCTACCCAACGTCTGCCCTGTATTTCTGTTAGCTTTTTATCTTACTGCATCCTCCTCTGCTGGATCAGAGGGATCTTCTTCACCATGTTTTTGTTTCTGATGTAGACAGACTGACATTAGATTTTACCTCCTTGTGCCTTAAACAGAATAACCTGGTCTCCTTCACTTCCTTATCCCAAGGGCTCTGATGCTGCTACAGCAACGGTGCTTCTTAGGGGCTTGCCCCCCATTGCCCATTCCCTCCCCTCTTCTCAGCTCAGGAGCAAGGGAAGAAGAAACTGAGCTGCCACCACTAGATAACCCTGTTGTTGTTTCTTTCTGGTCCTGGTGGTAACTCACAGCGGCAATAGCTGCTGTAGTTGGGGTAGGAACATCAGACATAGCAAAATAATTCAGATGTCATAGGCATCTTCTGGTCATTAACCAGCATCCCGCCTGCCCGGTGAGCACAAGAACAGGACACAGGTTTCCAGTAGCAATCCTGTCTGTACCAGATTCAAAAGTAACATCACCTTGCTCCTCCTCACATAGTCAAGGTTGACATAGTCTTTTAGGCTTTAGCATCACATTGAAAACTGACATTGGCTTACCATCTACTGCGAGTTTAACCAAGGTCACGGCTGGATAAACTTCTAAGAAAAAAGAAGCCCAACCACAAATCTTTGCCTGTAGCTTTGTGTTATTTGTAAATGTTACTGGCAAGTTGTCCCCTTTTCAAAGCAGTAGGGATTGACCATGGAAATACAGCCAGGAAATTTGGGAATTTAGTCCCAAATCAACTTTCATGACTTCAGACTTTTAGTAGTTCATCCCAGCAGTGATGCTTTTGACTTCTTTGTGACTCCACACCTGCTTTCTTTTCACCGCCTCTGGGAGGGGAATCTCACTGTTGTCAAAGGAGCTCATTAGGCTCAATCAGGTGATTTTAGGGTTTCATAGAGGGAAAACATGAACTTTTATTGTTGATCCTCAGAGAAAAATGTTAAAGCCTATTGTACCTCCTGGATGAATTTACTACAAAGAGTGAGTTTATTCCATAGAATAAACATTTAATTTCCCCATAAAAGCATTTTTAGAAAACATTGAATGAAAGCTTATGAGAATTCCAATGGATGCTCGGAGTCCTGCCAAAGTTAACACATTAAGAGCCAAAGCTTGCTATCTTTGAAGTCAGTGGATGGTTTGCTTTGGAGTTAAAAGGGGGAGGTAGAAAGCAAAGCATTAGATTTCAGTGCGAAGTTATTTGCATATCCCATTCATCTTTCATATTAGGGTATGTGGAAAACTGCCTGTCTACATGCTGCTTCCAAACAGATGTAAAGGCCACATTCCTCAAGTAGACAAGGTACAAGAACTGTATTGAGGAATTACTTCTTATTAGCACGTTTATGATTTGGGGTTTTTTTTTGGCGGGTGGAGGTGATGAGATGGGCAAAACTCCCTTCCTCTTTTTGCTCCACTCTCTGTTGGGCTTGGACTTTGGGATGGGAGGAGAATGCACGGGCAGTGAGCTTGGACAACCCACACACTGACCCACGCTTATTTGGTACACTGGACTAAGGCGTTCATCATCACTGCCCCTCTTCATTCTTGCTTCCCTCATCAACAGTGGAATATTTAAACTGAGTTGCTTCTGGGTAGTTCCAAAGTGCAACACTTGACACTGCAGTGTCAAGGACACTACAGGACAGTATTTTCAGTAAATGTAGTGTTTTATAGAGCTGTTTTTCCAGTATGTCTGCAAATTTAGGCATATATTTTTGCATGGCAGGTGTAAACTCAGATGGTAATCTAAACAGTCTGTTCCCAGCCATGCTGCAGAGGTAGCTGAGATACTCCCTGCCCAGTCATTTAGAAGTAGTCCGACTTCCGGGGTGTGCCAAAACTTGATTTTTTTAATTCCATTTTATGTGTCTTCTGATCACTAGGAAAGATTTTTTTTCTGTAATGCAAAAAGTCATCTGAATTGTTGAGTTCTTTAAAACCACATAGAGCCTACTGGCCACAGTCAGGTGTTAAAATGATACAATTTCAGGAGTGTGTGTGAGTGTACAAGGCATAAATTGTTGATTTAAAGTTCTGCAACAAATTTCAAAACAAACCAGCAAAATCTTCTGTCTGTGGGAAGACCAGGACCATACTGCCAAATCTAAAAATGCTCAACTTTTTTTTCTAGCATCTGTTCAAGTAAAACAATTTCCCAGCATTGTGTGGGCTATAAATTATGATAACTGTGTTTCTTAGTTTCCTGTTAAAGAGATGACTCAGATACTAGGTAGAAGCTTAACTATTGGTCATGTGCATTCTTTTAAATATAAATGTTCATGTAAATGTTCAACAGCGCTCTTCAGAGTTGTTAAAACATTATTCAGTGTATTCAGATTTGTACCTAAATACTTTGTGAATACTTGGCACAGTCAGTTTCTTAAATGTTATGAAATCTGAGAACCATTAATCCTGCGTCTTTCCCGTTCATGGAGCAGGATTTGTCTGCCTCAATACATTTTTAATTATATGTTTTTTACTTAGGCAGCTTTCCTGTAGATAACAGTGTCACTTGATACTGCTGTTAATTTTGCTTGAATGAGGAGTAAAAAATTGAGCCCTTATATTTGTTACAAAGATTTGTGAAGATTTGGGTTGTTTTCCTTGCACAATCAGAAGACTTTGCTGTGGTTTCAAATTGCCTCCCCAGTGAAGTCATCTTAATAGTAATTTTGCTTTAAATCCCAGTGTGTATACCATATTTTTAAGGTCTGACAGCATTACATAATGCTAAATTGGAAAGGTTTGAAACATCATTCATTTTGACGTAATTTGATTACTTTTTGTAATATCCTTGCAATGAGCAGTAAATCAGAAGACACTCATAATGTGAAAGGCTGGCACCAGTAGAGCTGTGGTGATGCAGGATGAGCGCAGTGTTCCTGTTGCAACTGTCTCTAATGTGGGCCAGTCCCTTAAATCAGTCAACAACTTCTTCATCTATGGTTTCATTTCTT
Source organism: Limosa lapponica baueri (assembly GCA_002844005.1). Taxonomy (NCBI): domain Eukaryota; kingdom Metazoa; phylum Chordata; class Aves; order Charadriiformes; family Scolopacidae; genus Limosa; species Limosa lapponica. The sequence goes on along the minus strand of KZ505705.1, from coordinate 1,423,927 downwards.
CGTTCTCATGCACATGGGCCAAAACTCTTGTCTTCAGTTTGCTTCCAGCATTGCGGAGGAATGTTAAAATCACCCAGTAAGCTGTACTTCTGTAATCTCTTCTTATAAATATGTTGTGGTTTAACCTCAGCCAGGAGCTAGGACCACACAGCCACTCACCCAGTTCTCCTCCTTCCCCCCAGAACGGTAGGGAGAAGAGGGAGAAAAGGAGGGGAAAGGGAAAAAGACCTCATGGGTTGAAATAAAGACAGTTTAATAGAATGATAACAGAACAGGAAAATAATAATAATGACAGAAGTCACTCTCACCACCTAGTGAATTGGTGAAATTGGCACCGTCCCAAGCAGTGATCATGAATTCCCCCATTTATACACCAAGTATGACGTCTATGGTACGCAATATTCCATCAGCCATTCCATAGTTCTGTCTGTGCTCCTTCTCAGCTTCTATGGGAAGCTGAAAAAAGTCCTTGAACGGTATAAACATCACCTAGCAACAACTATATGCATTATTGACATTCCTTTCATGCCAAATCTGAAACACAGTGAACCCTAGAAAGAAAATCAACTGTATCCCAACTGAAACCTGGACAAAATGTTAGTACTCTTTCCTTTTCCAATAGCTTTGGTTTGTTACATTTAAAATTGGAATCTGAGAATCAGGATTAGGTGATATTACAAAACATGTATCCAAGAAATAAAATTGATGTTCAAGACAGTAATAAGGATCTTCAGATGACATTTAAACCAGTTGGAAGTAACTCTTTATAGGTAAATTCTGGTTATTTTTCCTGCTTGGTAAGAAAGAGACACTTTTTCAGCCTTCTCTCTCGTTTTAGGCTGGGAATGGAGTGCATAGTTTGGATGTCAGCAGTGGGACACCTTACTAAAATAAAGCATCCATGGGACTGTTGTCTTATCAATGACTTGTAAGTGCAGGAGCTGTTAAATTGGAAACAAGTACTACAAGATGCCAAGTGAGGTGCTTGAGAGCAGCAGCGGGATGGAGGAGACAACGCAGAAAGAGAGCAAGTCTGGAAGCCAGAGCCCTCGCCATGGCTCCTTGAGAAGGGCTGTGGCAACCACTGTCACCTTTGATGGGGAAGCCACTATGGACCGGAGGAAAAAGAAGAAAAAAGAGTCCCGACCCGAGTCAATAATAGTGTATCGGTCAGAGAATGAGAATAAGGTGGAAGAAGAACAGGTGGATGAAGAAGGAGGGGAGAGGAGATCTGAGGAAGGCTCCAAGTTCCTGGGTCAGTCCATGGCAGATGGTATGTATTCTTGGGAACACCCACTTTCCATAAACTTTTTTTGATGCCGGCATGCACTGGGGTCAAATGGAAGTGACCATGGGACCAACCCTCTCCAAGCCAAGGAGAGCTTGAGTTCATACATGAAAACGCCCTGAAATAAAAAGCATTACAAGCTGCTTTGGGGTGTCTCCTGCAGTTATTTGAGGAGGTTGGTTGTTGCCACACTCTTATTTTTAAATGTATGTGCTGGTTGAGGTTGATCCAGAAAAATGCTGAGCATGCTTTAAGCCAATGATGCTATGATCAAGCCCCTGTCCATGCCTAAAACAACTGCTTGTTAAGTGAAAGGATGGAAGCAGATGGATTTAGTGGCTCTACCTGAGATAGGGAGTTTACTCATTATCTGGGATTTGCTGTTGCCTTCTGTTTGCTTATTCTCAGGACAGCTTCCTCTTAAAGAGTGATTATTTGGCAAGGTCGTCGTGGGGCATCTTGGAGTCGCTTTCACTTCTGATGTCTGTCCTGGATACCCTTGCAGGGAAGAAGTGTGGGAAGCAGGTCCTATGGCTAATCCTCTTGTGAGTCAGCACTGCAGGCTGAGAGGGGCTTAAATAAGAATGCATGTTCCTGGTCCATCAGCCGCACCAGAACCCCTATCCTCATGGCTTATCTGCTGCCTTCTTATTTTTGTGGATCACTTCAAACTGCTCAGCCTTCTGTTAAGAGCCTCTGAAGATCTTTTTCCAAGCTAGTCAGAATTAAGACAAGGACGAAGCATATTTTAGGCCCTTAGAAGAGTTTATGTCCAGTAACACTGCAGGGACCATCCTAAACCAATGTCACTTGGAAACTAAGGCAGTCTGTTTGTGACTTTAACACACATCACAACACTTTCCTGTTTGGTGTCTTTGTTGGTCCCTTAAAATGCAAATATAATTATATGAGAGTTTGTAAGGATTTTCTAAACTTTAATTTGCATTAAGATACAGTGCAAATGTAAAGTGAAGTATTAGGTATTCAAGTATAACTCCAAGTGTGGATGTGCTTATTCCAGAATGAGAGTCTTAGTCGTATTTATCTAATTCACCCCAAGTGTCCAGGCTGTTCAGGAATAAATCTATGAGGGTACCAGAGAAAATAGGCATAACGTTTTTTATTCAATTACTCTGCCTTATCTCTTTCTCATATACTCCTGCAGCACTTTCCCTTCATATACTGTCTCCAGTGCAGATGCTGGAGTCTTCTCCCATGTGATTTCTGCCATCTGGAATTCCTATCTTCTCCCTCATTAGCTCTTCTTCCATTTTCTTCTGCGATAATCTTTTTACTGCATTGCTTCTTGCATTCCATCTTTTTTTCTAATTTAACTATAACTCCATATGCACTATCTAATTGTCTTTGGAGTCTTTGGGGATTTACACAAAATATCTAATGTAGATGAGTTTATCTGTGTTCACAGGTGTCTGGAACATGCCTTTAGACAGCAGATATGTCACCTTGACTGGAACAATCACCAGGGGAAAGAAGAAAGGTCAGATGGTGGACATCCATGTCACACTAACAGACAAAGAGCTGCAGGAACTGGCTAAGTCAAAGGAACCTCCTAAAGAGGACGTACCTGAGAAGAAGAAGAAATGTGATGTTGGACTGGACAGAGGACCCCACATCGTCCTCTGGACCATCATCTGCCTCCCCATCATTTTTGTAGTGTCCTTTGTGGTTTCATTCTACTATGGAACCATTACATGGTACAACATCTTCTTGGTGTACAATGAAGAGAGGACCTTCTGGCACAAAATCACCTTTTGTCCCTTTTTGATCATCTTCTACCCAATTATAATTATGGTTGTGTCTTTTTCCCTGGGCCTGTACTCGGCTGTGGCCCAGGTAGCATGGTCCTTTGGGTACTGGTGGCATGCTGTCAGGGATATGGAGAAGGGCTTCTGTGGCTGGCTCTGCAGCAAGCTGGGTTTGGAAGATTGTTCTCCGTACAGCATTGTTGAGCTGCTAGATTCTGACAATATCTCAGGTAGTCTCTCTGGCAAGAGCTCTGCGCAGGGGGTTGAGACCTCAGCACTCTGAGTCTTTGTCCTGGCTGACTATTTTGTTCATACGCGAGTGGTTTTCACCTAGAAAATAACACACTGATGATTTTTTAATATATATATATATATTTAAACACAAACATAATGAATAAAATATTGGGCTGGGAGTGCTCTTTAAATGTCACAGAATGCAAGTGTGCTAGCTTCATGTGGTCTGGGTGGGGAGGTGCATGGCTCTCCAAGGATTTGTCATCTGTTTTAGCTAATTATAGCCTCTGGGAATGTTGAGAAAATCCAGGTCTGTGGGACTTCGGCTGTTTGTGAGGTGACAGAGCTATAGGTTGAAAAGTCCACTTGTGTAAAGTTAGACTTTACTTTTAGGGAATGGACATAACAGTGACCTGTCGACTCAGTGAAAAGAAGTCTCTACTTGGGGGATGACCTTCAGGAGCTAGGAAATCATTCAGAGGTGAAGGCTAAATTGCATAATGTGATTTTCCTGCAGTTTTCCTAGAAAGGGTCCTTTTCCAGTCTTTTTGACAAGTGCAGCAAACCCTCCAGGTAGACTCTGTCGGAGTTTGAAAAACAGACCACTACAACAGTTGTGCCCAGCCTTTTACTGGGAAAGGACAGCAGAGCCTCCGACAAAGGCCCGTGAGCTCCACCCTGACCTGAAACATACCCATCACATGTTGGAAGAGTAGGGCTTGGTCAGTAACGCGGTGCATGGGGACCTGATGGTCACCAACCACCCCCAGGGGACTGTAGCTGCAAAGATAGGTGCTACGCCACAGCTCCATTTGATCTGTCGATAGGTGCACTGCTAGGAAGGAATGGGCTACAGGAGTTGGGCGTGGTGTGCGGTTCAAACAGTTGCACTATAGGGAGGAAACATCTACTCTGAGGAAAGGTGGTCAGTTTGCAGGGCACTGCAACGCAGGTGTGGACCAGCAGCACCTGTATTTAGAAAAGTGGAGTGGATGGTGCTTGGGATGGGAAGGTCTCACTGAAATGGTCATTCTGTTTTTCAGGTTGCTCTTATGGAGGAGCTGCTGGCCCTCCCTTTTCAGAACAAGGGCAACCCTGAGCCGGTGTCTGTTAATGCCAGTGCGAACTGTGTTAGTGCCTCAGCTCTGGAAATCTGCATCCCACACACACTTCCTGGTTAATTGTATGGAAGAGCAATGGATTATACATCCTCCTCCCCTCCTGTCTCATTTTCATAATTGATTTCCCTCCTTTTGGGACTTTGCATGGCATCTTAGTGGGCTCCCAGACCAGGCTGAGGTGGCCACCATAGGCTGGAGAAATTTTAACTGTCTCTTTAAAAAAATGACTAGCAGGAATGTTCTTTTTCTGGATTGACTGTTGAGGTTTTGGCCTAAGGAGGACAGGAAGAAAATAAGAGAGGTATAATGGACTCTAATGGGGACTGTTACATGTCTGAAACATGATTAATTTTCTGAGTGCTCTAGTTCAGCTGGTGCTGCTAGAAAGTCTGGCTCAGCCCCAACCCAGAGGAGCCCACCGTTTGCATGCGTGTAGGTAGATAACTCGTAGCGTGTAGTCAGTCAGGCTGCGAAGTCACTCATGTCTCTGTAGGTGTTTCACTTCCCCAGTCTCCCTACCAGAGGGGGAGCTGCTCTAGCTTTAGGATGGTGAAGAGAAGCATTCAGAAGCTGGATTTCACAGGAACTTATGCTTCGTGTTGCATTTCAAGGATGAGGTCAAGACTAGACTGACTGGCTGTCCTGGTTAGGACATCTGGGAGCCGGTGATGTATAAACAAGTCCATCCGATGCTCTAGACCTGACACTGCAGTAAAGTCCCTGCTGCATTCTTGGTCCATCCCCTTCTGGGAGGTCCAGCCAAAGCAGCCTCGTAGCACTGGCTTGAGGATTAACAGCGTGAATAGTGTACAAGCCAAATATCAAGAACAGGCTTGGCCCCACACTTTACTGACAAAGCAGAGGTGCTCCCTCGGCACAGGTACAGCCAGGCTGTGTTTGCTGCTTCCTGATGCACAGCTTTCAGTTTTTACTGGCTAAAGGCAACTTGCAGTAAAAAAAAAATTAAAAATAGTGAAAAAAAATGGACCCCAACCTGTGAGGCAATGGCAGGTAATTCAGTGGGGTTCAAAGAGGCTGACATACGCCTGGGACCATTTCAAGCAGTGAAATGCTATTTCAATCAGGGAGCTCTGAATTAATAGAGAAGCTGAGGATAAGCCATGCCAGTGCTGGCAGTCTGTAGTGACCCACTCTGCTTAATACTCCTCCACATGGAAATCGCAGGCTCCCACATGGCTGGAGGGTGGGAAGAAGTGATGTTTAACAAGCATTAATGGGAAGGAAGGCCCGCTGGCAAGTGTTCTCACACTTTGCCTAGAGGGACACTGCTAGCGTGAAAGGATTGGATTGTGTATCTTGGCCCCAACATGCGGCAGACAAGTGGGTTTGGGGGAAGGATGGCTGGCAAGTGTGCATTGCTGCAGAGGGAGAAAGCCCAATTCAGCTGTCACTGCCAAACAGCAGCTGTTCAAGGCTAGACGAAAGGCTGGGGTCAGTAGCACAAAGAGCCTTCAGCTTACAGAGGGCTTGAATGATAAATACTAGCTCATTACAGAATCCAGCCCTGTGAAATGTCTGCTGAGCTGCAGGATTTGCTTTCAGGCTTGCAAGCAGCCTGCCAGAGTGGAGACAGAACCAAATCTGTGCCTCTTACTGCTAGGTAAACACAAAGGAGCATCAGAGAAGTCGTATTACCCTCCCTCTACCATGGCAGCTATGCTTCTGGGTTTGGAGGCCACATTTTTGGGAATAATACTGGAACAATCCATCATGTGTTTTCTACTTCTGTACACTTAACCAAGCTTGCCTCTGCTCCGGCCAAAGTCAGGGTGTTCTGCCATTGATTTTGGTGGGGCCTAGTTTAAGCTTGGGGTTAGTTCTGGTGCTATTTGTAAAAGTTTTATTCAAACTTTTCTCAAAACAACTCTGGATAGCTTTCTCTCTTGCCCGTTATCCCCCAGAGTGGTTTGCCTGCTGCAAAATATATAATCATAATCACTTGTTGTAATAGAAAAAAGCACAAGTTTTTGTCTTGTTCTACCGATGCTTTTGGAAACTCACAAGTAATTTCTGCTTATGTGCCACTGTCAAACTCCAGCGAGTTCCAGTTATTCTGATTGTTGCGTGCGTTTCTGGCTGCTCTAGTCTGGATGTTTTTTTTAAGTAAAGATAATGTGTGTTTGCTGATTGTTATTTTTAATTGCATTCCCTTTTCCCATCCTTGCTGGCCTGGGTGGAGAATAAAGATGTACGTGGCATTAGAAGAGTGCTGCTTTCATGCTTCTGCTTGACTTTGTGGTAAAAACAGTACTGTGGGATGGATACAGTCATTCTATGGTGATAATTGATTACAAGCTGTTATTTTTGAAGACTCACTTTAAAGTGTATCTGAAATGGGTCTCAGTTTTACCTCTTGTTAACCTGTGTGTATTCAGAACTGTCTTAATTCTGGGCTCTTCTTTGCTTTTACTTCATAGTGCACAAATGAAAATTTTTTGATTTAATTTCGCTCGTTGGGTATCTGTTTGGCTTTAGCCCCAAGGATCTGTAGGGAGGGACACGCTTCCATACCAAAATAAGAAATACATTTACATTTACTCTACAAATATGGTCTGTGTGTCTGTGACTTGGAGCTGCTATTTACAGCTGTGCTGGGAAGATTTCTTACAACCCCTTTGTACTCCAGATATATGTCTGTAATGGTAAGTCAAAGGAGAATCTACCAGGGCAGTCCTTCGAGGTGTCTAAATATTAAATGACACCCTCGGTGCTCTCCCACACAGTCTTACTACAGTCCTACCCTCCTGCTAGCACAGTGCAAACACTTATTTGACATTTTCTTTCTTCTAAAGAGGAGATATGGATCTTTGGAAAACCCAAATGAAATTCCTAGCTGAGTGCTACCACAGCTTCAGTGTAACAAATCTTTGAGCCAAAAGGCTCCCTACAGGTGACCTCCTTGAACTGGCAGTGCTGTGTCCAGCCCAAGAGCTGGAAATACCAGGAAAGTGCTCTTGGTGTGATGCCTGCTGCAAACATTGCCAAGGGAATAGGATTCCCTGTGTGGCGGATGTATGTTGAGGACTTCCCATCTCCAGTGAGGAACCTGGTGAAGGACACTCAGCTTCCTGGTGTGGCAGGGTGGGATGGAGATATTGGGCCCAGAGAATTAGCTCATTAACCTTTGCAGTTCTCACCTTTGAAGTAGAAGGTAATAATTTTATAACATAATGGTTAGCACTGGGTTGGACTCCTGTTGAAGACCCTTGCACCAGGCAAAACCCCCCTGTATGACTGCAGCATGTATTTCAGCAGGGAAAGAGAAGGTGCTAATTCTGCCTGCTGACTTACCCATCCCATTCAGTTTCTTTGAGAACTGAAACAGTCATACTGTGAACTGTGCTTTTCACTACAATTAGTCTCTTGAAATTACCCTTCTAATCCCTGAGGCTAGTGCTTTGAATCCTGAGGCCAGGATCCTGCAGTTTCTCCCTATGAGACTATCAGCAGGGGCTGCTCCATGGATGCATATGGCCAACCCCATGGATACCTTTTTGCAGCTGCAACCACTAGTTAAGAAAAGCCACTCCAATCTGCTCTTGCTCACTGAAGCATGCAATTACACAAGTGTTAAAGAGAGAAAATATGGATGCACAGCCCACATTCCTGCCCTGTGATGGACACAATTTTGCTCAAAACTTACGCAAGCCCTTTTTGTTCCAGGCAGTGAATTATCTGCGGGACCAGTGCCCTTTCTGCTTCTTTCCGAAGACTTGTTGATGTGAAGGCAGTTAGATTAACGCAGATTCATTTCTGAGTAGATTAGTCCATCCAAATTTATTCCCTGTATGGAAATGGGAATTCACAAAAAAGAGGGAGAGGTTGAAGCAAATTCAGGCCTTTTCCAAATACCACTACCCATAAGAAATCCACTTGGAAACACAACTTTTCAATTAATTTGGCAAATTAGAAGGGACATCATGTTTGCTTGTCTTAACTACTAAAGCATGATTTCTCTTCCAACAGGCATCCGCTTAATGATGAGGGAGGGTTTGTGGTTGTGTGTTTGATAACAGGGTAAATTGCCATGGGGCTCAAAAAGCCCCCTGAGCATCCTTTCACATAAATGGGTGAAGTGTGGCTGCATTGGAACAGGCAGCCCAGAGAAATGAGGCTTGAGGGGCTCTCATGCATCCCCTCTGGTCACCCAGTTCCTTTAACTTTTAGTCTCCCTAATTTCTTGTCATTACACGGTAGCTGAAGTCTGTCAGAATGCATTAAAATAAAGAGAACGCCTGAGTCAGGCCAACAATGTGTTTGTCCCTGTGTTAAAAAAATGCCCTTGCTTTTAGCATGCTAAAACATAAAACCTTCCCCCAAAAATAGAGCAGCTAACATCCGCTGTGGTTTGCATCCATTGAAATTAGGTATGCCATGGGTGAATTTGACCTGGAGCCCTCTAATATAGAAAGTTTCTGCCTGGATGTGATCTCCCTGTCTTAGGGCTCCTTTTCCCAACTATTTCTTCCAGCTGGAAATTTAACATCACAAGACAAAAAAGGGTAGCTACTGAATTTGATAGTATGTTCTGCCTGGTAAAAAACCCACCTCCCAGGCAACATGTTCCCTCAGGGCTTGGCGCATTACAAGTTCCTCCATCAGTAATGTATATTAAGACCAATGAATTTCAATGTGCCTTTCACTATCTTACTATGTACACGAAATTCTTTCTGCTCCTCCAGTGATAAGGTAAGTGAATCAATTATTTCTACTGCAAAATAACAGCAAACTGGCTCATTGTGGTATACAGCAAATACAGCTTAATTTATTCTAGCCTGGTTATCTGAATCACCTGCAGTTCCAATCCTAGCAACCCCAAATATCGCAAATAAACCTAACGGCTCTTGCAGTGCCAGTTCCAGGCATGAATCCAACAGCTCCTGGGGTAGTTGGCCTAAGGAGAGCATGCCATTTATTCAATCATCCTTTCTAAATTATATTACTTGTCCTAAACTACAGAAGTGTCAGCTTCTAATGTCTTCCACTATGATGTATTTAAATGTGTTTGTAGCAAGCCACCCTTATAATTACAGGCAATTACTAGAATATCCTTCCATCATAATGGAGATTTTCCTTAACATTTTAACCATGTAAAAGTTGCATGCAGAATTAATAAACACAAGCAATTTTAACCTTCATTAATTTATTCAAATGAGCTCCCCTCTGACTTAAGAAATGAGCAGAAATAATTACTAGTACCTACATGTAGTAAAAAAAAAGTGAAATAGTAAGCAGTATCACATCATCCCAGGGCACATCCAGTGTCACTGCTAAATAACATCTCAGTTGTCATCAAATATGTGTTGGTAGAGCTACCTTTAGTGACTAGCAACTAAAAGCAGGTAATAATACTGACTCCTCTACAATGCGGTTACATATTGCTAAAGTGATGAACCCTAATACTGAAACAGACTCTAAGGCAAAAGTTTCATGTGATAGCAGTGACTTCAGCCAGCTCCCGATTACAGGATTGTTCTGAAGCTCCAATTTCACTCTAAAATCAAGGCTCTTTTGACAGCTAAATTTGTAATTTATTTCAAGAGAAAGTTATAAAAATTTAAACATCTGCCTTCTCTAGCACAAAAACCCTGCAGAAATCAGCAGTTGTCACCCTCCCTTCCCTCCAAGGAATTCCTGCAAAAAATAACTGACAGGGAAAACATGAAATTATTCTTCTCTGCCTCTACATCTGACATTGTCATGTCCCTGCTAGTGCCACAGGTTAGCATCAATTTACGCAAATAAAAAACAAACTTAATCCTTTCTCTTTCCCCTCAAATAGTAGTGCTCTCCTTCACGGTGCTACTTTGTCTCCCAAAGCTGTACAAACTGGGAACTCACAAGAATTAAAAGCTTTAAAACATGATGTCCCATTCTGTATGTTTGCAATGCTCCATTTTAAAAATGCATTAAGGCTGATATTTCTCTAAAGATCCAAACTTCCATCCTTTCAGTCTGTTTCCAGGTGCAGGCAAACAAACAGGGATTTAAAACGGGACCCTCTCTCCCAGCTCAGCAAGAGCCCTTTTTGGCTGCTGAAGACTCCCCCTGTCCCCTCCCACAGGCTGCTTGGATGGATAAGGAACAAATCCCTGTGCTATAAAGATTAAATTGGACCATGAGCCAGCGCGTGTGTGTGCGTGCATGCCTACGTGCACGATGCTGGTGGGGGAAGGATGAAACAGGGAGGATACTAAAGGCTTATCCTTGTGCATCCACAAAGCAAATCCTTCCCGCAGTGAGTTATCCCAGCTAGCCTGTCCAGAACCATCCCAGCGCTTTCCAGAGATGCGGAAAACACAGCTGGATTGCTAATGGCTGCAAACAAAGACTTACTGCACAGAGGGAGGTGAAACAGAGAGAAAAACTGTGAAACCAAGAGCACGTGGAAAACAAGATGGATGAGATTCTGCTTCTGCGATAACCCAATCTGAAACAGCAGCAGCCAATACAAGATTTCCAGGCAAAATGATGTTGTTTTGCTGTGTCTTATAATGCAGTCTGCATTTTCCCACAGTTTCTAAGGTTCTATTTTATTTTATTTGCATCTACTTTGTACTTACTACCTCTTCTTAAAACACTGGCTGTAACTTTTTTCAAAAACTATTTGCTACTCTTTTGCTGGGCTGGTGCTTTCCTCAAAGTGAGCATGTGATACGAACTCTCCGGTCCTCTCCAAGATCCCAGGTGCTCTGGAGTTAATTTGAGCCAAACTATTTCTATTAATTAAAAAAAAAACAGACCCCTACACTGCTCATAGTCCTCTAAAATGTAATAAAGAAATAATCTGTTCTAACGGATTTAACAACTAATCCAGAAAAGCCTGCCAGAGTTATTTCACGAGTAGAAACATGTGTCGGGTTTTCAGCAACTTAGCAGTGGGAAATATTTCACCTTTCATGATACCAGGCTGAGTGGGCCTTGCATCGTCTCCTTCAGAAATCCTTTGGTTAATATTTATAACTCTTGAAAACCTCATCCTAAGTAGAAACCCAGCTTAATAGATTGTAGATGTAGGAAGAAATTTATAAAACTACCTTCCAAAAAACGTACAATGTTAAAATATTTGAAAAAAAAAACCAAACGTGGTTTTTTTTTTGTTGCTGTTATTGCCTGATTTCTGCCATACCTTTATGCAGAAGTTCCTCTACAGTTTGGTGGTGCCTGCTGGGTGCACGCTACCCAGTTCTGCAGGCTGCAGTGCTTCCTCTGCCGAGGTGACTGGGATCATGTTGCCCTCCAGTGGCTGAACTGAAAAGTGGGGAAAAAAAGCCCACTGCAGTATTTTTTTTCTGCTTTAGAAATGCATCCTTCATACCGCCACAGTGCAATGGCCAATACTAAGTTCGTCATGCCAATTTTTAATATATTCATATAAAATTAATCCATCCCTCCCTCCCTGTTCCTGATAGGTATGCAATCTGAAGCAATCTTCAGTCACAGGAGTTCATGCTATTCTTTCTCTGGCGTGGCAGCTTATATAGTGGGGCATGGGAAAGCATTTAATGAGAAGCCAGTCCAGCATTTTGTTTTTCCCTTAAGTGAGGCCAAAACCCATTTGCACAGATCGTACAAAGCAATCTCTCAATAATACATGCCACTGTAACATGGAAGTATTTCACATAAATACTATTTTTTTTTTTTGCATAGCATGTGACATAAATGCAGATAAACTTGCATGTGGCAATAAAGGCATAAGGATTTTAAAAGCTACAAATGTCTATGAAGTCTCAGTGCCCCTCTGAGATGCCTTGCAGCTGATTTTTTCAGAACATCTAGCATAACAAGACATTTTCTATGTTGAATGTGAAGCTCCTTTCTCGAACACCTGTGAGCGCTCAGGACTTACACACATCTGACTGTATCTCATACTGAGCACTAAGAAAATGTGGCTCATGTAACCAGTGCCTACTGGTGAGAGGCTTGGGTTCAAGTGATCTGTAAATCAAAATACAGGCAACCTACTGAACAAAACCAAAGAATTAATTCTTAAAATGTCATTCAGTTACCATAATAATAAGAATTTCCTCTTTAGCTCTACATCTCCCATTTTTTGTAATAAATGAGGCAAGAGGCTTATGACTCCTTTAGCACACAGACCTAATCTTATCCCAATATGTATTGAGAGAGACTATGGCATTGTGGGACAAAAAAAATACTTGCACCTGTAGTTGAACCTATATCACAACATGCAGACACGAAGTACTTGGTTAAGATTGTAAGAGAAACTTTAATGTCAGGATTTCCTCTCATTTTGGAGCTGGACTTTTGCAACTTTAGTGCTCTCTTTCCTTCTTAAACAAAAACACATTAAAGAAGTAAAATGAAATTCCATTACCTAGAGCCCTCCTGACAGCCACATGAGTTTGAGCTGGGCTGAAGCCTTCGGACCCACAACAAACGCTTCTGCCTTTTGAGCCAATTAAACAATTGACAGCTGTGGAAAACTGCCATTTATAAAAGTCACCAGCAATCAGGCAGTAAAACAATTAACACTACCAGCAAAAAGGGATTCAAGATAAAACAGAAAGTCAGAGTCTGCTAAAACAGTGAAGATGTTTTCAAATTGGCTGAGCCAGGCAAATTCCATACAAGGCAAATATAAAACTGGCTAAAGCAATCCCAGGAGCATTAATGATTTTCCTTGAAAAGATGGGTGAGATTACAAATATAACATCTACTTTTAAAAAGGGATGAGGGAGTGTGAAGATGTCAGGGAGTATTTGTGCTTCAGTTACTGGAAACTAGAATAACAAATAATTTAACCATTTATAGGTGCTCAGAAAATAAGCAAAAGGAAAACAAGGGGGTTTGTTTAAAGAACAAATGGTGTCAAATCAACCCTCTCCTTTTTTTTTTTTTTGTGAGAGAGAAACAGACTTTTGGGATAGAAGTTATTTACCTTGATTTTAATAAGGCTTTAATGCTGTTTTAAATGACATTCCCATAAGCAGGCCAGGAAGCTGTTGCATATTTTGATGCATGATAAAATACTGCAAAAGCAGCCAGAATGCTATATACAGAGCTGTATCTTGTGGTTACTTCCAGGGGTGGCCATCTTGGGCTGAGCATTGTTCTTTCTTGACTTGGCTGAAGACAAAATGTGCTCATGAAACCTGGAAATGACACCAAACTGAGAGGGATGGCAAGCACAAGGCCTAAGAAGATTAGACCTAAAAAATGTTCGTCACAAATTTCATAAATGGTCTGAAAGAGGAAAAAAACCAGGACTCAACTTAGGCAGATGTGCTGGTCTGTTCATCGGAAATAAAGAACATCAGGTGGAACTACTGGATGGGCAGCAATTCTGCAAGGCAATACGTGTGTGCTACAGGAAAGCGTTTCTCAACATGACTCCATGATAGTGTGAAAAAGGTAAATACCATATGGGGAAAAAAGGGGCTGCAAACAGAGTCGGCTTGTAACTTCATGCTTTCCCTCTCTGTGGCACTTAATGAGGCCCCTCTGCTGGTGTATTACAGCCAGTGGAAGTTTTTACTCTGCCTGAGAAATGTGCCTTAACTGCATAGTCTGGAGAAGAGAAAGAAAGGGACTGGTCACAAGGAAAGAGGAGGCTGTAAATTCAGCAGCTGGGGTGGAGGACAGTGAGGATGAAAAGCAATAGTGACACTGTCTTTTGGAGGAGGAACTATGAGCATGGGGCCTCGGAGTCTCTCAGCTCTGTGCAAAAGGACTTGTGGCGCTGTTTCTGAAGCAGTGCAGCGGGACTAGGAGTTGTGGGTGTGCTGCTTTGAAGTAGCTCGTTTATCAGATGTGATCCACCCATTTGCCACAGTTCAGGAGCCCCTGAGCTGGAGTGTGCCTGGCAGGACGCACCTGAAGTCAATATACTCTTGTAACTCGTTACCTCTCCTGAGTATGTTTTTCTTCTGTGTTTTCAGGCAAGATTGGATGGTGTGGTGTAATCCTTCCTGTTTAGCTTTCTAATTTTCCTAGCTCAATAATTTCCTTATGTTTCCTAGTAGACTCATTTCCTTCCGTTGCATGAACTAAATTGAAAATGGACTGAGCCGGTAGACCAGCAGATGGGAACTGTTAAATCCCCAGAAGGATTTTTTTTTTAATTTAGTTTTAAGTTTATTGAAGGCACAGTTTTGTAACGTGCCAAGTGTTCATGAGTTGTAGACAGCCAGAGGACAAGCCCCGTGGACTTACAGGTGATCCTCAAAGTCAAAGACTTGCTTTGGAGACTGAAACCTGTGTTTGAGATCTTTTCCCTGCAGATGTATTCCAGAGAAGCAACTAAGCAAAGACCAGTGTTGGGCTTGCATCTCTTGGGAGGACCATCAGGAATCACTAAACAGACATAATAAATACTAGTGTTGGTCCGCAACACAGTTTTGGCATGTGCTTGCAAGCAGGTGTTTGGAAAGACCTCTTGGGAGATGACAACTGTGCGCACCTCATGAAGCCCAACACAGGAAGATGGTAACAGATGTGCTTCTAAGCTCTGCTTTGCTTTGGGTGCCAACTTCCCGTCTATTTCAACTTTCAGTTTGCTGCCAAGCTTGTACTGGTAGAAATACAAAGCTGATTGGTGTCACAGTGTCCTTGCCCTGCTTTGTTTGTCTCTGTAGGAAATTCAGTTCATAATTCCTCAGTTTGCAGTTAGTGCCCACGTCTATGTATGAGCCCAGGCAAAGAATGAGGTAATGATTGCAAAGTTAATTCTTTGGAAAAGTTCTGCTTCATGTATCTATTTCAATAAAGTTATTGGGCTAACTCCCAGATGGCTATGGTATTCCTCGTTCCACCAGGCACTTATCCAAAATTTTACCCTGTGGGCAATTGCTCCAAGGGGGAGAAAGGCCAAGTCATCTTTCTGTTCTTACATTGAAGGCATTCAAATTTTCTCAGAGCTGCCATAAGCAGCTGTGTCCCAGCTGCAAATCTCTGGGTAATACATTCCTTCCTGTAACCAAACAGGGAAGCCATTTTCCTTGCTGCCTTATAAAGGCATTGAGCGAAGTTAAACACAAGGCAGGCCCCTCATTGCTACTTCCCAAGAGGATGCTTGTTTAACCCAGGCTTAGTTTTTTGGGGGAAAGAAAAGTAAGCAAAAATGGAGTGAGCAGAGCAATGAGTGAGAACCTTGCAGGGACTGAGGTTGTTGACTCACTTTGTTGCAAATGAGATTACAGCCAATCACCCCGGATGCTGAGTCCTCTGAGACATCACGCATTTATTATTTATACCCAGAGACTGACATTCTGTAAAATGGAAATGGCCAATTAATCACAAGCATCTTTTGGCAAGTGTTTACAAGCAAAGATCTTAATCTGGGCTAACAAAGCCCTATTGCACCCAGAGGGAGTTGATTAGTTGGATCTGATGATTACCTATAAGGGAGCTCTGTGCAGATTTGTGAAGGAACCAGAGATTAGAGTTTGTTTCAGAAATGACTAGCCAGTTTTTCTTTGAATAATGGAAATAGCTCGGAGGAAATCTGGCAGCATGAAGATGTGAAGGGCAGAATGTTTGGGTTTATTGTTTGTTTATTATTTTTCTGGGAGTTATAAGACCGTGTTTATGCCAGACTGACAGCTGATGGATAGGAAGATCACAGATGGAGTTTCATGGGTACAGGTGACTTTAGTTTTACTCAGACTTTGTAAGACCTTTGCTTTACCTGGGCTGGGCACCCTGACCTTCCTGCAAAGCAGAGGCTCCCAGTTCACACTCAAATTAGGTTTCTCTGAGTAATGTTCACAATTACTGCTCTAGCACTGAGAGTTTGTACCACAGCCTAAGATTCAGCTTTTACGTCAGATCAAGGATTTGGAGAGGACTATGAAGAGTTTTGTGTCGATATTCTGTGCCAGCAGTCAGGGCTGGAGTTTTACTTCCCAACCCTGGCATACAAATAAAATGTTCATTGATTATGCCTTGCAAAATGCTTTTCTGCTGGTGTGTGAAAAGCTGTTGCTGATGATGTTGGATCAATTCTTACTTCTCTGTTCTTCCCATTTATGTGTTACGTGTGTGCACATCTCCTGAGTTACGCCTAGACTGCAAGCTATGCTGGAAATCAGCTGGGGTGGGGGATTGCCTGATTGCTAGCTTGAGGGGTTCTTTAGCTCTTTGGCAAGCACTTCTAGGGACTAAGATAACACCAGGAACAGTAATAATAACATCAACAATATTAATAATAATAACAATAATAATAGTAAGCAAACCTGATTTTCTTGGCTGATTAATCTGAAATTTCCTTAGAGACATTCAGGAGGAGCACATGGCTTTCTCTTGCAATTTTTTGCCTACTGGTTTCCCATAAAATGTTTGTCACGTTGCCAAGCTGCTCTGTTCCTTTGATATGCGAAGTGCTTTGAAGAGAGAATCCCTCAACTACCCAAATTGCCAAAGCATGGCAATGTAGTAAGGAGGGGAAGGGGATTTTTGTCTTCTGACATCACTCAATATAAAAAGGAAGCGCTTGTGTTTGCACGGTCAGTCTTCTAGTACAAGGTTTTTGAAGTGTTCATGTGAGATTTCCTCTTGCGTAGCCATACTAGTATCACCACTTTGCACTCTGTTTCGAGAATAATTATAGATAATAATGTGGTTGAGATACATACACTGAGAACAGAAAGAACACTGGTAATGATATTCTCAAAGGATACAGGGAAGGTAATGCAGAACAAGAAGTATTCAATATATGTGATGAAATATTTGCCGCTCTCTGTGCATCTCTGATGATTTAATATCCAACAAGTGCCAAGATATACATGATATAGCATCTATTATACTTGGACTTGTTAAAATCAGCAGGCTTCGGTTTCATTAGACAGTCTGGATGCAATTTGGTTCAGAAATTTTCTGTTGTTAATGCTTGGGAGAAAGCTAGCATTGTGCCAATGTTTAATTAAATAATCCTGTCCCACTGGTGATCCACAGGCAGAATGTAACTTCTGAGACGCTTCCATCCAGCCAAAAGCCATGTCCTGGTGGTGATGGGGAATGGCTGCTCCCTCAACAGACGTGTCCTGCTGAACTCCTGGGCACTGGGAGGAGGCTGTAGATCCCTGAGTGGATGGGCCTTGTGGGGTGGGTGATGGATGGGGCGAGTCAGGAGGTGCTCCGAGGCAGGAGAGGACAGGAGGGTCCCTCCGGCCGCAGACATGCCCTGCCGCTGCCTTTCTTCAGGGACCTGAGGAGTCCACCCAAACCAGGCTTGTCCTTGGCCGCGCACAGCTCACCCTATGGCCAAAATCACAGATATGGTCACACCTGTGAGATATGGCACTTTGAGCGGGGCTGGGGGAATGACCTGAGGAGAAACATGAGGGGAGCATCCCACTCTCCCTTCCCTCTCACCCCGCTAGGCCACACGCGGCGCAGACACTCCCTGCGGCCTGTCCTGCACCGGCCTCCCCCCAACTCGAGGCCGCGTCCCCTCACAGCGCCGCCTCGCCTACGGCCGTAGAGGCGGAGAAGGGGGAGACGCGTCCCCTCCCCGCTGCTGGAGCCCGGGGATAACGCGGCGCCAGGACAGGGCCCTCTCCTCCTCTCGCCCCCGCTTTGTCTCGGTCCCGCCCCGCGCCGCCGCCGGGTGGCGCTGCCCCTCCCGCGGAACGCCAGGCTCCGCCGCCATGTTCCCGGGGGGGACGGGGAGCGGACGGGGCACGTCGCCGGCCGGAGCGCTGAGAGCGGTGCACCGCGTTCCGGAACGAGCGAGATGGCGCGCAGCGGCAAGGTGAGGGAACGGAAGGGGAGAGGAGGCCTTCAGTATCCCGACAGCAGGGCCGGTGTGCTGGGGATGTGCCTCAGGGGTGGGGTGCCACGGAGGAGGTGCTGCCCGCTTGGGGCCCGGTCGCGGGGGCCATGACAACGGGGGTGTGTGTGTTTGCGCGACCCCGTGCTGGCCGTGGGGGTTGTTCCGGTGGCACCTTCCTGTGAGCTGGACGTGGCTGTTGCTCACCTGAGGGAATTGGCTGTAGTGCCATCAGGCGGCCTGTCCGTACCGCAGCCAGGCCCGCCCGGCCTTCAGCGAGCCGGTTGCGGCCTCGGTAGCGAACGGCCCCGCGGTCGGGGCTGCAAAACCCGTCCCCGAAACCGAGCTACTCCTGGGACCGAGCGGTCTGGTTCGAAGGGACTTGAGCGTTCCTGCCTCGGGGGCAGCTCTGGGTTTGGGCGCAGTGCAGCTACCGCAATAGTAATTACCGCTGCTCTTGCTAAAATACTGGTAGAAATAGTTTTGCCGTGTTAAAAGTGCAGTTTGTTGGTCGTGGGAGGTGATTCTGCCCCTCTGCTTTGTGCTCGTGAGAACCCACCTGGAGTACTGTGTCCAGCTTTGGAGTCCTCAACACAGGAAGGACATGGACCTGTTGGAACGGGTCCGGCAGAGGGCCATGTAGATGATCAGAGGGCTGGAGCACCTCCCCTGTGAAGACAGACTGAGAGAGCTGGGGTTGTTCTGCCTGGAGAAGAGAGGGCTCCGGGAAGACCTCATTGCAGCCTACCAATATCTGAAGGGAGCCTACAGGAGAGCCGGAGAGGGACCCTTTGTCAGGAAGTGTAGTGACAGGACAAGGGGTAATGGGTTTAAATTGGAAGAGGGGAGATTTAGATTAGATATTAGGAAGAAATTCTTTACTGTGAGGGTGGTGAAGCACTGGAACAGGTTGCCCAGGGAAGTTGTGGATGCCCCTTCCCTGGAAGGGGATGGATGGGGCTTTGAGCAACCTGCTCTAGTGGACGTGTCCCTGCCCATGGCAGGGGGGTTGGAACTCTATGATCTTTAAGGTCCCTTCCAACTCTAACCATTCTATGTTGGTGAAAGCTGT
This sequence comes from Limosa lapponica baueri, assembly GCA_002844005.1. Taxonomy (NCBI): domain Eukaryota; kingdom Metazoa; phylum Chordata; class Aves; order Charadriiformes; family Scolopacidae; genus Limosa; species Limosa lapponica. The sequence goes on along the minus strand of KZ505705.1, from coordinate 1,404,693 downwards.
ATTAAGGTCTCTTCTGATACAGGGCAGTTTTGTATCTGTTAAACACAGGCTTTGTCTGTGCTGCAGGCTAGAAGCACTGCTGTCGCCAAATCTCTCTTAGTTTTATTATAAATAGCTTCGGGACTGAGAGGTTAGAGATAAAAACAGGCTTGTTCCCTTTTCATCCTTATCAGTACTTGAGCAAAACAGATTGATGTTAGCTCAGGTGTGACAATGTTGTCCTGCAGTCACACATGCTGAGCATCCTAAAAGCATTACTTAGTATTCTGCATGTGAAAATGTTAGCACTGAATGCTCAGAGGTGAGATGCACAGAGGTTAACAACAGATGAAGAGACATATAGAGGAGGATTACCAAAGGGGATACATGCCCCCTTCCTGAAGGAGGATTCCACATACCTGAGTAGACATGGGGCTTGGAGTTTGCTGCCTTCCAGAAGAGCATGTTAGCACTTGACACTTGGTCATTTTCTCTCGAGCTAAACAGCGGCTCTTCCCTCCTGCACTTGTTTGGTTTCTTTGCTGTCATCTTGCCAGCTGTGAAGAGCTGTTTTGGACAACAGGAGTAATTCAGCTGCCAGCCATTGTGTGTTTTGAGGAAGGACAGCAACAGGCTGAGGGACTGCAGTTGCTGATGCTGGTAGAGTAATTCCTCAGGCTGGCAGGTGAGCTGTAACAAGGCTCTTATGAGAATCTAGTGCGGCCTCAGTTACTGCCTCTATTCTACTCTAAGCTTTTGCAGACCTAGCTGCCTCAAAGGCATTAATTTCTGGCTCCCAGGCAAGCCACTAGTGAAGGCAGAGTGAGGGACAGAGTGCTAAAACAGATCATAACCTGCTGGATGTCTAGTGGAGCTTTGTTGCTCAGCCTTCTTTTTTTCTTCCTCTTGTCCTGTCTTGAGGGGCTGCAGGGAGTTAAATCAGTGCTTGTAAAAATGACAGGGGAGGTGCACAATATATTTTGGGAAAAGGTGGAGGATAAGAACACAGTTTGAGAGCTGCTAATACAGAGCATTAGACGTCTAATCTGGGCAAATTATTCCTATAAACTTGGTATTAAGAAATATCTATTTGGGTGACAAAAAGAATCAGGTTCTTTCGGTTGATGTTTAAAAAGGTTTAACTTGGAGTTATCTGCGTGGTCATATGTGAAAGAGCTTTGATCAACACCTTTTCTTTCTGTTCATCCCTTTTGTTTTGCAAAAACAGGCTATACATCTTGTGTTGCTTGATTTTTCAATTTTCTGATTTATTGCCCATGTCCTTTTGGCAGCTTCATTTCCTAGATAATTGGATATATTTTATATTTTAAAACAAAGTGACTGGCTCCAGACTAGGTAATACCTAACCTTCCTGTGTTCTGGCAAACAATAATTTTCTGTATGCAGTGTAATTTAAGCTATTGGCTGTCCACCAGGCAAGATTTCGATGTATATTTAAAGAACCTTGGTTTAATCAGTGGCACTAAATTTGAGCTGGCCTTTTGTCAGTGTCCTTGAAGATACAGGACATAATTTTGCTGAATTCCTCTTGTAGCTTCATTCAGCTGGATGGTAAAATTACTTACCTTAATCAAGATAAGTAGAGTCTGTGGAAGGACTTCAGAGGAACTTAGCAAAACCAGTTGAATGGGCAATACACTGCAGGTAATATTCATTATTAACAAATGTTGAACACGAGAGCTCACAAGAAGCAATTTTATTCCTATGTTAGTTCATAAATCAATTAAGGGAAAGATTTGGGTGCTGTTATATATAGATAAGTTAAAGCAGTGATCAGAAATGTAAACATATATGCTAGCTTGTGGGATTAAAGCCCCTAAATTGAAATCGGAATTCTTCCTTCTGAGGCGTTAAGAGCATCACTGCACACCGCAGGCACTGGTGCTCACTGCAGACACCTCCAGTAGCAAGAAATGGTCTGACTCTCCCTGGAAGCCGCAGGAGTGTAGTCACTCTTAAATTCCTAGGTTAGACCAAACAGCAGTCGGCAGCTGTTATGGGCTACTGCAAGGGGTGGATGTAGCTGTGGAGTTTAGGGAACAACCTTGTATCTCCACCTTGTGTTGTGCTGGTAATTGTCAACTGAAATATCTCTGGTTTATTTCCTGGTGTAGAAGAGCCCTTAGATCCCTAATATATTCACGAAATTGAGTAGAAATAGCCCCTCTTGACAGATTATTGTGTAACATAGGATTTTTTGTATTTTCCACTGAGATCCCTGGAACATGGTATAGGATTAAATGATTCTCAGTTCCATGCATTTGTACTGATTCTGTTCTCCACCGTTGTCTCTTATGAACAGTTACCATAAAAGAAACCAATAGTGACATAGTTTGATTTTTAGGTTTTGTATATTCAAGGATCTGAACTACCCCTTTTAAGTAATTACGCTTATATTCTTTATTCTATATTTTACATTCTTAATCGGTATTATCTTTCCTTTTTAGGCAGCCATAGTGCTGTGCCTGGATGTAGGCTTTCCAATGAGCAATTCTGCCTTTGGTGAGGAATCTTCACTTGAACAAGCCAAGAAGGTTATGACGAAGTTTGTGCAGCGACAGGTATATGTGACTTTATATGGGATTAAAACCTGTCAAAAAGGGAGAGGAAGCAATGATATCTGTGAAATATTTTCCTCATTTACTAATAAGTGAAATAAATGAGGAATGAGTAAGAATTACTCTGTTTTTATGCACTGGTAGCATTGCTCTTTGTTTCAGCTCTGCTTTCATGGAGATGTGGCAGTTGGATTGGTCACACTTTTTCTTTTGGGCAGCAGAAACTTTTTGGGGAAAAAGGACTCTTTCTCTAAAATGTTTCAACCTTCTTAAGATTTACCATACTGAAAACTAATTTCAAGGGCTGAATCAGCCAATTTTACTTGTTTTATCCTAGATAGCCTCATGTCAGTCTGTTGGTTTAATTATATCTATCTAAATTACTGAACTCTCTGTAAGGTTACATTTTGGTACGATAGCAGTGAAGAAGTAAGAAAAAGTAAATCCACTGTAGTTGACACTGTTTCAAAATCAGTTCAGCTTGCTCAAGTCTACCTAATATAGTTGTGCATGAATCTACCTGTATTTTTATACCTGTTTTGTATTTTCTCTGTTTCCAGGTTTTTGCTGAGAGTAAAGATGAAGTCGCTGTAGTTTTGTTTGGCACAAGTGATACCAGGAATGCCCTTGCCAGTGGGGATCAATACCAAAACATTACCGTGCATAGGTCACTCATGCTGCCAGATTTTGACCTGTTGGAAGACATTCAAGATACAATTAAACCAGGCTGTAAACAAGCAGACTGTATCCTTTTGTTGTAGAGCGCTTCTTGAACTGATTCAGCTACATAAACAACAGGAAGTTAGTGTTGTGAAATGGGCTCACATTTGCCTCCAAAGTTTTAACTACTATCAGGATTCAGTTAATTTGTGGTTGTAAATCTGTTCAAAAGCAGATTAGCTGCTTTTTGACATTCTTTTAAGGTAGTCAAGATGGTAGTCAAGATGGAGTCTTGGCCTAGGGAGTTGTTCCTTTTGTGAATTAAAGAGACCAAAGACAGCAATAATATCATTTTAGGGCTCAAATATGGCATGTGTTTTTAAAAACAGTGTTGCAGAACCTGGTATATGCTTTTTTATAAAATAAAAATATTCTGTGAAATATGTCAGCAGAAGTACCAGATGCCAAAAAAAGCAGAATAGAGGTTTATCAGGTTGATTTCTATATCAAGTATTTCTAACATTGCCAAATGTCACTTGCTGGTTTCAATGTTGTTTATGTTTGAATGTATTCTGTTGTTAGCTGCATAAGGTGAAGAGTTTTAAAAGAAGGTAATCTATAGCGTTCCTCTTTGTGCTTCATTTACATACTGCTCTAACTTCCTGTGCTGTCTTCCCTCTTTTTGGCCGTAAAATGATTGTTGTGAGCTCTATTCAGACTGTCAGAGCTGTTTCAGAGAAGTGTGCAGCCAGTCAGCTGTGTCTTAGCAGAGTCATGTTTCTTCTTCAATGAGTGGGCAGGTTTGTGTGTAGTGATAAAGATGTATTCCCAATGAAAATTGGTGAGGAAGAAATGAAAGAAACCAAAAGATTGCTAGATGCAGGTATTTTGAAGGAAAACTTGAATGAGAAAACTGTGGCCTGTATTGAAAGTATAAGTAAATTTTGTTTGTGGATTCAAAGTAACATTGTGAAGATTAGATTACTCTTTCATTGGACTTGAGCCTCCTCATTGACAGTTAAAAGGTTGGGCCCTGAAGCAGTCTTTTTATGTTTCTGTCAGATGAACGAGGAAGAGAGAAGACCACAAACCAGACAAGTTACATAGGAACCTCTGGCACCGTAGATATTTGAAGAGTGTTTTTCTTAAAAAATTGTTTGTTTGTTAATGAATATGCATGTTTGTCAGTGTTTGGGAGAAAGTGAAAGCGAGATTGTTTCATAGGAATAACACTTGTGACACGATTCATGTCCTAAATGCGATTTTTCTTAAATTTGCTTAGTTCTGGATGCCATTATTGTGTGTATGGACCTTCTTCAGAAAGAAACACTGTGAGTATGTAACCCAAAGCCTTTTACAGAATTCTGACCTTGCGTTTTGGAGCTGATCTGATTTTTTGTTGGTATTACATTTCCAGTATTATGTAAATATGGAAAATGCTTTAAAAAAATAATTAAAAACAAACAACACACGAGAAGAGTCTGTCCCTGAAGAGTCTCCAGGAGACATCTAGCTTTTCAAGACAATCCGAAGAACTTTCTGATGCAACTAGGAACTTTGCAGTAGATTTATGAGAATATTGATGCCATTATACCAGACACAAAGACTTCACTTAGTGTGATCTGTTTTCAAAAGACATTAATTCAGATGTTAAAATGGCTAGAAAAGGGCTACCAAATTTATGAGGGTGATGGCATATCTTACAAAGAAAGGAAACAAAACTAGAAAGGTGAGTTTGTTCAGTCTAGCAAATGAAAGGCTGTTGGAGATAAGGTGGCTGCTTGTAAATATGCAGGCTGTGGGAGGTAAACATGCAGCAGGAAAAAACACTGTTTAAGCTGAAAGAAAATGTTGGCACAAGTGTTACAAAGTTGTCAATGAATGTACTTAGACTAGAAACGTTTCTGTTTCTAAGACTTGGTGGACTGATTGTCGAGGGAAAGGAAGGTAGCCTGCCTTCCTGTCAGAATGGAGATTCAACGTGTTGTTAAAAAGGTTATACGATCTAATTGTGAATGAGAAGACTAGACTTTGTGATGCAATTTGTATTTTTATGAATAAAGTCTAATCAGCATGGAAAGCTGTATCGATTTAACAGTTAAACTGGTTTGTGAATTAAAATCACTGTGTTTATGGCAGTATAATCTTGAATATCTATAAACCAATTGCTTTTGTTACCGTGTGGGTAAGTTGCTTGTATGCACCAAACCCTTTGATACAGAGTTTACATTCAGTTGAGAAAATAATATTGGGTAAAAATTCAAGATCGCCCATATATTTGACTATCCAGATGAAAAATATATCCATTTAACTGAAGTTTGTTCTGCAGCTGGCAGAACTTTCTCATGTTTATTGTTACTACTTCTTAGCCTATTAAGTAGGCTTTTAAGTTCATCTTACGCAATGAATCTACTGAATTATCTTACTAAAATGGAACCCCTGCCAGCAACACTAATTTACAATACATTTTCCATTTTCACAAGGGCAGACTTACAGCTGCAAAGGAAATACCCAGTATAATCAATAAACAGCCTAACATATTTTATTAGCATTATATCTACATTGGTGAAAATTTGTAGAATCCCATTCATTTTTATGTAGTTAGTGATTTATATAGTCACAGGGCTACAGCCCTCAATTTTAGGGGGCAGGAGTGAGTAGAGGGAATCATATAAACACCAAAACTTACCATAAATAATATGAGTGATGATAGAGCAAGTTCTACCCAGTAGGTTTGGGTTTTTTTTTTTTTGCAAGTGTATTGCTTTTGTAAAGCTTCAATTTTGTAAGGAAAGAATGAGAAAAAGGTCTTCTAAATAATATTTTCAATATATGTTCTTTTTGTATTTTAAGAGGAAAGAAATATGAGAAGAGACACATTGAACTCTTTACAGACCTTAGTAGTCCTGTCAGTGAGGATCAGCTGGAAATTATCATTGCTAACTTGAAGAAAACGGGAATTTCAATTCAGTTTTTGTAAGTATGGAAGTGGCTTTTATACATTATGCCATTTTTTAAAGGGAAATTATTATTCTTTCTTAATAACAGTCTTGAAGGAATTGGTGATCTGTTGGTGTATTGTTCCTATAGAGCTGTACCGGTATGTAATATGATTGTTACAAGTACTTATATCAATTACACATGCTGTGAATTCCAATTATGAACCAAATCTCCTTGACTAAGTGATGTGCAAATACACATTTAGATGATGGCTTCTTCTCTAGTTAAGCTTATAGCTTAGAGCCAAAATCTAAACTGGGAGACAAAAGATCTATATAAGCAGAGAAGTGGGAAACAATGAGCGAGAAATAGCCTCAGAAGCAGTGGTTTGTTACAGCAGCAGTCTAGATCCTTTTAGGTAAGAGAATTACTGGGAACAAATAATAAGGTAATGGTTCAGGTGTTTATAGCCTGATTTGGTGTCAGTAGAGAAGCAAGTCTGAGGAGAAGGGCTGTATGTTCACAGGGATGGGCTTGGAAAATGGAAGCAATATCTTAAGTGTTCTGACACAAATCCCTTGGCTGTACTGGTATAGGCATTGATCTGAAGAATCAATGGTGGACTGAGATCTGTATTAGTTGTTGCATGTGACAGTAACATAGGAAGGTGTAGGCCTTTTAGTAGGAGTTTATTTAAAAGCAAAACCTTGTGTGAATGTTGATGTTGGCTGTTAATAACAAATAATTTCACAGGAGAAAGTTAAAGCCACAGTTTTGCTTCTGAACATTTTAATATTTACTTTCACTTAGATCCAGCATTCTGTAAGGAGCAATGTTGTGAACTTGATAAATTCATTAAAGCCATTTGCAGACCCAACTGCAAGATATCAGAGGGGTTAGGTAGGTAAGCACGACTGAAAATCACGGGCTGATCCTCCACAGAACAATTCTCTTTTTGCCTGTGCTTGGGAGAGGCTGAATGTAAAAATGTCAGACTACTCTCAGGTTCTGTCTACAGAGCAAAAGAAGGGGTGCTTGCAGCATGCCTTGAGATGCCTCTTTGTCCGTAATGTAGTGAAGGAAAAGCCCCATGGCTGACAGAAGCACTAGGGAAATGTTGCTGTTAAGGCGTCAACTGTAGATTTACGCCCTGTCTCCCAGCCACAAGAGCAAATGATGCTTTGAGAAATACATGTAATACAAATGTAGAATACTCAGGATACTGGTTTAAAAATAATTTCTTAGTAAACCTTTTCCTTTTGTTATAACCCATGCTTCTATCTCTTATGCCCTGTTCATCGATTAGGTTATAACTTGTGGCAAAAAGTTGGTTTTCCTCCCTGGTATCAAGTTCTGAGCACTGTGTAGCTTTGGGTATTACACATTTCTCATCACGGGAGTCTCTAAGCACTTTTTAGTGAAAGTAATCTAACTTTTATGTATCAGAGGTTTGAAGCTTTTTGCTCTTGTAACAACTTTAAAATAGTTTCTCTATTTGTCAGTTGGTGCTGCTTCCTGAAAAGCTACCAAACGCTTTGCTGAAGTTTGATCTTTAATTCTGCTGTATGTGACATTGTTGTGCATATTGTTAACTCTGCTTATTATGTGTTGCTCTACAGATAAGTTTAGAGAGGACTAATGAGGTGAAAGTAAGGTAGAGATCTGTAGGCTGCTTTTTTGGAAACATAATATGGTGCTGAAATTCTTTTACTTTGTGGAAATGTGGTAAAAGGTATCATGTGGTTCATTCAAAATTGGATCAGATGAAAGATTTGAAAAATCTGCAGGCATTGTCTGGGGTACAAAGTAGAGGATCTTGCACATCTCTCTTTTCAGTGGTTATTATACTTACTTAACTCTCTTATATTTGAAGAGCAACAAAATCATTTTATCTATAACCCCTAGCTAAATTTTTAAATCTGATTCTTGAAGTGCAGGAAAATGTGTCATCTTCAGTCGGAAAGTCACTAGTGTTGTAAGCTATTAAAGTCTCAAAGATTAACATTTATTCCAGAAATACCTAATAGTCCCACTGCAGTGAAAGTCCCATTTGCTGGCATTTAGGGCCAATAAGGAATCACAGGCCTGGAATGGCCTTTAACAAGTCATCTAGAGGAATCCTCTGCTTCAGACTGGGTCAGTTGTATGTATGTCGTCACTGAGTGGTGTTTGTCTAATCTTTTATAAAGATTTCTACTGATGGAGACTCTTCTGTCTCCCCAGGCAGTTAGTTTTAGAGATTATAGTTTTGAAATGCCTTTCTAAAGTTTTTGAATGTCTGACCTGTCTCCATGATGTAATTTGAGTGCAGCCTGAATATGAAGAACCGATTGATCCCTTTCTCTCTGCAACAACCTTTTATGTTTAAGACTGTCTTGCCCTCTGACTCCTTTCTCTATGGGCTTTATTCCATTCAATCTTTTTTCATAGCTCTTATTTTCTAATCAGCATCGTCTATACTCCCTAATCATTTCCTGTATGTGGAGATCTTTATTGACATACGATGCCCAGAACTGGTGCAGCACTCTGGTCATGATCTTACCAATGCCAAGTAGACCTCTGAAATATTACTTCATCTGTTTCACAACCCATGTGTCTCTTTATACATCTGACAGCAGCTAGATTGAAATTGTTGGTCCTGATGCAATTTTGGGGTTGTTTTTAATCAGTTATTTCAGTTAAGAAGAAACTCAAACTAACTGCTGCTGCTTGTGTTCTTAGTCTGCCATTTCCAGCAGATGTTGATGATGGAGGTGGAGGCACAAGTGCCAGTGAATGTTCTAAAATGCACAGAAACTCTTTTCCAAGAAAGGATTTAACTGAGCAACAGAAGGAAGGCATTGATGTGGTGAGGAAACTGATGCATACTTTGGACGAAGAAGGAGGGCTGGAAGAAATTTATACTTTCAGGTAAACTTGGCTAATCCTCTTTATTGCACTGTAAATTTATTTTCTGATTTCTTCCCCAAAAGGTGAAATGAATTGAGTAATCAGTCACTTGGATTCCAGTTTCATTGAAGTCAGTGAAGTTTTATAACTTATTGTACAGTCAGTCCCTTTGAAAGAGCTCCTTCATTGGCTTTGGAATAGGTAGAAAAGCTTAACAGATTTCAGTGAAAATGAATTTTCTATATCTGTATTTAAAGAAAAAAAATCAGTTTTCTTCCACCTTTAGTGTTGGTGGATTTTGGAGGGAATGTTTCTATAAATGAGATTTCAAAAGCGTGTTTTGGAAAAAGTTGGGATTTGTGATATAGTGCAGGTAGAACATTTGCATTTTATGGTAGCCTTTGTTCCTTGGTCTCAGACTTCTTTCAGCTAATTTATCGAACTCCCACAAATGTTTTGAGTAATGTTTGTTGAACCCTGCTCTTTAAACACAGACTACTGTGCCATTGTGCCAAACAATATTCTTTTTTAGCAGCATTCCTAATGCAAGAGTTGAAAGATGGTTTTTCACTTCATGTTTCCCTAATGAAAGAATAAAAATCTATGTGTATCTCTGAAAAACTGTGTGTAATGATATATCCAAAACATTTTCACATGGGTCTTGTCTCAGTTGGGGAGAAAAGCAGAATGCATCTATGCACCTTATAAAAGTCTGATTTTATTGTCTTAGTAGTTCTGTTCTACAATTACGAAGTGTGATCTTTTAGACAATGTGTTTTTCAGGAAACCTAGCAGACCATACCTGTAATGTGATTATTAAGTGTAATTTTTAGATGAGGTACCTGTAGGTTTGCATGCTGTTATCCGTCATTTTATTTGTGGGATTTCCTTGCCAGCCCAACTGATCTGCTTTGCACCTCAGCAGCCAGTTAAACTGTTATTTGAGCATTAGTGTGGTGTAGTGAAGAAAAATGTATCACTGTGTATGTGTTCCATACTAGTCACAGAGCAGTCTGAGTCTCTAGAAAAAAGCAGGCTTTGTCATTGCACGGAAAGGCTGCACAGAAAAGCAGTATCTTTTTGGGCCCGATTATCCTTTAGGATAATCCATATGCATGAACCTACTGTGTGGCTTGGCTCCTTCTTTGTATTGTTTTTTTATCAAAGGCTCTTACTACTGTATAAGCTGTTTTTGTGCTGTGCTTTCAGGGGAAATCCAAAATATTTGGTTAAATAGGCATTTGGCTAATAGATTAAAGCTATAATTGTCTAAGTTGTTTAAGGATATGTGAGGTTTCAGATGCAGTTAAGTTGCTTATCAAGCTTTAAGAAGCTAGCTTTGCAAATCTGTCATGATAATTTGTCAACTCAGATGCACTCTCTGTTTTCCTATATTCATTATTCCTGCTGGAATAGTTCAACTCTTGTGAAAATAAATTAGTTGTGCTGGGAAAGTAAGGCAGAAAACTTTGTTGTATTGTTTTAGGGTTTGATATTCTGACTGTCAGGCAGGAGGTGCTTCTGCTGCCTCTGGTTTTGGGGGGAGGGATTTGAGAGCAGAGGAGAGAGACATGTTTTTAAAATACTAGTTGAAATGTGCGTTTACTGGGTTTTATTGGCTGAGTCTTCTTTGGTAACAAGGACCATTTTTCTTCTATGAATATAAGAAATTAAAGGATAGAGTTAATAAATTGAGCTTCAATGACTTTTTTGTCATTTGACACTTAGGTATTTGATTTTCATATTCATCCTTGAATGTAAGTGTTACAGTAGTTTTAATGATGTAGTAACGGATTCTTTTTAAAAATCGTATGTTGATGGTCTCTATTGCCAGAAAAAGTAATTTTTCCTCCCTCCCTTCCTTCCCCCAAAGAAAAAAAACAAAACAAAATGCAGTGTTTATCCCATCATAAAAATCCCAGTGTATTTTCTTCTTTCATTGTGCTTCTGTTAGTATTTTTAAGAAAACCTGCTCATCCAAAGAAAGTTGAAAAGTAGAATACAAGTTGAATTCTGTACTAATGTTTTTAGGAGTTGATCTTAATTTCTGCCAGACAAGTGGTTTAATCAAGAGAGAGGTAGATTTGGGGTTCTATCATCATGTGAAAAAGGTGAGGTTAACACTGTTTTATGTTTGCTTCATCATGCAATAAAAAAAATTTGAGTGCTTTCTGTGCACTGGAATTTTATAGCAAAATAACTGATACAGTTTGTATTAGCTGAAAGCTATTCTGGGGTGCAAACCTATTTGATTTCACAATGATATATTATGAATTACTTTTACTGTCAATGAATTACTTTTACTGTCAATTTTACATACAGTTGACATTGTCAATGTCAATTTTTAATTTTTGGACTCCATTGCTTAAAGTTGTGCAATTCAGTTAACACTCTTTAGTACAAAATCGTTACAGTTCCCTTTTTTGTGTTTTATGAACGTGTATATGTGGCGTTTAGGCTAGAAATATTCCAAGTAACTTGTTTCACTCTTAACTGAATGCCTTGAAAATAATGAGTTCATTAGTACTGTACTAAAAAAAAGAAGTGTCAAAAGTTAATTACAACACAAACAAAATCCTGTTAATTGAAACTAAATTCTTTATTTGTTCGCCTCCACTGCAGAAAACATTTTACCACTTAGAGAAGCCTTTCCTCATTTGGGTTGTTCAGTTAACTAAATGCCCTAATTGGGTGAGCACAGAAAAATGTAAAATGCTTAATAAGCAATTGTGTAGTTTCATCACCCAAAGACATACTGTTTTTAAGCCCTAATGTCACGCCATCACAAAGGCTCAAGATGGGAATAATCTACTATACCACCTCTTTTTTTAATTCTCTTTTCTGGCAATAGTTAATGACAAGATTATTCATACAGTTTATTTTCTAATGCTTTACGCAGTCTAAGCTGAAACAATTGGACGCCTGCATCTCCTTGAAGAGAGTGTATTGTCTGTAATATTTTATTACAGTTCACCAGAGTTCATTTCTGTTTTCCTGAATCCTTGATTTAGAGAGAGCCTGGAGCGTCTTTCAATGTTTAAGAAAATAGAAAGAAGACCTATGGCTTGGCCCTGCCAGCTCACTATTGGTTCTAATTTGTCTATAAGGATCGTGGCCTACAAATCAGTAAGTTCATAAAATAATATATTTTAGTGTATTTTGGCAGCAAGTTAGTTGCAGCTGCATGGTTTTTTCCTTAAAGCTAAGAAAATAAAAATAAAACAACATCCAAAATAATTACGGTAGAGATTTTATGTGCATAGAAGCCAGTACATCTAAAACTGTGGTTCCCACAGCAACTCTAACTTCACCATATTGTACACACGTTAAAGAACTAAAATTCACGATGTACAGAAATAGAAGTAATTGCTGTCTATGCTGTGACACTTAAAGATATTGAAGTTGACAAACCTGATTAAGAATGCTGTGCTTGTGTGAAGCTTTCCATTTGGCCTTAGTGATACATCTGCAGCTCAATGAGACTTAATATCTGTTTCTTAAGCCCTAGGCATGAGAGGAATTATGCACATGAGTATGTAAAATGGTGGGTGTAAATGTTTTATCAGCTATTGTTTTGAATCAAATCTATTGTTATTTCAGACTTGGAAATAAAGGTATATTTTTTCAGCTTGTTTGCTTTATACTGTTTGGCAGAGCTTGTGCACAGTTTGTTTCCTTTACAGTTTATATGGGTCCTTCACACAGTGCTAGGAAGAAGTGTATTTAAAAACAGAAAATGGGCAAAATTCCAGTTATTGAATAATTAATTGGTAGCTATATAGTGTGGCAGCACTGATGGATTTGGTGAGATGAAGATTAATTTGTTTGTCATTTGAACCCAAGACTGAGAGTCTGGCCAATATTGTAAGGTTTCAGGAAGATGTATTATGAAGTTGAAATCTATCTGATTTCTGAGAGATAGGCATATTAGCCTTGAAAAAAATCTCTGCTGCCAGCTTTCTATTTATACTCATTTTTTTTTGTTGTTGTTTTGTTAGGGCATTGTGCCAGACCTGTACTAATATGCAGTAAGAGTCCCCTCCCAAAGGTGTTTACACACAAAATAAATGAAGCTTGGGAAAGAAAGCAACATGAACTGAGTGACTAGCCCGAGGTCGTACAGCAATTGGATCACAGCTAGGAATAGACTTGTGATATCTACTGACATAATCTATTCTGTCTTTTCTGTTTTCTGTCCAGTTCTTCATTTTTATTCTCATTCACTAAGTACACCATCAATTTCACTTAAGTAGAGAGAAAAGAAAGCATTTTTCTTTCCCTTTAGTTGGGAAACATTCGCTCCTTGCAGAGATTTATCCCTTCTTTCCCCTCCTGGTCCCATAAAGCAACTGGTACCTTTTTCTTCCTTTTGGAGCAGTTGCAGGTAATACAGGATATTTTTATCTTGTAGTGTAGTAAGCCTGATGCAAAACTTCGGCAAACAAGGTGAATGAGCTCTGAGTCTCCTTTTATCTTTAATATATATCTTAATGCTTTGTTAAAAGCATTTATGTAGGTAGAGGAAGTAAAATGCATAGCAAGCAAGTTACATGTTATCCTGTGACTAAAAGACTTCCGCAAATGACTTAGCCCATGACTTTTAACGAGTAAACAAGACAAGTGTGCAGTCAATATGGCATAGCTCAGGTGTCAGGGCTCGTACAGATGTAGCAATGTGCTGAGAGCACTGTGGTAGCAGTCAGGGATGCGTATTTGTGGCTGTCATTATCAGTCTCTTATTAGGACTCGGTCAAAGAATTTGTATGTTCTGGTAAGCACTCTGGATCCCACTGAAATATTAAATGTTCCTTTTCTTTGAATTCTGATATAAAGGTCACAGAAGAGAAGGTGAAAAAAATGTGGACAGTTGTGGATGCTAAAACCCTCAGAAAAGATGATGTGCAAAAAGAAACTGTTTACTGCTTGAATGATGATGACGAGACAGAGGTTCAGAAAGATGATACTATTCAAGGTATGACTTCTTTATGTGCAGCCTGAAGACAAACTGAAGATAATCGCTTGTACTCTTAAATCGTCTAAGTGCTTTTTATTTTTATACTTTAAAGCCTAGCTGTCATCTTAGAATGTAAGCTGTGTAAGCTGATGGAAGCTGAGACTATTATGTGAGGCTCTTTGTCTTCACATGTTTTAAAAATTCTTACTTTTGCTAGTAATAGGAATAATAATAATACCACCAGGTGGAACTTGGAAGGCACTACAGCTTCCCAAACTGTATTCTGTGGAGGAGTATACCTCAGTTCTATAGTGAGTAGTGCTGCTACCTCTATTCTGTTTTCACATCTTCAGTTGTACTGATAACATCAATACTTTCATAACACTGATATTTTTTTTCTAGATAAGCAACTGCTCTAGATACTCTGCAGTTGGGAAGATGAAACCATTAAAGGAAGGTTTAGTGTTCAAGAGTCTATTAGCTTTACTGTTTAAATTCCATAATAGGTTCAATCTGAAGTAGTGGTATGCAGAATACTTCTTTTATAACCTTCAGCTTTTTTTCTGAGTGGATTAAATTCCTTAGAAGACTAAAGGCCCCAGAAACAGCATGAAATAGTCTACTCTTAAAAAATGGAGTTAAGCAAATGTGTTTAATTTTTTGCAATGGTATAGGTGTATTTTGTTACTAGTTTTTTTCTTTCCTTTGCTGTTTCAATCCCACACAAGTAGAGCAAGTGTATTAACTATAAAGGGAAGAACTATTCAGATAACACTATAAAAATTGCTGTCAAATTAATAAAATGAATTGAAAAATTAAGATAAATCCTGTATTTTTTTTTTATTTTACCTCTTTCAATTGTAGTAATCATAGGTGTTTTGTAGCAGTATCAGATAAAAATGTCCCAACAACACTGTGATTTTCTTTGTTTCTTTAAGCAGAAATGATAGTTAAAAGCTAGTCTGTTTTATAACTTTAAAAATTTTACTAAAATTTTTAAATATATACTTTTTATAGTGAATATATTTTGAAGCATTTGTGACCATTCTCTGATGACCTAAGTAGGTGACTGGTTGCGAGATACTAGTATAAAGAAGTGATGAACAGTTCAACGTGAACAAAAGAGACCAAAAATTTCTCTATCAAATGGTGTGATATTTCTTGCAGTTAAAGAGCTGCTGATGCCTCATGGATGTTTGTGGACCTTTTGAGAAATGTCAGAATTAGACAATATTTTGCATTTGAAGCAGCCATACTGAAATTTATTTCATTTTGACTGTGTATTTGCTTTTCAGTTTCCAGGAATATCTGCATATAGGTTTTTGATCCAGGGATTTACCTTTGTTCCTTCTGCTTTCTTTGCACCTGGGGGTATCATCCTTAGGCTGTGGCAGTATAACAAAGTGATGATGTTACAGGGAGGATATTGGAGCTTGAGGTGGGGGAATAAGCAGTTGGAACAGATGATACGTCTGAGAAACTAACAGCTTCCTGTTTTCTGGAGATATCCCTGTAATGTAAGGCACGGGAAGTAAAACAACAGACGTGTATAGAAAGATCACTTCTGCGTACAAGAGTGTTTTGGTTTTCCATTGCATATGAGGGTGTATCTCACTTCTACTCCTAACACATTTTGTTCTCTGAATCCCTTCTAGTGATGATGGTGATCATACCACCATGATTTGTGGTATGTTTGGGTTATCTTGTATTATGTTTGCAGGGAGTGTTGCAGTCTATTTGCTGAAATCTATTCTGATTTGCTTATATCTATTCTGTGAGCATAACTTTGTTGGGCAAGATGTTCGGTTTCCTTGCTTTCTTTCCTGCTCTCTACAGGGGTAGCTGTGTTACATAAAACCGTGTACAAGGAGTGCAACTGCTGTTTGTGAAGTACAGAATATGTCTATGGGGTGTGTGGGTTTTTTTTGTTAACAGGGAAAGTAATTTGATGAGCGTGCGTGGAGTGTAGCTGTGGGGCATGCATGTATTGTTAAAATATTCAGAGAGCTAATTTCGGTGTTAGAATTGTAGGCCCATATGCTTACCAGATGCTCCTCTCTTGTTCTCCAGGGTTTCGCTATGGGAGTGATATAGTTCCTTTTTCCAAGGAAGATGAAGAGCAAATGAAATACAAAACAGAAGCAAAATGTTTTTCTGTTTTGGGATTCACCAGATCCTCTCAGGTACAGTACTAAACTTCTCCCATTCAGCTTCCTGGGTTGTTCAAGACAATTGATTTCAGTTTGAATTCACTGAAGTTGTGGTGTTGTAGCGGGAATGGGGCATCTACAGTCAGGTATGCAGGGGTGACTTATTTGCTGGTTCTAGTACGTGTAAACAGTATGTGGCCTTGTGAAGGTGCGAAGCTCATAAATGTGGCGATTGGGCCCTCAAGAGCCACTGAACTCTGATCTCTGCAAAGTGGAAACATACCTCTATTGTAGTCTCATTTCATCTCGTGAGCTTAAATAGTGATGCCAAGATCTGCAACAGAAGATCATGAAGAACACGAGTGTGTTCTTTTTAACAAAAAAAGCCTCTCCCTCGACATTAAAGAAATGTTAAAGAAAGCCTGAGAACTGACTGCATTCATTCTTGTTTCCATAAGGATTAGTTTGTGAACTCTGACTTGCTTCTTGTCTCTACTATAACAAAACCTAAATGTAGCAAAGACTTTATAGAAGTTAGATGAAGATAACAAAATTCAAAAACTCTCCATATTTCAATGAGATGCTTAGTGTTTGTATGCACTTACCTGTACTTGTGGTACTAAGTTTGCCATTTGTTTTACCTGGAAGTTGTAAGACTTACATTGAGCAAGCACCTTAAGAAAAGTTATCCAGCACAAGGTGATTTCCTGCAGAAAGTCCAGGACTTAAGGATTAGGAAAGCCTTAAGCAAAGCCTTAACAAACCCTTCTTGAAGTGGGACACATGAGGAGGAAATACAGAGATGTGAGTGCCAGGAATTGCTAGAAACATTAAGCTTTTCCCACTTTCTTCTCCTGGATATTGCACAGGGTGACTAAAGCTTCGCTCTTCTTGGAGTTCACTGCACCCACTCCCCTTCACCACTGAAAACCAAAACGAAATCATAGGCCAGTTCTACGCCTTCTGTTCTGAAAGCTCTGTTTTTGAGAGCTTTCTGCTCTTCTTTGAAATGTCTCGCTGCTTGAACAAAATAGAACCCTTGACAAAGGCTGAGGAATTGTTACCTATACTAGGAAGGAAAGATGCTAATGAAATAGGAAGTATCTGGGAGCTTACTCCCAAATGGATGTAACTAAACACCTTTTTACTTTGGTACAGGTGGCACAGAGACCCCTGCATGTTGCTAGATATGCCTTTAGACTGCTGCAGTGAGCTCGTCCAGAGCATATTATTAATTGAGGAGCCAGGAACATTGATTTATTGAAATGAGAAGCCAGCCTAATGAGAACTGTCATCTGGTTGCTCCTTGAGGATGTTCAAAACTTAAATTTCTTAAGTAACATGGGAGCTTGTGTATGGAAAGTCATTGATGGAGGAAACATACCATGCTTGAGCTTATATGCCCTAAATTGGGCAGAACAGAGAGATGTTAGGGACTGCTAAATCCTGTGCCAGAAACTGGGTCTAACAGATGAAATATATCTGAACATGGTGTTTCAATGAGACAACTTCTTGCATCTTTTCACGCGTTATTAGCCTACAGCTGTGTCTTACTGTCTTCATTTACTTCTCTAAGATGTTTTTCACCATGTGCAGCTTTTTCTGCTGAAAGCTGGCCTCCTATTTGGACTTGAAGTCTGACTTTTATTGAAAACAGATGAGAAGCATCATGCTCCTATAAGTGAGCTGTTACTTTACGTGGATTTTTTTTTTTTGCCACTGTTGGTCAGATAGTGTGTAATACCTTCAAACACAGTTAATGAATTAATTTAAACTGAAAGAGGGTAGAATTAGATTACATATTAGGAAGAAATTCTTTACTGTGAGGGTGGTGAGACACTGGAACAGGTTGTCCAGGGAGGTTGTGGATGCCCCATCCCTGGAGGGGTTCAAGGCCAGCTGGATGGGGCTTTGAGCAACCTGCTCTAGTGGGAGGTGTCCCTGCCCATGGCAGGGGGGTTGGAACTCGATGATCTTTAAGGTCCCTTCCAACTCTAACCATTCTGTGATTCTGTTATAATTGTAAGAATATAGTTGAAGGAATACTTTTGATTCACATAAATATGCCTCAAAGAATTAACAAATTGGTTTTATATTTTTTTCAATGCACAAAATATTTATTGCTTTTGATAATTTTTATGATGTACTTCTCTTGTCTATGGATTTCATAACAAATAGGAATTACAACTTGAATAAAGCGTGCTCTGGTTCTGCAACTAGGAGTGTGAGTAATTACGCCCAATAGTAGTTGCATAGACCTCAGTGGAATAAAATTAGTCAGTTGTGATTGCAGGAGTAAATTTACACTGTTTAGATAATGATATCAGGAAGTTTTCAACTACCTCAGGAATTTTCAAGACCCATGCTTTCCTTATGTTTTGGCTTCTGAATTTTATTGTTTGGAATCATAATACTGACACTATTCAAATGTATGTTTTATATTAAATTGTTTCTTTTAAAAACTGTGGAGAAAAGATAATTTATTATTAACTAGAGAAACTGGAACAGCTCCAAATACATAATTAAAGAAGGAATAGAACCACCTCATATTATTTTTCTGACTTATTCACATCCCCCAGGAAAGAAGATCAGAGGCCGCTTAAACTTTGATTTTTAATTCATAAGCAATGCCATGTAAATTGAGAAATATACTTGAAAATATAACAAAGGGACTTCTTTTTTTTTCAAAAAAAAAGGTGGTAGTGATCTACACATCTAGATATTTATACTGTACTGAACATAAAATTTCCCAAGCTTTTTAAGACAGAACAGCAAAGAATAATTATAGATAGAATAATATGAGTTGAAGAATTGTGCTGTAATACATTAAACAGATCTGTTCTGGTGTAAGTTGTTACTGACTTCAACAGCATTATGGTAATTTGCTAAATAATGAAACTCCAGGTTAGTTTGGAGACAATATAATTTGAAGAGATTTTGCTTTAACAAAGAAAGGTCATTTTGGCTGGTGTTTATTGTAGTGTGCAGCCTTTGTGACAGGTTTTCCTCTGTTGCGGTGTTTCTGTGGGTGTCTCTCACAGCCTCTGTAGCTCCAGCTTTTTCAGCAATGCCCCTTAATGAAACTGTATTTTTTTGGGAGGGGGAAGCCAGCCATGTTCACAAACAGCATAAACACTGATAACAGAAGTACTTCTTTGCCAGCATAGCTGTATATACTCCAGGTTGGTATTGCAATAGCTTCATTAAGGGCATTACTTTTTTCAGCTCCTTGTTGATGTGCCTTTGCTAGGAAAATTTAATAGCATAGATGAGGTGTCAGTTAGGTTTAGGTCTTTTGTTCACTACTGTGGTTTTCCACACTGACTTTTGAATTACTGCAGTATTATTCAGACTGGTAACAGCTGCAGGTACCATAGTCTTTTGTTTCTGCTCATCAGTAGGAAGGTATGAGAATATCCTGCTGACTATGACAGAATATCCATATTGAGGGATAAATGGAGATATGAAACATACAGGGGTTTAACTTCTATGCACAGTAATTTAATTTTGTGGCTTCTCACTTGAGTAATGTGTTAGTTGCTTAATTTAATTGGTCCGGTCACATTAATGACATTTGTTTTAGATCAGGCTAACTCTTGACCATTTGAATCTGTAGATCCAGAGGCATTACTACATGGGCAACCAGGTTCTGAAGGTCTTTGCAGCTAAAGATGATGAGGTAAGGTGAACTGAAGTTTAATGTTGAAGGTGTTTGGCCGTGGAACAGAAAAGAATAGTAGTGATGCTTGAAATTGTCCCTTCTTTTCATTTTAATAAAACAAATATTCTTAATGCAGCTTACAGAAGTCTTCCATTGTCCATTAGGATGAAAAGAAGTTGGATTAGACCCCAAATGAATACCATATCTCATGAATAATGAGAAACTGGTAAATATCTTTGTGCAAGGGCATAGGGAACCTGGTGTTGGTGCTTAAGTCCATTCTCGTGCAGAGCAGCAGTGTGCCCTGTCACTGTTATTTAGAAAAGACCTCCAAATTATTTCAAATATTGGAGGTAAAAACCTCACTGTAGTGCCCAGATGTGTTCCGTTAAGGGTCTGACTTCTCTCTGTTTCTCTCTCTCTCTCTCGTAATAATTCTGAGAGCTCTTCACACCTAGTAGAAAGGGTGGAACGTGCTGGATCTAAAGTTTGCTCAGCTTTGAATAGATCCGCTATCATGATGAGATTTGACCTTTCTGCTTTTTCATTTTTTGAACATGAAAAATGCTTGTGTTGAAGTTATAGCTGAAATGGGAACTAGTCTTGACTAAATCAATGCTGTTGAATTCGCTGTGAAAGATGTATTTCAGGAGACTAATGAGAATTTGGATGATTCTCTAGACTTCTTTTTTCTTTTTTTTTTTTTTCCCCTCAGAATGCAGCAGTTGCTTTTTCTGCCCTTGTTCATGCACTTGATGAGTTGAAAGTGGTAGCTATAGTGCGATATGCTTATGATAGAAGATGTAACCCACAAGTTGGAGTAGCTTTACCGTGTATTAAGGATGCATACGAGGTAATTTTTCACCCTTACCTTTCTATAGAGAGCCTCTGTATTGATGCTTTACAGATATCAATGAATAAATGATCATATTTGAACCATATGAATTTGCAATGTTACGTGTATCAGAAGAATATATGAATATATATTCTTTTGTGATCAGAATAAATCAGAATCAGGTAAATCAGAATCAGAAATTTTTTAATATATGTATATCAGAAGAAACCAATGTGACTTTTCAGAGTGGTTTTAGGAAATAGTGCCAAGTCTTAGGACAAGGAGGTAATAAATAGTATTAAGAAAATTCCATAGAAAAAAAATATGGAAAAATAATGCCGTATGTTTCTATTAGTATCCTCTATATTACAGATTTAAATAATACTGATTTTTATTTTGGTAACATAGTGATAATTTAATTTTGTTATCCTGGAAGTCTCTTTTTCTTTTTTTTTTTTGTATCTAGAAAGAGTGTAATCACATACATACTTATGTAATAAGTTACCGCTGCTTTCTTGATGTGTTATTACCTACCTCTCTGTGTACAATCTAAAGTTGCATTAGATTCTTTAATTTTCTTAAACTGTGGATTTATCTTCAGGTTGCTTGGTAGTGAAAAATTTGAATTTGATAGTTGGTGTGGCATTTCAAGCAGGTCCAACTGTGCTGTTGTCATTAGGTTTCCAAGTGAACCAGAACAGAGGGGAGGAGCTGACAGCATTTAAAGCTGTTGTTTAAGTTCATATGGAGAGTTAGGAAGACAGTAGTATATTTATTTATTTGAAAAGGTTATTTTTAAAATCAGGAGAAAAAAAAAAAAGAAGTCTGTTTCTTAGGAAAAAATAAGAAAGTTCTGTACACAGCAGAATAATTTGAAATATTTTTTTAAAAATTCTGAGAGACCCAGAAACAACACAGTATGTCAGAATTTTTTTGCAGCATATGTTTCCACTGATCTTACTTACGAGAGACTATTGAAAGAGCTAAATATGTATAGCATGGCTAAGCAATGACGAAGGTGGGGGCGGACATAACAGTCTTCAGACTTTTGAAGGGTATAAACATAAAGAAATTATTTAGGGTGGTATGAACTGGAGGAGGTATTTGAATAAAGAAAAAAATTAGACTGAGAATGTTCAAAAGACCAAACCCAGCTTTTGACTTCGAAGCACAGTAAGCTATGCTAAAACCTCCCAAAGTGCTCATGTGTGGGAGATTTAAATCTTGGCTGGTTGGAACTCTGCACAAGAAAAAGGGATCAGATGGCTTGGGAGGTCTTTATTCCACCAGTAGGAAAATGAGGAGTGTAGCCATGACTGTATTATAAAATAATGCTGTGTTTTATTCTGCTTAAAACTGTGTTGCTCTGTAAATATTTAAGTATTTTGATACATGCAGACACTAGATCTTTGGATTTTTCTTATGTTTATATTGCCCTGATAGGGCACTTTGGGATAGTTTAGATTTTTTTACTTAAGACTCAGTTGTTTCTTCCTTCTTTTTTTCTTGCTTAGTGTCTCATCTATGTGCAGCTACCCTACATGGAAGACTTAAGACCGTACATATTTTCATCCCTGAAAAACAATAAAAAATGCATTCCTACAGGTAAGATAGTCCTTGGCTGGGCAACTGGACAAAGTAACCTACTTGTCTTCCTTTAAGACTCTGTAAAAGAACTAGAATATTTGGCTTTCCAACAAAAACATAAGCTTTGTCATTTTTCTTGGCTTAGGGAAAAAAACCCCAGCCCTTTGGGAATACGTTATGGTGATGTCATCTTTAAGTGTAAATCTTGTATCAGAACTTTGCCAGCTTAGTTGCAGGCTGAGCAGATTTTGCAGGCAGTCTTTTAAAGCTGTCCTCTTAAATGACTTCTGGCTCGAGTTATGGGATTATTAGTCTCACGGGATCTCTGTGATAGACCTAAATCTGAGATTTAGTCCTCCGTATCCTTTGATCTTTGAACTCATTTGTTTGACTGAATGGCCAAACCTTCTGGGACCTACAGTATGTGATTAACTAGTTAGAATAGAGGCATCAGCTCCATTCATAGGAAGCTGGTCCTGTGGCAAGTTACAGCCTGTTAATATAATGTACAAAGGCAAAGACTGTATTTTCTGTGGTGTGTGTTCTTTCTAAAGCGTGCACTTACTGGTGTCCAGATTCAGATGGAAGGTGTCTTTGGAGAGCCATAGGACATGCAGCCATGCAAAGCTTGACTCACTGTTCTGAGAATTCTGCACAGCAATGAGCATAAATGGATATAGTTTAAAATCCACTCCCACTTCTTTAATTTGTTCTGAGATCCATTGAATGGGCATCTGCACGTCAGGGTATATAAAGCATGCTGGGTTGTTTCTGAAATAGTTTCTATTTTCTTGCCTGTAACCAGCAGTTTGAGAACAATTCTAAAACCTGTCTTACCAAAGCAATATTTGTCTATTGTGAACTGAGTTAATTTGCAATCATAACTTTTTAAAATTTATATTACACTATTTAGTTTTTCAAACCAACTGTTCTCCTTATTTTCTAAGTGGCCTATAAACCTTCTGTTGCAAATAAAAACATCTTGAAAAAGAAGAAAAATGGAAGCAGAAAGGCAGCAATAGTTGAGGTCTTGGGGAAAAAAAAAAGTCTTTATGACTTTACATTGTAGTCCTTAAATAAAGCAGGGGTTTTATTACTGTGTCTATTATCTATATTCTTTATTGTCACATCTTATCTGCAGTGTATTCTGTGGCATGTAGTGACTTGGTCAAAATCTCACGTTGTGAAAGGAATCTTCATATATAAATTGTTTCAAGAAATGCATTCATCTGCAAGTGTATTTAATTTTTCTTTTTATGTAATTGCTGCCTTAGCGGATCAGTTATCTGCTGTTGACTCTTTGATTGATTCTATGAATTTGGTTTGTGAAGATGATGATGGAGAAACTTTTGAGGACCTGTTTAAGCCCAGTAAAATCCCAAACCCTCATTTTCAGAGGCTATATCAGGTGAGGTGATGTATATGGCATTTTTTTAAAAACTGCTTTTGTTAAGGCTTTTCACCTTTCTGTCTTGTTCTGTTTCATGTTGGAAAGATCTTCATTGTGAAGATAGGAATAGAAATTCTTTTGTGTTTAAGTGTGGGGTAGCCAGCAATTTCTGTGTTGTCCCTTACATAGATTTTATTCTTAAAATTTCTGGTTTCCAGGAAGCAAGGGAAATCAAATCTTGAGCAGAGTCACTTTTCTGTGCGTTATTGCATCTAGCAGTGGTTCCAAAACAGATTAATTTCAGGTGAGCTTGATCAGTAGTAAATGGTTGACGTTGTTGACATTTAAAATATTCCATTTGGGTGTCTGAGCTGCCATATTTTATGGGCGAGTAGAACAGTTCACACTTCTTGCAGTTATTGTATCAAGCTGTCTACATCTTGATTTACATTCCTTTCATATCTTGAAGATTTTCATTGCAACTGTGAGGATGAGAGACTTAATTATACACTGGAATTCAAGTGTTCAAAAAAAATGACACAGCAAATTCAAAAATAAGGAAAATTACGATGCAATTTATGCAGCTGCAGAATTGTGTTGTATACAGTGCCATGGAGATATATTGAGTGCGTGACTCCACTCTGAAAATTGACCCAAAATGGTGTTATAACAACCATGTTCATCATATCTCAACAATTCCAAATGAAACTTTTCAGTTTACAAGTAGGAAGAAGTTACTTTTTTTTAAGCTAAGAAAACTTACCCTAGCTTCCAAAAGCCATGCTGTCTCAGTATTGTCAAAAGAAGCAAAGGATCTGAAGGTCGTATGTATGTTTCAGGAACACATGTAAGACCACTGTCTTCAACTCCTACTCTGACACTTGAAGAACTCGGTGTTCCCTTCAAATTCTGCCAGTCATATTGACAAGACCATGTGTAACTGAATGCAAGATTGGGTCAGTAGAAGGTTATTGCTTGGCAAGAGTTTAAAATGCATGGACCTCTGCGTGCCTTGTATTTTAGGAAGGGTTGTAAAGCTTGGGTATTACAAAACAAATATGGTTTTGCTTGTAAATGAAATGCATAGGGGATAGAATTTCCTCTAGAATATCGCTACATACAATTCTTTTGGTTCAGTGAATGTTGCCTGTCAACGAACGCTGTTTCTTTAGGTGTGCCATTTGTCTTCTGAAACAGTATGATGGTGTTGTCCCAGCAGTTGAGTCAAGTGAAGAGAGTAACTGCGTAACTCATCAGTTTCCTTAGAGGATAATAGACTTTTGTAAGAGTGAATGATACTGGTGGAAAAACTATTTATTGATTGTTTCAACGTACTATGTAGTATACAGTTCCTGCCCACAGTGCCTGCTGTTTATAAAGCCCTAAATTACAGGTCCTTTTAGTGCTTTCTTTTGCCTGTGCACAGCCCTGTTTTTTTAATCTTGGTTACAAAACTGCTACGAATCTATGTAAGTTACAGAAAGATTGATCTCTCCTTTGCTGCAGACATGTTCCAGATTCTTAATATTTTGAGCTTAGACCAAGTGGCACTGCTGTTTCTCTAAGAACTACGAAGAGAAATTATACATCATCTTTTGAATGTAACCAGTACATTGATTGGGCTCAACAGGACCTACCAAGGGTTTGGAAAACTAACTCTGAAGAAAGGATGAACTCCCGCTTCATTTCCTTGCTCTGTTGCCTCATGAAGATATTTGGAATGATAAGTGACAAGAGCCAGAATTTAACCAGAAACATCAAGCTAAATTATATCTCTGGAAGTAGTGGTAGGCATCAGGAAATGACAGGGTGGGTGGAAAGGAGTTGCTAATGCTTGCTTGAGTGGAAGATGAGGAATATCCTATATCCAGAGTTTCAATTTTTAGTTCTTGCTTCCAGAACAGCCTAACTGAACTTCTATAGCTTTTGTGGTGGCAACTTCCAACTTCATTGTTTAAGTTGTTCCTCTTAAACACAAGGATTTGAAGCACGTAAGATGTTTGGGGAATGCAGTGTATTTTACTTGATAGCTTTTTAACCTTGCTTCCTCTTCGTTCTGTTAAAAGATCCCTTTTAACCTTGCTGCTTCTTCCTTCTGTGCCCAGCAAAGGGACTGTTTGGGATTAGAAACTTCAGGTTAGGTCTGTTCTTCTCCGTTTAGCACTTGAGTTTTGATGGTACCTGCCATCTCAGGTTTCAGGGGTCACCATCTACTCTGAAAACAGGAACAAGTGGAGGCTGTGGCTGCTTAGTGTGCTCAGCTCTTGCAGCTGCACACATAGAGATTTCAGATGCAAAAGCCTGAAAAACGCATTGACAACAGGGGACTTAGGTTTTTTAGCTTTGTGAGTTTAATTCAGTCCCCTAATGTTGTTTTAATATTGGGTTTTTTTGTATCACAAGAGCCATTACTGCAGCTTCCAGCAACATTTTTACTCTCTTTCAAAATAATTGTGCCTCAAATCATTACAAGTGTTTCCGAATCAGTAGCCTTGTATGATGGCCTCCTTTTGAAAGTATGCTCTAATATGGATTGGAATCTTAATGGCAGCATGAAAGCACATCAGTATTGATGTGTAGCATATGGTCTGGATTTTCTTTATTGGCAGCTTTTCAGCATGAATAGAGGGGGTTTTGTTTCTTTGGTTTTGTTTTTTAAATTAATGTCATGTCTGACAACCAACAGGGCAGGAAACCTCTGCTGTATTCCTAGTTTACTGAGTAGTTACCTTCACACTTGTGTCTAATTCACCCAGTATAACCAGCTTGGAAAAATTATTCTCCCATGTACATCGCATGTTTTTAAGTATGTATGTGTGTGCATGTGCAGGTATATGTGTGTATATATATGCATATACACATATATCTCTACTGCTGTCCCACACTTCACAGCATTTAAGAGGTACCTACTTTGTTTTTAAAATTCTCAATGGAATTTCTGTAGCTTCATTAACCTCATCTCTCTCCCTCTGCTTCGTTCCCTGACTGTGTGCACTGTCTTTACACTTTGGTGAAAAAGCCTTCTCCTCTGTAGCTCCTACCATCTGTTTCAACTTTGATGTACATCTGTCAGGCCCCTTTATTCCCCCACTCTTTTCAAAGCTAATTTGCAAACATACCTATATTCTGTGCCTCACCTGTGCACATTTGACTTCTCTCTATTTGCTCTTAAACTGGTGACAATTTCTCTTGTGTGCTTTCTGAGTTTTATTGACAAAGAAGAAATATTTTCTTTGAGGGGCAATAAACAATAACTGACAATAAACTGTGACAATACCTGGAATATAAAGATGGGGTATATATCTTGTTGCCTAATTTTGGAATGTATAGAAATCTGTCCCATGTGACTGTTTCATAAGAGAACTGCACTTTAAAGGTAAAACAAAGCTAAAAAGCTGAATAGATGCAGACAACTGTTTCCTTCCTGGGATTTTCCTAAGAATTTTCGTAGAACTAATTCCAGTGAGTGTGGGAACACTGATCTGCATCAGTATTCTTTTTTAATAACATTATTAATCTCCTTATAAAGCTGATCATATGACTTTCAGTCCACTTGTGCTGGAATATTTGTCAGCAATATGAAAGTAGTTTCTTTAATATGGAAGATGTTTTGCATGTGCCATATGATCTCAGGCATAAGGGCATTATATTAAAAAGCACATAAACTAAAAGTTTTCCTTTGCTCAAATTGTTTCTTGCAGTGTTTGCAGCATAAGGCTTTTCACCCCAATGAGCCATTGCCGCCAATTGAACAGCACCTTCTTGAGATGCTGGAGATGCCCCATGTGGTAAAAGAAAGGTGTCAGGTTCCTCTTGAAAAAGTAAAAGCACTTTTTCCCCTAAAGGAAGTTGGCAAGAAAAAAGAAGAGAAGACTGCTCAAGACATCTTCAAAGACAAGTAAGTTGGAGATGTATTATGGATTTTTTTGAAACTTTTTTTTACACTTCAAATTGTTTTTGCTGAATGAAGCAGGCTCAGAGTCTTTTGAACATAAGATCAATGAGCTACATACTGAAAAAAATACTGATGGGTGGAGAATGTCTGGGGTATTTTGTGTGTAGTGGTGGTCTTACTGTTATGGGGCAAGACACACCAGGAACCAGTCTGTAGCCTCCTCACGTCTGTATTTGTTGTCACAGAATCCCATAATCCATCAGGTTGGAAGGGACCTCAGGAGGTTTTTTGTTCAACCTGCTGCTCAAAGCAGGGTCACCTGTGAGACTAAACCGGTAACTCAGGGCTTCACCCAGTCTGGTCTTGAAAACATCCAGAGATGGAGGCTGCACATCCCCTCTGGGCAACCTCTTGCATTGCTTACTGTCTCCTGGTCAAACAGTTTGTCCTACTGGTAGTTATAAAATAGTTCAAATAAGAATAACAGAGAGTCTAATTTAGTTTAGAATAAATGCTGCAGAGCTTTAAATTAGCTGTAATAATGAGTCTTCCTTCTCAGCCTGCTCAATTTAGGTCGCTCAGTAGCTTTCATTTTGAATTTCAAATCAAAAGAAAAGCAGCTTGATTATTATCTGCTGTGCAATAAATGTGGATGTCTTGAAAAATCAAACTGTTATGGACTCTTCCTGGAACATCTATTGTCTGAACAGTTTTTAAGATAATAATTTTTTTTTCTGTTATTACATGTACTGTGTTTACTTTATTCCTGCTGCAAATATGAAGCATAAATGCTTAACTGCGAGAGCATTGGTACTGCCAAGTCAATTTACTTAAACAAATTTCTGTTTAAACCATTTCTTAGAGCTTAATTTATTGAATACCTGCAATATTAACTAGTGGGTCTCCTGGGATGTTGGAGAGATCTCAGTTAGCTCCTTCTCCCTCCCTTTTGTCATTTTTAGCTCAGTCCTTTCAGTGTTAGGAGCAACATCTTTGAGCCATTTTGAGGCCTTGCTTAGCTGAGCTGTCATATGTCCTTTACCTTGGGTTGGCTAGAGCCTCCTCAGCGTGTTATCTTTGGGAAGACAGGACACAGGACTTCTCACATTACTGCAGTGGTAAAATGATCACATTTCTCTGTACAGACTGGGAAACACCTTGCTTTTTATTTTTTTTCATTGCTGCGTATTCCTGTCTTGCCTTAGTGTGTCTGTGACTTCATACTGATTAAATTCTCTTGTCCTTGCTCTGTACCCCGGTTTGTCTCTGTGTGTGTGCATACATACATATGTTTATATGAGTATGTTAAAAATTGATAGAACCAGCTTAAAAAAAAAAGGCAAAACAGGTTCAAAAAAGCTAGGGAGAGAATTTAAACAAAAAACAGCGACCCATTACTGGCAGTTGCTTAAAAACATGTTGCCCCAAAGGCATACATTTGACAAGCAAGAAGGAAAGCTATTTTGTTTAAAAACTGGCTTCCTTTAGAGGGGTGATGAAAGCAGCTATAAAAATAACTGAGATAGAAATTGGTGTAGGGCATTAAAATGATTTAAAAAAAACATCTGTAAGGGAGGCAAAAGGATACAGAATCAACTATGCAAAGAAGAATGAATGGAAATAGGATTTAAAAATATGGGAAAAAATGGTGTTGATGTAGTAATGAATGGGAACAGTAGTATTGTCAGTACTACAACAGAAGTGTTAACTTTGTTTTTGTTCTGTGTTTGTGGAGAAGCTGAGTGCTATAATTAAATCACTTGATAAAGAAAAGCACATCAGTCTGTAACAATGACTAAGGAATATGTTAAACACCAGGTACATTCAATGTATTAAAACTATCAGATCTAGATAATTTGCACTAAAGTGTTTTGAAAAAGTTGGCTAGAAGCTCTCTTGACCATTTTTTTTTTTTTCCTAAAACTGATTTGTGTCTCCTATCATCATATCACAAGTAAGCTGCTTGGTTAATATGGGGTGAGCAGTGGACATTGTCTGCCTGGATTTCTCCAAGGCTTTCAATACAGTTCCCTACAGCCTCGTCCTAGAGAAACTCATGCGTTATGGTCTAGACAAGTGGTCTGTCTTTTTCAAACTGGCAACCTGCTGCAAGTGGGGTCCCCCAGGGATCAGTATTAGGCCTAATGTTGTTTAATATCTTCATAAGTGATCTGGATGGCAGGATCAAGTGTAGCCTTATGAAGTTCACTGGTGATACCAAGCTGAGTGGGGAACTGGACACTTTGGAAGGGGGAGCCACCCTGCAGGAAGACCTAGATAGTCTGGAAGAGTGGGCTAACAAGAACCTTATGAAGCTCGACAAGGACAAGTGTAAGGTCTTGCACCTGGGAAAAGAAAAGCCAGGAGTGCAGCACAGACTGGGATCTACCCAGCTGGGGAGCAGCTCTGTGGAAAGGGACCTGGTGGTCCTGGTGGACAACAAGCTCACTATGAGTGACCAGTGTGCTGCAGCGGCAAAGCAAGTAAACAGGATGCTGGGTTGCATCAATAAGGGCATCACCAGCAGATATAAAGAAGTCGTTATCTCACTCTCCTCAGAGCTTGTTGGGCCACACCTGGAAAACTGTGGTCAGTTTTGGTGTCCCTGCTATACAAGGAGGATGTGGACAGGCTAGAGAGGGCCCAGAGAATGGCCACAAAGATGGTCAAAGGACGGTGAGCCTGCCATATGAGGAAAGGCTGAGACAATTGGGTTTGTTCAGCCTTGAGAAAAAAAGACTTTGGGGAAACCTCATCACCATCTTCCAGCATTTAAAGGGTGGCTACGAAGAAGATGGAGACTCTTCTTTTTACAAGGAGACTCATGGAAAAGGGATAATGGGTACATGATACTCCTGGGGTAATTCTGATTAGACACGAGGAAAATTTTTCACAATGAGAACAATGAACCATTGGAATAATCTCCTGAGGCAAGTGGTGGATTCCCCAACGTTGGACACTTTTAAGATTCAGCTGGACAGGGTGCTGGGCATCTTGTCTAGACCATCCTTTTGCCAAGAAAGTTTGGACCAGATAATCCTGAGGTCCCTTCCAACCTGGTATTCTATGATATTGACGTGGCCCATCTCTGCTTAATTTTTAAGATCTAATGGGATTAAGGCAACATAAATGAAGGCTTACATAATTAATACAGATGTTAATATTCAGCATTCACTTGTTTCACTTTTGCTGAGCTCTGTGTAGTTTAAAAAAATCCTGTAAAATAGAAAGCATTTTACTTTTTCCTTCTTAGGTTGGTTTTGGAGAGACTGTTCCCTCATCCAGCTTTGCAGTATGTGAGAGGCTTCTGTATAAATGTAGAAGCGGGTGTTTTAAATTATCTTGTATTTTATTACTTTTTCTCAAATAGTAACTGCACATTTTACAGTTTAAAAATACTGCTAATTAGTGCATTACCAGTAACAGATTCTAGATGTCAGACCCTTAGCTGGTATAAATGGGTATGGATTCATTAGTTTCTGCTGTACTGCACTGATTAATGACAGCTATAGATTTGGTCGTAGGCAGTTAAATGCAGCATCATCATTTATGTTCTCCTCCTTCATCCAATCCCAAAGCATTTTGAATTGGTAGAAATAATGCGGGAGAAAAAAGATTTCAAGACATTGCAATTGAGTGCAAAACACCTTTGGAGAAAAAGATTCTAGAAGAGAATTTTCATTGTTCTTTGCACCTTTCATCAAACCACATCAATATACAAGCATTTTGGTTCAAGTAGAAGTTCTAAACTCAGTGCTGTTAGATAAGCATCGGTTTTCTCCGTTCTACAGACAGGTATATTGGCTGTCCACAGCAATCAAGCAACTTGTTCAAGGTCAGCCAGAAAGTCAGCGGAGCTGAGAATGAAGCAAAGTATCCTCTCCTTGTCATGAGGCATAACCAAAGTCATCGCTTCTCCTCAAGTGATAAGTCAGGTTATGTTGGATGACAGGAGTTGCTGAGGAGAGGTGATTTCATTTCAGTAGTGACAAAATTAAGTAAAGGACAGAGAAGACTACTGAAACAAAGTGGGACAGACACTGATTGTAGAGTAGGGGAGGAGTGTGCTATAGAAAGTAAAAAGGAAGACTGTACAAGTTCTTTCTGATAGTTGATTGGTTCTCTAATGTGCAATGCAAGTGTTAAAATCAGTTCTAACCTTGTAGAATGCAAAGTGGCACCTAGTCCAGGATCTCTGTCTTTGACACTACATCATCAAGCAGTTTCTTCTTTTCACTACAGTAGTAGAATTTTTAAGACAAACTTTTTTCTGTTTTGGGATTCCTTGAGCACAAATACTGCCATTTAGATTGCTGAGTAGATTTCAGTCATTCTTAAACTGAAATCGATTCTTCTGTGTCAGTAGCCTGTCACATTATGTGACATAGAACATGGTGTCTGATTTTCTTCCCTGTTTGTGATTAGCTGGATTTTGTTCTGTTGCCAAGATGTGCTCTGAAGTTTGGCATGTTAGATGTTATGATTAAGTTCCTGGTTTGAATGTACACCTTGGTATATGTTGCCTGTGAGGGCAGAGCTAGAAAGTAGCCTAAAATCACAATTAGCTTTTTAAAAATAACAAATAGTCTTTTGAAAGCATTTTGTGGTGTAGCTTAAAATGTTCTAAGAGAGTTCTTACATACTTAATTGGGGTTTGTCTAGCAGGTTTTGACTCCTGTAAGTGGAAGTTTATAAAGCTCTTGTGTGCTGATAGAGAATATTTTAAACTCCAAAGCCACTGTGTAAGCAGATTTGTAGTAGCTATCAATTCCAAGACAGGAACTAACAGGTAATTTTTGAAGAGTAAATTAATTTCTTACTAAAATGTTGTTTCATTGTCATTTCATGTTACAAAGATCTGGTGAGAATACCAAATGTCATGTAATGTACTGTAAATTATCAAGGTTAACTCTATATACAGGTTCCAAATAAAGTGACTGGAGTTGTTATGTATTTAGAAAGGTGGAGAAGATGTGTGTGAGTAAATT
Source organism: Limosa lapponica baueri (assembly GCA_002844005.1). NCBI lineage: Eukaryota > Metazoa > Chordata > Aves > Charadriiformes > Scolopacidae > Limosa > Limosa lapponica. The sequence goes on along the minus strand of KZ505705.1, from coordinate 1,372,186 downwards.
GACTCCTGAAACAGGCATGAATAATCTTGCACCTTCAACAAGCGCTGCCTTTGCTTTATACTAAGATAAAGTTTGATCTCTGTTTCTACTGTCTGCTTTGTGCAGGGGAAGATGAGGCATGGTTTAGTGTTAATTTGGGAACAGCTGTATAATGAAGTTTTGTCCAGTGTTCAGTGTATATTTCATTAATTTACTGACTCCCTACTTAGTAGGCAGGACAGTTTACTTGAAATGTTTATATTCATTTTTGTCCTTCTCATTTGCAGCAGTGAAGATGGACCCAAACCTAAGAAACTAAAAATTGAAGATGAGGAAGGTAGCTTTAGCATCATGAAACTTGCTGAAGGCAATGTCACCTCTGTAAGCATATTTTTACAAATCTGATAAATAAAGGGGAAGATTCATTTCTCTAACTGTATTATAGTGAATATACAGAATTCCTCATAAAAGGACAGTTTCTAGCTAAAACATGACTGAAAAATTGTCTGCTTGTAGATTTCAGAGACTCTGCTAGAGATTTTAAAGACAATTTCCTCTGCCCTTACATGTATGTTAGCACAACTTTCCATCAGTCTTGGATATTTTAGGACAAAATTCTCCTTCAGTGTCTGAAGGGCAAGCCTGAGGATCTGAAGAAAACAATCTCAGACTTGGGGTTCAGTAGTTGAATTTTTTTCTTGTTTTCTTTCATCTGCAACATGTTGCCTCTATATTTAATCAAAGGTATTGCTGAAATTTTTAGAGGCTGTTCTCTGCATTGATTTGGGTTCTAAATCACAAATTTGGCTTCATCTTGGTGATAGGTTAAACATCTAACTTAATTATAAATATTATGTACATGGGTAGATGAGGCCTGTATCATAACTGTGTACCTTCCTTTATTTGATTTTTCAAATTACAAGAAAAAAGGTGATTTAATATTAATTGAGATAACTTCACTTGTTGTCAAACTGTCCTTTAAGGTTTGTTTTTAAAATGCATGTTTGAGATTTTAAAAAATACTTAAAAACTAAAAAGCCTTATGTATTTTGTACTCCCAATATACACTTCTGATTTTTCCTTAAAAGTGGCATTGCCAGGTTTAAAAGAAACATGAAGAGACCAAACACACTGATTGAAAGATTGAAGAATTATTTTGACAGCAAAGCACAAAGTTTTGTAATAAACTTAGGAGAATTTTGATTCCTGAAAGGAACTGTTAAGCAATGTAATTTGTTTTTTCTAAAGTCATTGCATCTGTTTTTCAGTAGATTTTTATTTATATTTGACCTGGTTTTAGTTCCTTTATAAGGGTTCTGCACTTGTATACCCATTTAGAGCTTCAGCTTTAAGATGTCAGACTAGGCCAGAAAGGGTAAATGAATCAAGTGCAAGCTTTTAATTTTGAGCTTCCTATTGGAGTGGCAAACCAATGATTCTGTACCCACATGCCTGGGAGCTCCCATTCCTCATTAAGCGTCTGTCAAGATTAGTGAGAGGTCTGTGCTCCGGAAAGTCTCAAAGCTGAACTAGCAGAGAGCCTGCATTACTCTGCTTCTGACCTCTAAACCCCAGGGAATATGGTTGGCTTATAAGAGTGTAGGGTGGTAAGTGTAAGTTCATCTTGCTTATGTCATAACTAACCTCTGCTAGGAGTACTGCGCACACATTGTAAGACTTCCGTTTTATGATCCTTGTTGCCTTGCAAGAATAAAGAGGTGGATGTTGGCAGATGATTGTATCATTTTTGGACCTTTTGTAGGTTGGCAGTGTTAACCCAGGAGAAGATTTCCGAATTCTGGTGAGGCAGAAAAACGCTGACTTCAAAGATGGTAAATGGCTTTTATCTATCTTAATTGTATTTGGTAGCATCTTCAGGGTTCAGTAAATTCAATCCATTTGTCTAAACATATGTTTGTAATGCTATGTGAGATGCTCTGGAATTCACTGCTTAGCTTCTAGTGCCACTCAGCTAAGAAAGTTGTCACTCGTAATTCCCATGTAAGTATTTGCCTTCCCCATTTGAAAGTCTCAGATACCTGTGTTTGTGTAAGATGGCACTAGACATTGAGGCATCTGAGCAGCAACTCAGGTGTTTCTAAGAGAAGATCTCTTGGTACTGACTGACCGCCCCATTCAAACTGGGCTTCTTATCTGGCTTCATGGGATCTTTCTGGCTTGAAGTGGAGGGATGTTGACTGTGTGCAGAGTGAGAAACCTGTCTTCTGCTGTCTACTTATTCTGTCCTATGGAGAAGTAAGAATCTGATGCCTGGGATTTAAATCTTTACATGCAAAGATCAGTTCTTACTGTTTGATGTGAGCAAAAGAAAGCACAGGTGAATTTAGGGTGCAATAAGCAGGTAATATGTGACTCTTAAAAGCAGGATCTGTGTGCACCAAATCTATTCTCAGCATGCAGCAAGACAGGGTTTTGATGCAGAGGCAAGGAAGAATACAAAGCACAGGTCAGCCACTGTCTTGGTGTGCCCCAAGCCTGAAAATGAAAGGTATTATCATTTTTTGGTATTTCCCTACTGGAATAGCCATACAGAGATATATATATATAATCCAAAGGTATCCTAAAAAGAATTGACAAGATGGGTGGGGTCTTTTTTTCTTTTAAAGAATGATTTGAAGGTTGTGGCAAGGTAAACCTCATCTGCTGAATAGTCACTAATGCAGCATTCCTTTTCAAAGAAAAAGATTTGCAGAGGTGCTGAAGTGAGGTGCTGGGTATTTCAACAAGGCCTTTGGTCCTTTTGGACATAGTTTGAGGAGAGTGTTGAGTGGTATATTGATTTCTGATACAGTCTGTTAAAGCCTACATAGCTATTTCTCTACAGAATTCCCAGATCTATAAGTCAGCTTTTTACATGGATTTTGCATTAGATCCAGAAGAAATTGTTTATTGAAAAAATATTTGGAACTGTGTTCTCAAATCTCAGATATACTAAGATGCAGTAAAAAAGCATTGTACGATATATTAGAATACAGAAACTGTGAAACGATTGACTACATTGTTATAGTAATTAATTTTATTGTGTAGGAAAGCTTTAAGGCGGAAATAAGTATAGTGATTACCCTTGAAGGTGGTTTAACAAAGGAGTGCTTAAATATGTACACTTGGTAGCTGTGCTGGAGAGAACTGCAGTACGTGATTGGATGGCTTCTGAAATGTTGAGCAATCTGCTTTTATTTTGTGTGTGATCTGTTCTGTAATTATAAGGTGTGGTTAGGCAGAAGGTAGTGCAGTCACCCATTTACAGGAGAGATAGAAGCCCCTATAAATAAAAACATGCTCTGCATAATCCTTTTTCTGCTTTAGAGCCTTTTAGGTAGCTTAATACATAAAACATTACAGGCATGTTTTAATGGCTTGCTGTATTGCATTCTGGTTATGTAAATAGTAAATTCTGCCTTAAAACTATTCAGTGGTTCTAAGGGTTTTCTTTTAGTATCATTTTCTATCATATTTAGTGATGAAACTTTTTTTCCTCTGCTAAACCATGTGAAATGTGAAATGTCTTTGCAGGAAAGGATAATCTGTGGCACTCAAATAGTTTATTGGAAAAAAGCCCAAACAATTACATTATATGTGTCAAGATGCAGACAGGAGAACTAGTAGGTTGCATCCTGTTTTGCTTCTTTCTTGTATAAAAAGAGCATCTAGGTAGTCTTCCAAACTGAATAGAGTCTACATTCTCATCTTTAAAAAGGGAGCAATTCCTTCTGCCTCCCCTCCCCACAAAATAGCAACAGGCTCCCTCCAGAGGGAGGAGAAAGGACTTTCAACTACGTGTTTGCTTGGGCGTGGGTTTTTTTGGTAGATAGAGAAGTTGTAGCGATAGGAAGAGTTTTACTTCAAATACTGACAGTATAGTGGCTTGTTAATTAAGCTGCAGGTTAATGGCATGCATCTTCTTCAGTCCACAGCAAGTCCCTCACCAAAATTATAAAATTATCAAGACCAAAGTGTGGCAAGGGATATTTATTTTTTACACAGCTTGTAGGAAGTTCTGACGGTATATTTATGATTGTAAATGAGTACCAATGCATCTCCTGCAGTGGCCTCACTGGGATTTGATGATCAGAGTTTGTGCTATTCATAGGAGAAGCCGATGATGCGCGAGTTAGACAGCCCATGTCTGAATGCTGGGTCTCATGGCAGACCAGGGCAGGAGAAACGATGCACTCGCTGTTAGTGAGAACTGGGGCACTAACGTATAAATAAGTTTTTTAAGAACATCTAAGGGTTTCAAATTGGCAAGGGCCTTAGGGGTAGGTTTTCTGAGACTGGCAGCTCAATTCCTGAAACAGTAATCAGCTTTGGTCTTAATTGACAACTGTGTAGTTTATTACAGTAGGGATCCACTTACGGCTTACATGATGAATTGTGGGTGAGGGTGTCGACTTACTGGTTAATGTTAGTTGCTCATGTAACTAATATTGCATTTCCCTTCCAGATATCTTTACTTTCTTGTTTGCATTCATGGCCAGAGAGATGTCATTTTATGCAGGTCTTATTTTGAGCAGGTTACAAGTGCACAGTCATCACAAAGAGCAGTCTTCTGATAACAGCTTCTGACATTTTTGTCAATGAATGCAAACAAAATAGATTAGTTTGCCTGAGTGGAATCTAATTGTTGCTCCCAAGGGTGTACAATGAGTTTCTTCATTGCTGTGGCTGCAAAGAAGATTCTCAAATGCAGCAAGTGCTTGCCATCTTTGTAATGCCAAAGGAGTAGCCACATGGCTACCAGTTCATCCTATTTGACTATTAACAGGTTTCTATCCGTGTTTCTGGAGAGCAGAAGGTGTCTGATAGGGGGGTGTTGCATTTTCATATGCTTCTGTAGAAGACAGGATGGCTTAACAGGGGGTAAAAAAAATGCTTACAAATGCATAGTATTTTCTTTGATTTGTAAATTTTCTGTGCAAATTTATAGGCCAGATCTTGTTGCATCTTACAGGACTGCTGTCTGAGAACTTGGTGTCTGAAGTCCTGTAGTTGAAAGAGCTTTTTTTATTTTACTGATTGTCAGTGAAGAGAGAAATCTGCAGTGCCAACTGTACAGTTTATGGACATAACAAAAAATATGTCCAGAGACAAATTGTACCAAGTGCTCATTTTTATATTTATAGCAATTTTGTTAATACTTTTATTCCTAGGCATTTCTAGAAAAGTAAAGTTAAAAGAGTCAGTAACTGCACATGTAGATTTCAGCAAACATTCTGTTGTGTCTGAGGTGTCACGCTTTTGCCATGGCATGTAGATAGCTTCTTAAGCAAAACGTAAAACACTGGTTTCACGCTGGGTGCTTTGTATGCAAAAAAAGAAATGTGTATAAGAGATTTGCAATGGGAATTGATTAGACAGTTGCAACAAGAATGTATTTTATGGCAGGATTTTCTGTGGAAATGTATATAGCTAACTACCTTTCTAGACCTTAAGATAATTTATAAAAACCCTAGTATTTACTTTCACTTTTTGTTGGCAAATGTCTTTGCAGTTAGTCTGCATTTTTATGTTATTGGATTTTTTTGTGTATTTTGGAAACTGTTCATGCTCTACTGCTAGTTAAGCCAAATGCAATAACTGGTTTGATGAAAATGATTCAGTCATTGGAAGAGTATTTGCAAACCAAATACTTGAGTATATAAAATCACTTTGAAGTTTCCTGTATGTCTGCTTCACAGAGAAGATGAAGCCAGATTCGTCTTTGAAGAGCCTAGTGATCGGGTGAGACGCAAAGCTCTGAGTTGCAACAAACAGAATATAGATTAGATGTTATGGGAGAAAAAAAAAGCCACAATGATGGTAGTCAAACAAGGAGGGAGGGGGCAGAGAAGTTGGAGACTCCATCTTTGGAGCTTCTCGGAACTCAGGTCAGTGGAGCCCTGAGCTGCCTGATCCACAGGGACCCTGGTTTAAGCAGAGATTTGGACCAGATGTCCTTCAGACATCCAGCTTAAATCATTCTGATCCATACCCACACACGAGTTAGAGAGACCATTTCAAAATTTAGCAGCACCTCATAGGACACTGGACTAGTTCAACAGCTCTTGATCTTAAATTCTTAAGTCTTGGCTTAAAGAAGGAAGTCCTCAGAAAGTTGGGACAGTTTTCTGTTTATAGTCTCTCTTCAGTTACAAAAAGATGATACTTACAGAGCAGTAATTTACAATTTATTATCAAGTGGTTTAACTGATTTGTCAGTGACTTACTTAAGCACTGTCCATTAATACAAATCATTACGCCACCAGTGGATAAATCAAAAGATTGGTAACAACAGGAGTCTTTTGTCTACAGAAAGAGCTATTTTTTAACTCGATGAATTTTTTAGGGGGGAGGAGAAATCCCCAAGGAATTGGAACTTGGACTGTAATACAGCCTTATCTATTCTTATGCTGTAATCTGGTTGGCATAGTAATCAAGACCAGTAATCAAGGACTGAACTGAACAAATATGAAAATATAACTACACTTTTGTACTCTTAACTGTTCAGGAATAACAAGTGAATGTAATTGTTCGTGGCATATTTCACAAGAAATAACAGCATCGGTGAATGTATCCTAGAGTAGGGAACCTATCTGAATGCCAGTGGGGAAGGGATTAAATTCTGGTAGAACTAAAAGGTCTTCTATTCAAAGATTTTTTTATAATTTTTTTTAAACGGTAGTTCTCCAGCCTTTAATCACTATGTTTGTTATCTAACCAGTCAGGTACAGTAGAAGAGGGAAGCAGATGATTAAAATTTCTTGGGATGATCTGCAGAATGTGGTGCTTATTAGGAGTGCTGGAATTCCAGTTTACGCAAAATACAGAATTTCATTAGTTCACTTCCTTAAATATGTGTGGGGAATGAGGGAAGTTGGGAGAGTTATTACACAGAAAAGTTATTACACAGTAGTGGCCTGAATAGGCTACAGTTTGTAACTCTAGGACCTGCACTTCAAAACTCCGATGCCTGAGGTTTGTCTGGGACACATCAGAGTTAGTGCTAATATTCACAGCTTAGTTAGACATCTTTATGCAGAACACCCCTTTCTGCAAAAACAGGGAGATTTGTTTTCTGCAGCACCCAAACCCAAAGATTTGCAGTAACAGAAAGGCAGATGATGGGCAGCAGGAAATCAACAAAGTTCCCAGACATAGAAGTGTGAAGGAATGTAGTCCACTTTGGAAAACCTCCAGTTACAATCCTTACCTACTGTCTCTGGTATTGTCTTTGACCCCCTGAAGTAATTCAGTAGCGTAACCAGAACACAGGAATTTTATCTGGTTTAGATTCATCAACTATTGGCCTGTTATATAAGGGAGACTCGATGGCCAGACCCAATTTTAGCCAAGCTGTTTCAAGATGTTCGAAGAATCAGACTTAAAATATTGTTGCCATGTAACCTGTTTCCTGCATATATTATGGTCTTTCAGTGCCTTGTAAAACATTGTAGGGTTTTTTTGGTTCCTTACAACAGATTTCAAAAGGAGGCAGCTCACAGTCAGAAGCAAGAAAAAGTTTTTTCTTCTGATGCCTGACAGTGCAATCAAATGGAAAAGGATTTTAAAAAAATTAAATGCAAAAGAAGTAGTAGAGTGTCTGATAATTTCAAACAGTATGCTGGAATCATTCTGACAATAAAGACTTCTATTGCACCCTCGTAGTGCCTGGGGTTTTAATTTAACACATCAATGAAAAAGGCAGTGTTTAAAAAAACCACCACCACCACTGAAAACACCAGCAGGACTTGCTTTTATTAGTGCAATTCGTAAGAAATTAGAACATTTAATGAGAAAATCGTTAACCATGAAAAAAATGGACTGACTTAACTTGGGGAGCTTAAGTAGTGAGACTTCAATTTAGTTTGTCGGCTACTGGTGAAATAAATAAAAAGAGTGAGCTGATCACCTCTGGAGCAGTAGGCACTTCAGCACACTTTCTTGTGCGATAGCTGCTGTTGGACAGAACCATTATCCGCCTCCTTTTCTAGAAACTGTAGAGTCAAAAGCTAGTGGGAGAATATCAAACATATCTGGTTTTACTCTTTTCAGAGCTGATGTCCTGCAGATTCAGTTCAATTAGGCATTTTGTAGAACGTAAATATAACAGTGCTGTGTACACTTACAGTGAGCAGAGTGGAATATAGCATTTAAATGCTTCTTGGTGTGTTCACTTATCCTTGTCTCTTCCATCACTCTGGCAGATGATTTTCTATGTTGATATTTCCATGGCTGAAATAGTTGCAGTAACGTATGTGCCCATAACATTTGAACATAAGAAGGGTTATAGGTCAGGCTAAAGGTAGTCCCATAACCTGCCTTTAGCAGTGCAGGAAGAGGACAGGCAGATGGTGTGACTTGTCCAGAATGCTTTCCTGCATTTTCTTCCTCAATGGCAACATCATCTTTAATCTCTCTTGGTAGAGTTCCTCTTTTAAGAATTCTAACAATTTGTTCAAGCTTTTTGTTTGAAAACTCTTAAAACTCCCAGCATCCCACAGCAGCCTCGTGTAAAGAGGTTAACTGCTTTTGTTTGAAGAGGTACTTTGTTTTCGTTTGTTCTTAACCCAACTCGTTGCACTGGATGTCACTCCCTATTCATCCTTTTCCTGGAGCTTCTGAGTTTGTAGTTCGCTGTTGGGTGCTCTTCATGCTTGTCTTTTCCCAGGCTGAGGTGTGAGGATGAAACCAGTGTTCCCCTTCTTTTTGGTAAAAGTCTTGTTGTTTGCCTCTGCTTCTCTCTGTCGGGCATATGCAGTTTATAATACTTATCTCCATAATCATAAAGAACAGTGCCCCCATGAAAAATCATCAAACTATCTGTACAGAGACAAGATATACACTAATGTCAATAACAACAAGGTAGTCTTTTAACTCCAATCACCCTACAGCTGTTGTTTTGACATTATCACACCTTCATTATAAATTTAATGTTTTTATTGGAATATGCATGTGTTTCAAAGGATCTTTAAGGATCTACTTTGCGTTGTAGAACATAACCTCCCTCAGCTTTAGTATCCAAAATGTTCTGGTTTTACTTCCTGTCAGACAAGCTAGGCCAGTGCTTTTTTTCTTGGCTTTCAGGGAGAAACTTTTGCCTTGGCCATGGTTGGGTTTCTTCCTAGTATATCTACCTTTTCCAGAGGAGGCTGAAGTAATTGTCAGTAGCTTAGATAACAATTATCAACTTGAGTAGCTTGAGGCGGTGTGGGTATGATTAGCTCTTTTGATACCTGCGAAACAGAAAAAGAGAGATGTAAAGGAAAAATATGTTTTTTTTTTTACCTTGAAAGTGTGCATTCTTTGATTTGTTTTTTTTCCTCCTTGTCTTTCAGTGAGCCAGCAGCTGATAAACCGCATTGATCAGTTCCTGGAAAACAAAGGTTCGCAGTACTACATGAAAGGGATCAATTGTATCAGAGTTTTCAGAGAGGAGGCCGTTAAGGTAATGTTAGTATGTGAAAACTCTCATCTCATTCAAATTAAAGGCATGATGGGCCTATTTGCTGTATTAGAAACTTGATAGTTTCTTCCTACAGCAAAAAGAATTGATAGATTAAAATCTCTTATGTTGTTTGAAAGTTTAGAAATATATTTGCATTTTATGTTTCTTTATTCCTACTGGAATGGAGATGAGCTTCTCTGGTATTGCTTACTGTTGTTCGTTTTCTTTTAAACGTAAAAACACAAGGCCTGTGACCTGATGTTTGCAAAAGAAAAATAAGCAGTCCTACAAATTTTTTAAATAAAGCTAGTTACAAGGAAGTCTAATGCTAGTTATGAAAAAGTCTTTCTAGCTTTCTGAAAGGCAGTTTTTGTGGCTCACCTTTCTTTAGAACTCTTGGCTTCAGTAGTGATAAAAACCAAAATCTGTACTGAGTCTTGTGTTCACCATGTTAGATGACTTCATGAAGAATTAAGTTTGCAGCACTCTTTAGTAAGCTACTTTAATATTTCTCTGTTATCATTGCTGTTATTTTTTTCAGCTGTCCAAGGGGCAGTGCTTTAATGATTTTCTGCAGGCCCTGAAATCAAAGGTGGAAGATAAAGCCTTAGCTGATTTCTGGGAGATCATTATACAAGGTAGGATGGCATTTGGGAACAACAGGAGAAAAAAAAATAATTAAAAAAAAATATTCCAGTTGTATTTTCCATTATGTAAGAGAAAACTTTGTTAGCAATGGGGCACTTAAAGTAACCCCAGAGCAGCATTTTGATATGGTTTGTTCCTGCAACCTCTGTAAAAAAATAAAAATCTTTCTCATTGCAACTTCCTTTTTTGCCCTAATAGGTTCATATCAGCAATATCCATAATGTCTTGACAAGCCTTGTTGAAATGGTAAAGTAATTGTGGAAGAAGAGAGACAAATGAAATGTTACAGACTAAGGAGAAGAAGATACAATTTCAGCTGAATTTCAAAATAAATGGAAAAAACTCATGTAGCAGAGATATAAAAAGAGTCTTCCAAATTAAGCTTCAAAAAAGGCATAGATAGCATTGAAATATGTCACTGATCATTTTATGTTTAAGCAACCTGAAGGACAGAATATGTGATAATGTGACACCTACCTATGATTAAACTGGGAGATACAAGGCAGTGCAATTCCAAAAGACATTCAGAGACTACGCAAGTGATAAATAAAGGAACATTTTCACAAATATAAAACATGGTGGACTAAAAAAAAATTTTTTTACGTCATAGTCTTGTTTTTAATTGGAACCAGTGTTGAGAAAATCTGTTAAATGCCCAGATCTATCTCTTAAGGGTGCATGTTACAAAATGCAATGATATGCTTTTGTATAGCGCCTTTCAAAGTGAAGAACTCCAGACACTCTGTAATGTCTACTTCATCCAACTTTTTTAAAATACAAGATAAGAATTTGTTTAACAACCCAAAACAACAGTACAAGACAATACTGAAAGAATAGTATATTCAGTAGTATTGTAGGGGACCCTTCTCTGAAGAAATTTGGAAGAAAACAAACAAACAAACAAAAAAAGCCCCAAAAAACCACACCAAAAATCCCCCCCAAAAAACCCCAATAAACTTTGAAAGTAGGAAACTTGGATCTTCCAAAGCCATACTAGAATACTGTTTTAATAATTTTTAGCTGGTACAAGCCAGAGTTTTTAACAAACTGGAGTATATTTTTGAGGGGAAAAAAAAAACAACCCACAAATACAGAGATGATATTTTCATACGAAATAGATTATCTTCTTGTGAGAAGATGAAAAGTCATGCTGCTTTATGCATAATCTAGCTGCTCTCACTAAGTAGCTGAAATTGCTTTTCACTTGCTGCTACCAGAAGCAGAAGTCCTGTTTTGCCTGCTTCTTGCCATATGACTCATCCCTTCTTTTCTACCAAACATGACATGTATTGGGCCTTGTCATGAGTGACTGCAGTCACAAAAAGAGGATGGATGTGAGTTAATCGGGGGACTTGACAGTGCTAGGTTAACGATTGGACTTGATCTTAAAGGTCTTTTCCAACCTAAATGATTCTATCGTTCTCATGAGTTGTGGCTCAGGAGCAAGGCAGAGCTGCTTGATGAGTTTGCTTCCTCATGAAACCCTACCAGGTAGTTCTATGGGCGCATTAAGGTGACATTACACAAGGTGACATTACACTTGTGCTGCTGCTGAAACCTTTATGAATCTACTGTTCTTTGCTCTCACACCCACAGCTTCTTTATTCAGGCACAAGCATTCGTGTAGCCAAGTGATGAGCAAGACTGGAAAAACTATTGGGGTAAAAGGGAATTGAGATTTATTTCTGTTTTTGGGACTCACTGCACAGGATGATGGTGCTGGCACAACCAAAAAGCAAAGTCGGGGGCAGAGCAGCACGTTGGTAGTCCGACTGTAGGTAATCGCAGCATAAGCGTTTGTATGTTAGGAGTTAATTTTTCTAAGGCTATTATGGACTGAAGAGCATGCTGTGAATGACTAGAAGTGTAATTTCTGATAGATTTTCAGCATTTCATCTGTGATCTATGATTTCAGTGTCTCATTAGTTTGATTGTCATAATATTAGCAGTTTCCTAAATGGATACTTCCACCAGCTTATGAATATGCTCATTAATTTATTTTTATATCATAGTTGACTCATTTATGCAAGTCACATTTTCCTTTGAGCAATATTTTTTTATTTTCGCTGCTGATGATGACACATTCAGAAGCTGGAAGACTTTTTTCATTTCTAACATTATGTGTTTTTGGGAAGCCTTCTAATGATATTTTTATATCTCTTGGTTTTTTTAGACAGAATTTCTTTGATCACTAAAGATGAAGCAGAGGGAAGTTTGGTGACTAGAGAAGAGGCTGAAAAGGTATCGTTTTTTTAATGAGCATCTATTTGTTTGGAACCCGTGTTGTGGACCAGAAGATTCTTTCTGATGTGGGTAAATCTTTAGGTGAATGAAATAGGATTCCTATGAAGGAAGAAGGGTGTCCTTTTGCCACACAATTGAAAGCGCCCCAATTCAGAGCAAAAACAATTCCCTAGCATGTACCACAGCATTTGCTTTAATTGGTCTTTAGCAAGTAGCATGTATTGACATCCTTATCTGAAAATATCCTCTACAAAGGATAGGAACTTCAGGAACTTGATGTAGTGGAACAACAAGTAAGATCACTATTTGAACTTCATAGGAAGAACATTCATCTCATTGTCATCACGAGTTCAAAATCAGGATACTTCTTTGTCTAAAGGCATTGTGAACTCTAGCAATATAAAGTTGTTTGGCTAGTTTTCACCATATATGCAACAACATCATTATTGTCCGCTTTATGCAGCTCTTGTGGATTGATGGGCATTATAGATAATGCTGGTATTTTTATTGGTGATCATATTACATCCTTTTGGAAACAAAAGTTTTGGAGTATTTGCAGTTACTCTTTCTACAGAAATATGACACTTCAGTAACTGCAGTGATGACTGAAGAATGTCACAGTTCCAAAGGAGCAAATTTGAACAGGCAGAATGGTGCCTTCAGTGTGAAAGAAAGCACACTACAGAGTTACTCTCAAAAATTCTATTTGTGTGGAGAGGGTAAGGCAGGCATTCTTGTATCAGGCTGCTAGCCGTGTTTTTAAACAGTTTAGGAGGAAGAAGGTCCTTGCATTATAGACCCCTGAAGGTAAACCTGTGGCTAAAATCATGAAGTACTTCGCAGAGAAGCAGCTTTTCTAAAAGATGCCACACTGATTTGCCCAACTTCAATAACCAGAAGGGGGTAGAAGTAGGTTCTCCATGAGTGAATGAGTGGGTAAAAGGTTGTATTTTAGAACTGCTTTTTTTCATCTGTAACAATTTACCTCAAGGTGAAGAAGGCACAGAAATGTCATAAAAATGAAAAGCGAACAAAGAATCCAGAAAGCTAAGCACGTGAGCAGAGTACAAATGACAGAATATGATGGTTTTTTCTAGGCATGAAGGACCTACTGGCTCTTTCTTATCTCACACACAATTGTATAGAGCAACTTTGTTTCCCCAGTGGGCGTTTTAAATTATATCAGTTTCTGTTATGTATTGCAAATGCTATGAATTTACTTGGAGACTTCCTAAGAAAACATGTTTCTTGAGAACTTCACTTTCTACTCTGAAACTACCATTACTGCTCAAAATGTGCTAATGCTGTGTGAAATAGCCACTGTTCCTTAAGGAAATCTCTTCTAGATGTGGACCTTGCAGCGTACTGTTGTCCGCACTGTGAGCTTGTGGTGGCTAAAAAATACTGTGCCTGCACAGGAGTGCAGCACAGATTTTAGAGTACCAATGACTGGATTTACAGCTGCCAGGCTAAGCTGGAGCAAAGTATTTGTAGACTGACTTCAAAATTACTTTTCAGTTTAACATCACCTTACAGTCAGCAAGGTGTTGCAGTGCAGGAAATTCTTTTGCGATTTATTGAAGGTCCTACAACAGCCATAATTTCCTTTTAAAATAGGGGAATAAGAGAGATTGCATGAAGACAGCTCTGCAACAGAGTTCTCTGACACAGCAGTAACCTTGACTTTCAGAATAAATGGGTTGCATCTTTTTGCAGACCAGGCAGTTGGCAATCCCAGTTATTCACTAGTTAACCGTCTCCCCCCACACTCTCCAAATCCAAAACTAGAACACTGTTTTGCAATTGTCTGTCAAGTTTTTATATGACTTTTCACTTAAGAAACTGGAAGACTTCATATTCTTGGAGTAAGATATGCAAGGACAGAAAATTTTATCTTGAGGTGATGGGGCTGATCTAAAACATAGTCTTCCTTGGTCCAGTTAAACTCTGCAACAGGTTTCTTGTGTGACACAAAGCCAGCATTTTCCTAGGTCTGTTGTAGACTGCAAAATGGTTCATTTGTTTTCTATACTGAAGGTGATATCCTTCACTAAAGGGTTATATTGGATCTTTTAAAATATCGCACAGTAGGGGAAGATGCGAGTTTTCTTCACCTCTGTAACGTCATGTGCAAGTGTGTGGGTCAAGGGGTTGGCTGTCAGCGTGGTCCTCTGTGACACAAAAGCCTTTCCTCTTATGTGCTGATCACTAGCTGATAGTTTCAGGACTGGTTTGGATATAAGATTTCAGGTTTATAGGGTTGCTGTTTAAAGGATAGAGGAAGACTTACAAGGCCGCTTATGAGAGAGGTAACATGTAAAACTTTTCTGGTTCTTTTTTGGTTGAGCTGGGTTATCCATGCATATTTTCCTGTCCCTGAGAAAAATGAGTTTAGGTAGGGTTGGATTTTTTTTTCTGTAATAGTGGAGATAATCTTTTTAGAGCATGAGGATGATAGGTTAAAAGAGCAGAAATGTCAAGTGCTTTTTCTGATTGCTTTGGGGAAGATAATGGATTTCAGCACAGCTATTATATGTAATTTGCTTTTGCATAAATGTAAAACAAGCTTTGGGAAAAAACCCAACTTTGTATGTTCAGGAATTGATGGAAACTTCAAGTTTCAATTTATTGCAAATCTACATCATACATTTCTTCAGCTTTTAGCTTTCTTTCCCTAATTTAGTGTGGGAAAGCTAATTTTGAAAACTTTGAAAAATGTGCTACTTTCAGAAATACCATTTGACTCTTAATTAACTGTGTAAAATGAAATTTGATCTGGCACAAAAAGCCTTGGAGAGCTGACAATGTCATTAGCTTTTAGTTTCATACTATGTGCTTTATATTGCTACTAGGTTGAAAACTTTTCCAGCAAAAAAGACACACAGACATACGGCATCTTGAAGTTCTAATTCCTTCTGGCCCTGTCACTTTCTCATTTTTTTTTTGCAGCTACAAAATCTATATGATAAATTGAAGTCAGCATGTTAAAACATGAGTGTTGTCTGTGGAGTAAGCTTTCCATGTTCCTCTTGGATGTTGCTGTTTAGGATGTAGAAAAGGTCTGACCTTTGGGTAGCGAGACCACTCGGCAGAGTTTGTCTGCATCCTCTAGTGTTAACCAAAAGCAATGTATTTGCTTTTCATCCTAGTGGATATGATAATATATACTTTCCCACAAATGGGATGCAGCAGGTGACTGCTCAGTGTTATACCCCTTGTCTAAAGCTGTCACTGTTGCTCTAGAGAAGGATCAGAACATTTTATTTGTGTAAAATAATATTTAAGCTTTTTACAGTACAAGTATATCATGTCAGAGACTGGTAGTGCTGTGACAGGGATCCCATGACCTTTTACACAACCTCCATGGCTGTTACAGTTGAAGTCCTTAGGTAAAGAGTAGCTTGCTTTCAGGAACCAGCTGTTTGCCCTAAAAAGTTACCGATACTCCAAACAAGTATTTATAGCTTGTTTAATGTGGTTATTTTCTAACTAGTTGTTCTCTTATATCACCTAGAGTTACACCGAAGTTGTTCCTGAATTAAGGAAGATAGTACTCAAAGTCATGGAACGCGGCTTTTCTTTCTCCCCAGCTTTTGTAGCCATCTCTTCATCTGGGGCAGGGCTGTTCCTGGCTCTATATGCTTGCTCTGAGGCATTTTAATAAGAAAAAGAAAATACACAATTTTTTCGTAACGATATTGGTAAAGAGACAGTAACTAAAACTTGTAGACAACTGGATACTTTTTCAGTAAGAGTCAAGTATTTGTATTTTTTTTTGACCATTCTAGCTAAATTAATACCTTTTCACTATGTTAGACTAAGGAAAAAATAATTCAGAGGTGCTTGTATTGTCTCTGTGTTTGATTTCAGTTGTTATAGTATCTGAGCAACTTTTGTCTTCTGTTTATGGATTTATGCCTTGAGTAAAGGGCATATGGTGAGTTGTATCAGCAGCTACAGCAATACAATTTTACATAATGAATTTTCTATTTTTAAAGACTGGCATTCTAACCATCTTGTGTGTTTGAGGGGGTTTTTTAAATTCATGTCTTTGTTCATTTGTTAAATGTTAATTGAATTAAATAGGAAACTTCTAAGTTCCACACAGAACCAGAATGTCATACTTAACAACTTTGCTAAACAAGCTGTTGGTCAGCTTACGTATGTATTCATATCAATGGGGGGGTGGTTTGCTGTCCTTTAGCATTTTGTAGCTATACACAATATTACTTTTAAAATTTTCTTTTTTAAGAACGTAAACATGGCCATACTGTAATGGACAAAATTTCCATCTAGCTCAGAATCCTATATTTGACAGTGGACAATAACAGATGGGTAGGGAAAAGTGTACAGTCCTGGGCACTGATATCTTAAGTACTTCCTGTGCTTGAGGTTGTTTCTGTGGACTTAGGAGACTTCAAGGGATTTCTCTTCTATGAGCTTTCCCCATCTCCCTGTGAGACCAGGGACTACTATTTGCAGCATCCTTATTACAGGGTGTTGTACAGCTTAATCATAAATTGTCTTAAGAACCATATCCTTTTGTCTGTTTTTCAACACACTTCATAAAATCCTTTAGAAGCAAGTCTTATGAAATTTCCTGTAGTTTAAGATGATTTTGGAGAGTGGAAACCAGAACAAACTTCCTTCATAATTTTTAATTACAGGTGGATTGTTTTGATATGCAAAGGAGACATCCTGTTAATTTAACATTTAAAGGTCTGAGTTTTGTCAGTATCGTATAAATCCATTTGTATTTTCAGTTCTTGGCTCCAAAAGAAAAGAAAAATGAAACTCCGCCTCCCACAGATGAAGGTGGTGATGTTGATGATTTGGTGAGTACCGTAAAGACGTGATATGGCTTTAGGATTAAACTAACTGAAAGGCACAGTGAGAGAGAGTGAGTGCTTCTTAAAGCAGTAGGTTGGAGTGCATGGCTTAGAAAACACCTAAGGAGTTGAGTCAGAAAAGAGCCACATGGGATACTTATTTGCTATTGTAAAACATAACCAGGTGTGTAATTTCATGATGGCAAACATGGTGTTATGTAGTAACATGGGTGTTTACATAGGTTAAATGTGTCCTCTAGTGTGTTTCAAAAGAGCCGGTGAGGCTGCTCATTTGATAGCAGATTGTTATAATTTACTGTAATAGCATTTAACAAAGCTTGTAGATCTAGAACAGCTGTTTTTTGGGTTGAAAACTGAAAATCATTTTTTAAAAGATGTTTTAATTTTCTCAATTAACCTTCTCTGTATAGGCTTGCTGAAATTCAAGGATTTCAGGGGTTTTTTAAATAAATATTTTAGCCATTTTTTAGGGGCTGAGTTATTACAAATCTGTCTCCAAGATGTGAAGATGAGATTTTTAGGTTTGTTTTTGTATTTATAGCAGCTTAGTATTAAGTACATTTGCGTTACACAATAATGATTTCCAAATTTGCCTTGTTTTCTAAGTGCTAAACACACATAAGAAATGCCTTGAATTCAATGCTGCTTCTTCCAAATCTTTTTCTTCTATTTGCAGCTGGACATGATGTGACCAGGTGATGATGAAGCGATATATGGTGACTATACAAGCAAGTTTTGGAAGACATCTCCCTGTGAGATGTGGGGCACAAAAGAGGATGCTAATGAGGAGACAGTATATCCATCCTTATTTTCTCAAATAAGAGCAGAAGTCCCAGAGACATTTTCAGTTGTTATAAATGTAATCTGACTTTTCAAAACTAGAAGAGCAGATTGAAATAATCTGCAGTATTTGTGAAATAATGATACCTTTAAGGCATCTCTCTCTTTTTTTTTTTTTTTGGTCTTCTTTAGCACACTGAATCTAGCTTATCCTTGGCTTTGCTTTCAGCTAAACACCACTAAATTTAATGAGAATCTGCGTTGGCGCCTGAAATCCTTGTTACATTGCCTGGGAAGGAAGATAGAAATGTCACAGTAAGGTTACCAGGTAATGCTGAATCTTTAGTGGAAGTTAACTCTATAGCATTATTGTTACAGAAGGGAAAAAGTCTCTATTTTCATGCTTTTTTTCCTATTAAAAAAAAAAAAAACAAACACAAAAAAAAACCAAACACAAAAAAACCCAACCAAAAGCCAGGGCAAAAAACCCCACAAAGGCTTATGGGAAAAAATTCTAGGCCAGGGAGTCACAAAGTTCTACTTTGAAATACACAACAGAATCTAAAGCACACAGCGAAACCAAGTGTGCTGATTTTGTTTGCCACACTGTACACAAATCAGTAATTATGGTCATGTCTGTACTACAGGTTCTCTATCCTGTCAGTTCAGCAGCAGCTCAACAGTCCCTTTCTGTTATACATTTTCCTGTTTATATGCTGGAATTTCTGGGTTTTTTTAGACCTTTATCTAGTATGGTTACTGTAGATACTCCTGGTGCTAAAAGGATGAATGAATCGGTTATATCCTCATTTCATACGCTGCAGATAACTGCTAATGCAGAGCAGAAGAATCCATGAAAGCTGTACACTGACACCTGTCATAGATAACTGATAATAATTAACACTGGTAATCAACGTGGAGTACTGTCTACACAGCAATCCAAAGTAGTAACTCAGAAAGAGGTACTCTGATTACAGATCTGGAGAGACACTAACACCACCCTCACAGATGCTTGTTTGTTACAACCAGATTCATCCTTTAAAAGCTTTTCTTTCATTATTGCAAGTATATAAGCAGACTGTGCGAAGATCATAAAAAAGAAAAAAATAATGAGCTGTAGTTAAAAAATGTTTCAGAATATCTGTGCTTTATTCTGAACAACACCTCCTGTGTGGGAAATAGCAACTGCTTTTTACCCCTACCTCCCTACACAGTGACGTGGTCTCTCCTCTCATACATCCTATCCTGAGTACAACTTTGAAAGGGTTTCTCAAATGCAGATGGCAGGGAGTAAGTGATCTTTCCAGACCTTTAGAGAATTTGTGTCACCAGAAGATATTTTTCTGAACTGTAAATACTTGGACAGTCCATTGTTTTGAATGTCTTTTAAGACCAATTTAAAAAGTATAACACTGGTGTGGGGGTTTTTATATTTTACTGATTTGTTTGATTAATAAAACATTTAAAATTTTGCTTTTGTCTTCTTCAGAACCATGTTTGCTAAAGTCAGATGATTAACTGCCTGTACAGTACCTGAGAGAAACTATCAAAAGCCCCTTTTCTGGGCATACAATGCAAACACTGGGTATCAAAATCCCTCTACAGAAGCCAAGTGTAATTACTTGTTCTATTCTTTACAAACTCTAAATTTCACAACACCCCAGTAAAATAATTTTTACTATTTTGCAGAGATGATGGGAAGTCTTGGTAATGAGAGTTTGCGAAGTCTATGATGGAATTGATAGGTTGGCCATAGGAATGTATTTAATGTTGCTTTAATGTATCAAACCAAAGGATTTGGTTTTCTTCTTTATTTTTACCAATTTTGGACCATCCTTTCTTCGTATTTTGATGCACAGTAATGGGCAGTAATAACTGTCATTTCCTTTTCCTCCAGAAGTCTTGCAGCTTTCAAGATATTAACAGAAAACAGAAATACCTCCAATGTAGGATATAACTAGCAACATTTTCTATCTGCTGTCTTAGACAACGCATAAAGGGAGCACAAGCGCCCCAGGAGACCAACTGCGGTGCAGATATTTTTGCCTGAAGCATGCGGATCAGAGATAATGCTAGGCAGAGTAAGGTAAAATAGCTGTAGTACTTGATTGTTGGGGTTTTATGTGGCTTGGATGTGTGAGAATTCCTTCTCCAGCCCGCTAATGCGAGTAGTCAAATGACAAATACTCTCTCCGTATGGAGCGAGGTACATCCACACGGGAAAAGATGGTATATTCTGCACCACACTGGCTTTTCACAAGAGTTATAACAGCTATATCAGAATGCTTAGGGACCCTTTGCTTACTGAAAAAGAAGGGAGAAAGTTGGTTTTTTTTTATTTGTTCCCAAGCAGGCCAGCATGGAAAGCCCTGATCTCAATGGGTAAGAGAGTCAGTCAACAGCTTTTCCCTGTGGTCCCTTAACACCATGCGCAAATCTCATCTTCTAGCCCTCAGCCTTCCAGAATGTTCAGGGTCTGTCAATTGTCTGTCTACAAAGAATAAAAAATGGCTCAGCAAAGGTGACATGAGAAATAGCATGACCTCCTTTGCTTAGTGACTTGGGATGTAGGTTTTTGTTACCCTGGTGTCTTCTAGCACTCCTTGTGAACTTCCAGCAGTTACCAACCATAGTATCTCAATGTTACAGTTTGGCCCCAAGGTTTAGAAGGCTGTATGATCTCTAGGAAGAGCATAGCATAAGCAATATTGATCCATCTTTCACAAAACTGCAGTGTACAAATTTGTGCATTATCTGAATCCCACCTTCAACTAACATTTTGATCATCTGGAAGCTAAACTGGCTCATTCAGTTCTTTTTCTTGTGGGGGAGTTTATCAAAGATAACATCAGCAAGCAGGTATATTCTTCTCCCTGAGGAAAAGCAGTAAAGGAGACAAGGTTTTGAGGAGGAAAACATTTTTCGTGATACAGAGATTGTATGTGTTTAATGAACTTCCTTCTGACATGTTCTACAGCTTGAGTACCAGAGCTTACCAGTGTGTTCTGTGGCTTATTTTGGTTGGGAAACCATTGTTTCTCTGATATGGGTTATGCTTTGCAGACAATAAGATTACTTTTAGAGGTACACACTTACTGCAGAAAAGTCTTGAAGGGACAGAGATAGGGAAGGTTTATGTCTTTATTATTTGCTAGCAAACAAGGAAAACTTGAGGACGCCTGCACTTGGAAGGACAATATGTGTCACTGAGCTCGTTGGGTTTGGTGCACGTTGTTTGTAAGGGGTCTGTGGCCGTAGCAAAAGGGGTGATTGAAGACTTGTCAGGCTTCTTGGGAGATAAAGAAGGTACTCTAGATGAGGTATGTTCTATAACAGGGAATCTCTCAGTGATGTACTAACGCTAAATCAACCTGTAAGTTAAAGAATCAGAGAAACAGGCTGTGTCCCTTTTCCTTTCCTTCATTAAAATTTTTTCATTGTCTTATTTCATGAGAAAGTAAGAGAGCTGATCTTCTGGTTCACTAGTGGAGGACAGCAACAGTAAGCTTTTATTCCTAGCTCTGTTGAAGACTCATTTGGGGCCACTTATTCAATCTCTCTGCCTCTTGATTATCCTCCCTTTGCAATTGGGGAAAGTTGTTACTCATGGTATCTCACAGAGAAGGCAGTTGAAAGACTTTTGGGGGACTTTGGTTGGATGGGACTTCATATAGAGGGGATATGTAAGTGCAAAAGTTTTATGGCAAAATATTTGGGGGGGCGGGGAGCAAATGAAGACAAAAAGCAAGTTATTGTGATGCTCCATGAGACATGAGGAGAACATGATCATTAGCCTTGAGGAGAAGTGGAGCAGTGGGAATTCCATTAAGTATCTCACAGGCAGCAGGAATATGTGAGAGGCAGACATTAAACAGAAAAAGACCGAGGTATTCTGGAGAAATGGACAATCAGTTATTCCACTTAATGACTCTGAAAAGCAAGGAGAGGAAACAAATGAGGTTTCAAAGCTTATTATTGGAGAGAACAGCCTTTCTATATCTCTTTCACAATCCTGAAAGAATGAGCTGTTTTACATAATGAACATTTACTTACTGTTCTCCCAGGCACACACACACTGACCTATTTAAAAATGCAAATGGTCACAAAGTTCCCTTCAGGCAGCAGTGACAAAATCAATGTAGAAGGAATAGGGTTAGTCCAGCAAGACAATATGTAATTGGGTTGTAGCTTGTCCAGCAGAGATTCCTCTACAGCCCTCAGGAGGTGGGAGCAATAGAGGCTTTAGCATTTGAATGATTCACAGCTCAAGGTTTACACATGAGATTGTGTATAATCGCCACAACCCAAAGCTGATGATGACTCAGATACAAGAACTGCAGTGAGACAGAGGACGTGTGATAAAAGAACAAACATGAAGAGGGAAAAGCTTGCAGGAATGACCTTTTCCTACAACAGGCCACTGGAACTTGAAACCCAATGAGAGCGATACATACCCCAGGGGACCACTGGAAATCAAGGGAATCAAATCCTTGCATATACATTCAGAGTGAGCATGTGCTGGAAGGCAGGACCAGCTTCACCTTCTGGACAGCTGCATATTCTTCAAGAGAAGATTACTCTGCAGAATCTAGTTCGCAGAAGAGCTGTGGGCAGTTTCAGAGATTTACTCTGGGGTAAAGAGAACTGAAAGGTAAATCGTAGCTACAGGGAGAAGCATATGTTAGGTACTCAAAGCAAATTGTTTCCTTCTCTTGAGTTTAGCTGCTGAAGTTTTTGTGCAGAAATTTCCATATAATGGGATCTGGCTGTTACGTTGACAGTTTCTGCTCTTGAAAATTGCTCTAGGCCAGGCTGAAAATTATTTGAGACTGGTACAAAACCATAGGATGAGTGAAACTGAAGAAAATAAGCTTTTATGATTCTCTTGGTAGCTGCAGAATGACCAGAATTGTTGGGGTGCAATTCTGTATTTTGTGTGGCTTTAAAGAAACAATCAACCCCCAGTTTCCAAATCCTAGAAGAGCAAATGCATCTGAAGATAATTCACTCGTGTCTGTAGTCTTCATTGTACAGAGAGTTCCTAAAGATTTCCTGTGTGCTCTCAGAGCCGGCATGAAACCGGCCGATGGGGCAGAAGTTGATGTCTTCATTGCACCACAGTTATCTTGGGCAGCATCAGTTTTCCTTCACATAGCAATGGCTGCACAGAGGATACTGAGACAAAGTGGCCAGCTACACCTAGAACTGGTAGCCCAGTTGCTCAGGTTCAAAATGCTCTGACGGCAGGGTCCAGGGAAGCTTGCGCGACTGCTGTGAATGCTGTTCCTCTACGCTCGTTTGGGGATTTGGTGGGTACCCAGCAAGCCAGCCGTGTCTGTGGAGCACGAATCGCTCTCTGCGTGAATTGAAGGCATCAAGGGAACTGAGAGAGGAGGAGAAGGGAAAAGTAAATCAAAACACTTATACACAGTTTGGGATCAGAGATTAGCTGAAAAAATAGCTCTTCAAGACAAGGAGGGAGGAAATTGAATAGATAAGGGCATAGTATTTACTATGAGAAATGAGCACATCTTATCAACAAGTACATTCCCTTAGGATTCATTTCAATGGACACACGCAGGCCCTAAGGAGCACAGTACTGCAGAAAAACCTATGTTCTTTCTTGCACTTTGCATGGCTTTCAGGATTTAGCTGTGTGTGATCAGCTCAAAATGTTACTTGGTGATAGAGAGCTCCTGTAGCTGCTATGCATGGAGTGTGTCGATATTTGTAATGTATGAATTAGGCTGTATTAATGCACGTTAGCTGTTTATAGATAATACCCATGTGTCCTAGAGCTGCAGTCCCTTAATGGGATGCTTTTAACAACGATTACCCAGGCTTGCGTTGCTTACTGAGGGCATTTTGCAAAAAAAACCTCACAACATAGAGCTACACAATTTCTCTACATCAGACTTTTCATAAGCAGTTGTGCTTTCTGGACCAGACAGCTCCATTTTTTGGCATTTACTCAGTTGGAAAATTCAAGGCAAGTTTGTCACTTCTGCTAGCATTGCTGTAGAAGACTTAAAAGGTGCATCTGGCCTGTCTGTATCAAGTGTGCAGGTGTGGGGATCCAGGGTGGGGTATCAGGGCTTGAGGAATCCTGTAGCTTTGTGCTATGGTGCTGATGGCCTCCTGCCCCTAGCGTGGTTGTCCTTCCTGCCTGCTTGTGCAGCCATCCTTGGGAAGCTGGACTTACAGCAACACAAGACCAGTGTATAGAAAAATGTTTATCAGAATGATGATGTAAACAGCCTTCACTCCCTGTGCAGTTGTTTTTTCTGAGTTCAATAGGGTGGGAACGTTTTGGCAACCCAGAGTCAGGTTCTTAGTTTCTTCTTCATTTCCTTTGGGAAAGGTTACGTTTATGCTAGTGATGTCTGTGGACATCTCAATGCACATGTGCACATGGCAAATGTTGCCATACAGGCACACTGCTCTGTAACAACACAGAACAGAAACACTGAAATCCCCAAAAATTAATTTTTAGAATGTGAAATAGATGGGTTATACCATTCCCCTGTCTTTGCATGCTGTTGTAAACTGGGGTAAGAAGCAATGAGTGGTTTATGAGGTGCCATAGGCAGAGTGTATGATTTTTATTTTTTTACTGGTGCCCTGAGATCATTAACAGGCTCATTTGCTGACCCAGCTGACTGCTAACCCTCAGGGAGGAAATGCATATTTTATATTTACTAACAGAACTCAGAGATACAGTCTCACTTATCTCAAGCTCAGCAGGACTTTGGGCACAAAATGTGCTCACGTACTTTGCCTCTTGTGCACGGAACAGACCACAAAGCAACCCCTTCTACTGTGTGATGCTTCTCTGTGCGATTTTAAAAGAGAGACAATGTGTTCAGTGACAGTGGCTTTGCTAGTTGGTGTTTGAACAGCTCCAGACTTTAATGCTTTAATGTGAAGAGACAGGGAAATGCCATCACTCCAAACTAGGGGAGGTGGGTTGGGAATGAGCTTCCCTGGCTCTGTCTGCTTGTTCTCTAATGTCTTCTCTTTCCTCCCTTGCCATTGCTGTGGGTCTGCTTCATATCTGTTAGGGCTAGTATATTAGGCCCCTTGTACAAGTGCTGTCACGCTGCTTTTGCATATGTGTTTGAGAGTGCACTAACTGGAATTTGGCATAAGGAGCGATGGCTGGTTTTGGAGCCGCCATAGGTTGGGTGCATGGTTTATGAACTGCATAGGTTGGAGGCTTACGCTGAAACCATCGCTGCCTGCCTGGTCTGCAGGAAGAAGAGACATGATCTTTTCTGGGGAGGCGACCTCGCATGGAAGTACTGTAATGTTTTTTTTCTTCCTTTTTCTGTGGACTGTGACTTCTCAGTGTGCTCCCCTGCCTCCTTCACATGCCATGTGCACTGCCTACAAAGCACTTCTGAACATGGCTACAGCTGTGCTCACTTAAAATTACTTTTACCTTTTGGGCTGTTTCCAGCTTCAACTCTATGACTGCTCCCTCCAGCCTATTTTGTTGCTGTGCTTCATTCTCTGCTCTTACCTTCAGCTGAAATCAGCATTGTGTGCTGCACTTCCAGGTTTGGGAGGCAAAACCACTGGTTGCAGGAAATTGCCGTCTGATTCTGAGACCTGGGGGCTGGAATGAGACCCCTCAAACTCTTCTGACTTAATGGCTTTTCAAAATTGATCTCTCCAGAAGGGTACAAAGGAGGCTTCAAAATTCTGTTCTTTGGGGACATATCTATTTCTCCAGGGCTGTGTGGTAGACCTCTTGCCAATTTGTCTTCTTTAGTGCTAAGATGCTCCATTATAGTTTTTCATCTTGTTCCTGCTGTACAACCAATCTCTGCTTTCTGGGGCCAGTGTCAACCTGGTCACCTATAATCCTCTCACCTTGAATTTCCTTGTGAACACTAGTTCTTTGAAAATCATACTGGCTGATAAGGTGAGAAGAACTTGCATTTTGGTGCTTCTATATGAGCAATTCTGTTGTTAAGCATATGTATTTAATTCATGTCCAGAAATTTCTATGAATGATGAGCCAAGAATTCAGGTTTTCCGTGCTGCTGGATTTCTAGCATGTATAGGTGGGTTGTTTTTTTCAGTAGGAGTCTGCTAAAAAGATTTCAGGACTTTGTGTGTTTATTAATAACTTAGTGGTACAGAGAGCGCTGTAATAGCTTACTTTCATCCTGAGGTTTTCAAAAGAACATTAAGTGTTGCTCCTATTTTTCAGCTGAGTGATTTATAATGTAGAGAGGTAATAGCCACACAGATGGGTCAGTATTGGTAGAAATATAAGTGTTGACAAGGCAAGATCATTTCTGTGGAGGATTTTGAAGATGTCACTTTTGGACTGGGACACGGTGGCAAAGGCTGTGCTCTGCCTGCATATTCTGTGTGCTTGCTCAAATGTCCCAAGGCTGCATTGCTTTCCTTACAGAATTAACAAAGAAAGTGTTCTTCACCCGCAGGCCTGAGGGTAGGTGTCCTCAGATGATGTCTGTGAAAATAGGTTAGATCTGAAAAAAAATCTAGCGGAGACAAGCTGGTTGTGCTGTTGCCTTACCCCCTTATTTTCTGTCCTGGTCAAGAGGCTAAAGCATTTTCTAGCAATATTGGAGCCTCAAATTCAAATCCTTCCTCTACCTGATTCCTCTTGGCTGTTAATCTCAAGTTTTAGTCTTTAGTGCTGAAGCTGTGTTCTTTTGTGTAAGTGTAATATTTACCAGGTGACCAGCTGAAAGCTACATCTGTCAGGGGACTATTAAGTACCAGCCTGGAGCTGCATTTCCCGGGACATTCTCGGCCTTCTTTGCAGACAGCATCCCCTCTAGGCCACCAGCTACTTAGAAAAGAACCATTTTGTTATGAGGACAGTGTCTGACCACACTATAAATAAACAAACAAACCAACCTTGCACTTTGCATTTCAGGAGGGGTATGTAGTAGGAAGGTGGAGGGGGTGAACTGGAAAAAAAAAGAAAAAAGAACATTGTTTTACTGTACAGGAGAGCTACACTCTGCCCTGGGTTCTACCACAGATACCCTACACCTTACATTCAATGTACTCCTCATTTTCCGCCCCATCGCTGATTGCAGAATGCCCATTTATCTATGCAGTGGATGACTCCTGTTGAGCAGAGATGGGTGTCCTTCCTCAGCTGAGGTGGCCAAAGACTGCACTGCTGCTTTGTTATGGGACTGCTGCTTTGCTGGAGGCTTGTCCTTCCCACCAGCAGCTCTGTGGTAGAAAGGACGTGGGAGGTGCAACTTAGCTCATTGCTTTGCAGAGCCAGCCAAGGCAGTTCAGTCACCTCTGCTGGCTGGCTTTGAGGGATGCTTACGTTCCTGTCCCACCGACTCAAGCATAAGGCAGGCAGCAGTGTTTCAAACAAGAGCTTAAATAGTGCCGAGATCCTGGCTGGATGGCCCTTAAGCAGAAAGCTAACTGGGGCTTGGAGTGTGGTGCCTGTGGCTCCACCTGAATCACGATGGAAGTGCTGCATTCACTTGGTGACAGCTCCTCTTCCAGCTGCTCTTTGGAGCTGAACTCTGCTCCTTGAGCTAAAGCGAGTCATCCGGCTTTGCACTTTTCACCATACAGTTTGTATGACAAAGGAGTAATTTTTATAGCTCAAATAAGATCAAGCATAGATGATCTTCTAATGAAGTGATCTTTGTGCCTGATTGTATTAACATCACAGGGAGACAAATGTACTTGGGCTGCGAAGAGCCCCCTGCAGCTATAATTAAATGAATAAAGAGGTTTATATTGATCTGTAGATCAGCAGGAGGAGGGAAGGAGCATCGCCCATGTAAGCTTTTGAGACTAAAAGCTAGTGCAGGCTGCAGAGAAGTCAACTTAGGCTCTTAGGCTCTTGATCCTAAAGCAAAAGCTCCAGCCAGCTCATCTGACACTGGCTCCACCTACTCTGAAAAAGAGATGGCATTGAGCTAAGCCCGTGCCACTGGGGCTTTCAGTGTTGCTGTGTTGCCTGGAAGGAGCTGTGTCTGCATTTGTGTAGGGCAACTAGGAGAGCACCTGCACTTGGTCAAGCAGTGAGCATGGTGGTGGTCTGGTATCCTAAAAAAAACTTTATGTAGGACTCTTCTTATTTGTTGGCACAAAGTTGAATTGTGGTACAAGCCAACAACTCAGTGGTACAAGCAACAGCTGGGGATCTGTAAAATCCAGGTCTAGACACAACTTCAGCACTGTCATCCTGTGCAACTGTTACTCCAGCTGTGCCTGTTAGAGGAAGAAAGGTGCTCAGGAAGAGTCCTCAGGTGGGGCTCTATGCTGGCAAAGAGAAGCCATGTCTGTGCCACAGACCTTTGTGGACTGGCTCTGCACACTTGAGTTGGGGAAGTCAAAGCTGGTGGGGAAGTGATGCTGGTGATGCGTCAACTGTGTACCTTTGGTGCAGAGTCGTATGCAGCCCAACATCAAATGTGGCAACAAAAGCCTCAAGATGCTTTTTAAGGTCCCTTTGGATTGTTAAAGACAAGCCACTGGCCCATCTCTGGGGTAAATGTGTTTAGCAGTGGGCTTTGCTCTACCAGTAGATGCTTTTCAGTGCTGGTTTCTCAGTGGAAAGCTGCAGAAAGGGGCAACTGGAAAATCTTGTGCCCTCAGAGGTGTGAATGATGCAAAAATCCAAACTTTCCCCGTACTGCAGGGTTGGAGAAAAGGTGGAGAAAGTGTGGGAGGCTGAAGAGGAGCGTGACATGACATGCTACAAGGCAGATTCTGAATGACTCCAAAAATACCCTTGCTGTTCGTGGTAGCAGAATGTGTCTCTGTGGGCTCAAAATGTGCCTGTGTTGAGACTGGTATTGTCCTGTCATCTCTCAAATCTAATCTTATTGAGCCTAATATAAGCCAGAGTTTTCTACCAACTCATCTTGTTGCTGCTATCTAAGCACCTATAGCAGGGATGGCATAGCAAATTCTTGTGAAATGCACTTTGAAAGTAAGCACGGCTTGCTGCCTCCCTTGTTAAATATAGGCTGTAACTGTGAGAGACAGTTGACGTAGCCAGAGAAATTTTGACTTTAAGCACATGCGTTTGTCTGTAGTAACACTTTTAAGTTTTGATTCACTTTGCAGACAGTGCTTGAATTCCAGACAATCTGCTCTTAGTTGGCACCGTGTTTCTTGTGACGATCTCACTGCACTTTGGTGGACTGGTGGCAACCTGGTCTTGAGGTTTATAGTGTGTAGTTAAGTGATTTAGTTCAGGTCGCGTAACAAAAGCAGCAATGGCAGCAGACCTGGTCCTCTGCTCTAACAGTTTAGATCAGGAAACTGAAATACTAAGGAAACATGGAAGGAAAATCACATGTCCCAACACCTTCAAATCAGTGCTATGGATAGCTTTCTGGGAAATTCGTGATTAGCCAAAGGAGCTAAGGGGTGTGGGAGAACTCAGAACAAATGATGTAATTGTTGCTTCTGAGGTTAGAAATCCACGACTCTGCACAAACTGTTGGTTGTATGCTCGGGCGTGGAAGAAGGAGGATGGAAGGTGTTAAGCATTTTCTTTTGCCTCAGATCTCTTGTGTAAGACAGAGAATTACTTTCATTCCCTTCACTGGCATGGATTGGCTGAGACTAATGCAAACTCTTGAACTTGGGGAAAGGGCAACTTTTCCCCCACACTATCAATGGAGAAAGAAAAAATGTCTCACTTTTTTCTTCAAGGTAGGTTCACCAATCCATTGTAAAGCATCTTAAGCGGATTGCTGTGTTAGCAGAACCCAACCTGTGTGTGGCCCTTTTCTCTCAGGAAAGATGCAGCAGTTAAAAAGCAAGGGGTACAGAAAGCCCTTATTGCTTTCTGCTCCGGGCATTTCGCTACGCAGCTGCTCCCTGGTGGCTGCTGTCACCCCATGTGTAGGGGTTCACTGTCTCATGCAGCTGCCTGTGATCCTCACTCCAAAGGGAACAAATATACTCCCTTTCAACTAGGCCTGTGCTCCCTTGATTGCTTTTTAAAATGTCTAAAAGAACATTTCCAAAACTATCAAAGGAATCTAATCATCTATTTACGCTTGATTCTGTAGGAGCTTCCAAGAGGGCTCCAGGCACAAGTACTTCGGTGCAAGAGGTTGTTCGTGCACACTTTGCTGCAGCTTGGCTGATGGAGAAGACAATGCAGGAATGTGTCATCTTTTCTGCAGTTGGTGTTGCTTTCTGCCTGGCGAATCAAAGCATATGGAAGCAGATCCTATGTGCTAGGAGCTATATTTTATGTGCTGGTAGTTAATTGGTGATATTTGTCATTAGGGCTTCTGGGTTCTCCTTTTAGTTTTGCTGCTGAGTTCTCCCTCTACCCCCAGGGGCAAGTGGTTCAGATCAATTGTCTGAGGAGAGCTTTGAGCAGGACTTCAACTGCAGTTTTCAGTGTTGCTCAGCATATGAGCTTGTCTGTCGTTGCTGATACACCCTTTTCTTTGTTGAGCTTTTGTGCAAGAGGGATGTTGACTCTAGTCCTAGATTTTTTCCTCCTCCTTTCAGTGCTCCCTTGTTTGAGAGCAACTTACTGGTCATTTCCTGAGCCCTCTGGTAGATTCAACACACCTTTTACGCTTTCTTGAACAGCCACCCTTCCCCTTTCTGTGCTTCAGAAGGGATATTTGGCTCAGAGGCCACCTGTGAAAGAGCTGTGAAAATGCAGGGTTAAGTACATAAGATGGAGAGGTGTGAGAAAAGTGTAATAATTTTGTTGGAGAGGAAGATATTAAAAGATGTACCATATACGTGGGTGAGGAGAAAATCAGTTCAAGCCAGAGTTGAGCCTGAATCAAAAATATTAGCTCTAATTCCTTCAAACCTAGATGGTGTTTTTGTCTCTTGAACCGAGTTCTTATCAGCTGAACTGGACCAAATTGAATGCTCAACTCCAGACATGTATGAATACTTTGAAACATCATCTGTGAATGCAGATCTCAGACCAAGATCAAAATCCTAACAGTGATGTGTTGCATTCTGATTTTATTTTTGCTGGTTTACATACCAATACAGTTTTATTGACTCAGCAGAGTTATTTTGTATATTCTTGTGGATAAAATCAGTCCATCTCCATATTCAGATCCATACATTGGTCTGTGACAAAAATGAAGGATCTACACTGCAGTAGCTGGTTAGCCAAGTCAAGAACTACACAGCATCAGAGCAGAGCTGTTTTTGTTTTCCCCCCTTCCTCCTCTCACAGCTTCTAAAGGTAGAAAGGAGAGACTCTCCTGACATTGAGAACTGAGAATGTAATTAACAAGTGTCTAACGTGCTAGTCTAATTAGTGCTTCTTTTGACTGTCCATGACAATAATCCTATGTAAGTGGAAGTATTAGTAGGCTTATAAAATAGGAGTTAGAAAGTGATACCTTTTTTTGGATTAAACTTCTGCTACACGCCTGTTTGTGGAGGAACAGGACAGAAGTGTGGTAGAGAATCGCTAATTCAATATGTCACCTATTTTGTGGTGTGGCAGGTTATACCAACTACTTCTGTAGCACCTGGTTTATACAGTGGATAAAAATAACATTGGGGCTTACTGTGAAGTGACAGTGGTAAGAAAGAAATTTGAAGCTAATGTTATATCCACATCCCCATCTTACCTTGCAACGGCCAAATACTGCAGGGAACTTGGAATGATGGTTCTTCTTGCAGTATGCTGCATGCTTTTAATGTTGTTTAAAAAAAGTTGTTTCTTCTAACTGGATTTTTTTGGAAGAGCTATGGCTTTAACACTAAAATGGGCTTAACCCTGAAACTGGGACAAAAAA
>KZ505705.1:1324030-1336158 GCA_002844005.1 Limosa lapponica baueri | reverse complement strand
GTGGATGTTTCAAATGCCTCCTGGGCTGTGGTTTTAGTGTAACATGATGGGTTCAGATCAAGCCCGGGACAAGGAACAGGTCTGCTGGTCCTTTTTGATGTTGTCCATGTGAAGTACAGGGATGATCCCACCATAGTTGCCAGTGCTTGTGAGCTCAGGCCCAGTGGCCCACTTGCTGGTGGAGATGGAGTGCTGATGGGAAATCAGTGACATCTGCCCCTGCTCTGCAGAAGAATAGCAAGTCTTGGCTTTCCAGAAGGGGAGATTGAGACAGGCTGCAGATCAAGTGATGGGAGAGGAGCACTGCTGTTTGGGTAGCTGAGACGGGCAGTCCAAGGAATGTCTCCCGGATGTGGAGCTCTCCCTGAAAAACATCAGTTGCTTGTTGTGTGGGGTCATGAGCGATTCCCTTTCATAGATCTGTTACTTTGGAAAATATAATGGGCGCCAATAGCTTTGGCTTTTTGAGCCTCTGATCTCCTCCAACCTTGCAAATAGTGTTTTAAAGCCTCAACACACCCCTGTATGCTGCTTCTTGTTTGCTTTGACTGTCAGGCAAATGCCTTAGTTAAACATTTCCAGGGATGATTTTAATCCAGGGGCTGTCCTTTACCACGAGGCTAGGTTTTCCATCAGGCCAGCTTATTGACTGTGGTGGCTGTACTTGCTCCATTCTGCCTGAGTACTCAGCCTCCCTCTATCTTCCTTTTTCTGTTTTGGTTTCTTTGTTGTTTTGGTTTTTTTTTTTCCAGGACTTTTTTTTCTCCCCTGCTGCAGTCTTAAAACTAGAAAACAAACAATTCCACAAAGCTCTGAAAGATGCTTCTGATACAAGATGCGCTATAAAGATGAGAGCTCTGCAGTATCACGAGTCACAAATGGTGACAGTCGCAGGACTAGCTGCCTTGCTTTAGAGAGTAGCTTTTTGCCAGGCTTCATTAACAGCCTTGCAGAGTTTGCGGTTTAAAAAATGCTGGGTTTCCCCTTAGAGTTTAGAAATTGAGGCCTGAATTTTCAGGAGGCAGTAGTAATCTGAGGGCCCTTAATTTTTCTAGAAAGTGTTTTTTAACTTTTAGGAAAAGTTGAACAGTATTCTTGTGGGACTTCACTTTAAAAAAATCCCCTGAATTGAACACCCTGAATTACTTTAATCCTTTTTGCAAATTCAGAACAAAAGTTGAGAAAAGGAGCCAGGTTGCAAGCAACAGATGTCATGAGCTGTAGAACATAAGCTCAATTAACTGTAGGGCTAAGATGTTTGGTGACTGGAGTCTTATACTGACTGTGGATAGTAGGAGAACATCACATACCCCTTAGGTTCCTTCTCCCTTTTTCAGTAAGATGAGTGAAGAAACCAGTGTTTCAGGGACCACAACTTGTATTCAGCCTGGGAAGCCTAACTTAATTCCTCAAATTAATAAAGTCAGGAGAAAGACAGCTGATTTGACAGCTGGCTGCCCAGTACATGTAAAAGAGGGGTGGGTGCTTTTATCCTAAATTTAGGGATGGGCGTCAATTTAAAATTGAGACACTGGAGGCCATTCAAGCATCTCAAATCATACTAGACAACTGTGTAGGCAGTTTGGTGCTGAATACAATTGTGATGAATAATTCCTAGGAGGTAACAGTTTCTCTCTGATGATTACTAAGGCAGCTTAGAATTTGACAAGTGGCCTTTAGAAGTACAAAGTTGGGTGAGCTGTAGATGCCTATGTTAAGTATCTACATAGGCAGGTTGAAATATATGGCCTTAAGCATTACTTAACTCATAGAGGTGGTTACTGGAGGTGGAGGATAGATGTAGCTTCCAGGGTCACTCCACGAGTTTTGAACAGAAACAACTCCAGATCCGACATCTTTCACCACCATTAAACCTTATCTGAGTGGAAAGGACAAACACATGGATTGTATGTGAAAGTGGGAATCTAGTGAAATGATTTACCCTCCCTTTACTCTCCTCATAGCTTTGAAAACAATCCCTTACGCTCTGACCTGAGACTGCTCCAAACTTCAATCAACCTTTAGTGACACAATAAAGTTCACAGCATTCACAAGCTAGATAAGGCTGCAGACATTTAAAAAGTATATAAAATAAATGAGTTTATGGATGTCTGTTGTTATTTAGTGCATTAAATAACCAGGGCACTGTTTACATTAAGTAATCAGTGCTTGTTGCTCCCAGCTAAATTAAAAATGAGAGGGAGGGGAATACTTTAATTATTCTTTGTAAAACGTGCAGCTCTGTGACTGTGTCTTGCCCGGATGCATGGGGCTGCTGTTGGCTATTTTGGGGGAGGTTAGGACTTTTTTTACAGATAAATGAGTACCTGATCTTGTTAATGAGCTCACAATGTTGCAGCTGATCTACTATAACTGCCTGTGAACAGGCTGTTTTCCCCTGTAGAGGGACAGTAACTAACTATGTTTCCACCCTGGCTGATGCCAGTTTGTTGGGTGGTAAGAACATGCGTGTCAGGAGTTATCACAGCGTAGCATGACTGGGCATGGGTGTGCAGATTCCCACAAACTTTGTTGCAAAGATGATGCTTTAAGATTAATGGCTATTAATTCACTGGGAGATGAGGGGGTTTTTGGTGGTAGATGGTAAAAATTGTGACTTTTGCAAATTCTGCAGCAAGACTGACTGAGTTGGTGTCACAGAGATGACCCACTCTCTGTTTTCCTGTGCTTTTGCTTCTGGATTGTAAAACCAGAAGATGTGAGCACTGAGGAGCTGTTAGCCCCAAGGTCACAGTCCTGATCCTATGTGCCCACTCAAGCCTGAGGAAAAATCCTGCTGATTTCAGTCAGGTTTATGTCAGGCCCTTAAGTGATCTGGTTCAAAATTAATAAACTAGTTGTCTGGAAGACCTATATTACACTGGGAATTTTATCACTCTAATTGCAGACAGTTGTTAGCCATCTTCTTCAGGGATTGTCATCCTCTGGCCTTTGAGCAGATGGCTGTTGTATTCCTTCTGGAAGTGGCCAGTAACTTCTGGATGGACACTTGTTTGCTGTTTGAAATTCTCAAGCCAGATTGTTTTATCTTTAAAATTCAGGTAAACATATTTCCCCTGC
Source organism: Limosa lapponica baueri (assembly GCA_002844005.1). Classification (NCBI taxonomy): domain Eukaryota; kingdom Metazoa; phylum Chordata; class Aves; order Charadriiformes; family Scolopacidae; genus Limosa; species Limosa lapponica. Next base: position 1,333,077 of record KZ505705.1, on the reverse strand, counting down.
AGATACACCTACATTCATTGTAGGTTAGGTTTTGAAATTTTCACCCATTTCTAAACCAAAATAATTCCACGTTCCCAGTGGTTAAAACTTCTTCCTGCCACCACCTTGCCTGGAATGCTTTTTGCTCTCAAGCCTGTGACTTTTGCAATTCTGCTGTGAATTTTGCAGCTTGAGCTCAGATCCCAATGTTTTGGCAACACTCCTGTCTGTGTGTGAGGGAATCCAGGCTGCAATATCACTCAAAACCTCCTTGTTTTAAAGACAACTTTCTGTCTCTCTAGAGCAACCCAGAGTTTCAGTGTCCCTGTTCTCCTGAAGTCCACTGAGCTGGCAAAGAGCAGAGTGTTGTAATAGCTGCTACACTTCAGCAGAGCCCTGGCTGGCTGGTGTAGGAAATTACTTTCGGTCTGAGCAGGTGCAGGGCACATTATGGTTTTTAGCAATGTAGCTGTGCGCACAGAATAAAACAAGCCCTGGGAGGCCACCTGGAATCAGGAATAATCTATTTTGGTAAGAAAATTGAGTTACAGGTAAGATGGTGTGTGCAGCAATTTGTGTTTGCCTCACCTGGGTGATGCAGCTTTTTGTTAATCGGGGGATGTAATCTAACAAGATGGTTGTTTGTCAGGCTGAAGTCTGTGAAAGATCCAGTTTTGGTCCTGGAGTCATAGAAAGGCTGGTTGGAGAGAACTCTGTGAAGCCCATGTGTCTGCCAGTGTTTCATGGCTCCTTCCTCCTTTCCCTGAGGATCATCTCGGGCCTGTCTTCCCCTCTTTTCTCCAAACCATCAGTGTTATCGCTGCAGTAATCAATGGTTGTCACCAGCCTCTTCACACCACATGTCTCCCTTCTCTCTGCCAGTCCTATGCCTGCTCCCTGTCTTCTGCCGTACCACTGTCATATCCCCTCCCCTTGTTAATTGTCCTCCATTTCTGATTAGCACAGCTGTTTCTTTCCAAGCAGATCTAACCTAGATTTTTACCAACCCTTTCCTACCATGGCACTGGTGATTGCTTTGTGTCCTCACTTTCTCTGTGCATACTTCCTTTGAGCGTTCCCTGTGTCTTGAAGCTCACACAGCAATTTGTAGAAGAAAAAGCCCTGGAGTAAGGGCTGACTCTGGTACTGCTTAGATGGGAGATGTTCATTGTCAAGGGCAGTTCTGTGCTGTCCCTGGGAAGAACCTAACACACTGGAGTGGGTACTCAGAAAATAGCATTTTTCAGTGCTTGCCTGTACTTACCATGGTTGCCTCAAGCTTCTTGCACATAGGGAAGGCACTTTACATGGACCCTATAGTGATGTTTGGTAAATGATTTTTGCTGTTTAATGCCATAAACAAATGATAAGTCAAAGTGCTAACACATTGTGCTATGTACGCTACACCATGGCATTCGAATCCCTTACATGAAGACTTGAGCCCTGATGTGTAGGCAGAAGATGAAAGCTCACTGTATAAGGCCCTGTGTGGATCGTGACCAGAAAGAAAGAGATTTTATTGACCAGGAATGGCAGTAAACAAACAATGAAGAAGGTAAGTTTCACAGTGTGTGTTACAGGTTGATAGAGGAGAGGAAAAGATTAACAAGAGTCGTTCATTTGCTTTTTTTTTTATTATGTATATTTTCATTAGAAAACAACCTTGAACACCCAGGAATAGTTTTCTAATAAACGTAAGCTCATGAAGAGCACTTGGAAGTTTCCATTCTGGGTTCAGGAGAATGACGGGACAGTAACACAGTCGACATGGTCATTCCTCTTCGTCAACCCCTCCCTTGTGGCTGATTTGTTTCTTACATTGCAGCCTTCCCTTCCCCGTGCTTCCTGCCCTGAAAAAAAACCAACCCCCCCTCCCAATCCCACAGACGTCTCTGTAGAAGTCTCAAAGAGAGTATTTCTGCATGGACACACCATTGACTCATCTCATCCCTCAGTGAAAATTGTGATTTCTTCCAGGCCTGATTCAGGACCCTATCAACAGACCTTGGAGATCCATGCAGAGACACTGCTTCCTCTCCCAGGCAGATCCTGTAGTAGTGAAGGATCAGACCATAGTCCTCGCAAGTGATTTCAAAGGGGACTCAGGTGAGAAGATGCAGAATTAGCCTACTGGGGATTCTGCCCACTGGGGATGCAGTTCCAGGGAACTGTTCTTGCTGTCTCCACTAGCTACCTCCCTTCTTACTCTCAGCCTCTCTGGGGCAAAAGTTCTGAAGGGGTTGATGCATAGCTATGGGCTGGTTGTGCTTCTGGAATGAGGAAGATTTCCTCCCCAAGCCTGGCCTGCATTGCCTACAGAGGGTTTGTTTATAATGGAGAGCTGATGTGTATGAGCTAAAAACATGAGTGACAAGGCCATTTTGCTTTGCTGCTGTATAAATCTGACAAAGATTCTTGCTCCCCTGTCATCAGGGCTGACCTCACCTAGTTTTACCACCATTAAAATACAAGTACTTTGTCCTCACCATGTTTTTGGCTCAGGTACATCAACCACTCTAGTTACCCTGAGGCTAAGAAACAAAAGATTCCCCATGCCATTATCCCACAGCTCGATAGCAGTGAAGGAGATGCTTGAAAGCATTTGCTCTTCTGGATCAAGAAGCTAAACTCCATGAAAAAGGGTTTTGCTGGCCATACCAGTCTAGAGGGATGGGAGGAAGGTTTGTGTGCCTGTTAGCAAGGAGTAGAAGGGCTGTCCACACTCTCATCTCAGAGAGATGCTCTACCATTTAGTAACAATGAATCACCCCTTTCCAAAGAAAAGCAAAGATTATGGAGTAGTGAGTGAAAGGGGAGGGGGAATATAATCTCATAAGAACACAGGTACTGAGATCAGCTGTTCAGAGAACATCAGTGTTTGTCTCTCTATCTGGGAAAGAAGCTCAGTGGATCATCCTTCTAGGAAAAAGGACTAAACTGAACCTCTGTAAATGTGCAGTGAAAAAACTCCCAGAGAAGTGTGGCACGTGGAATCTTAAAGGAAAGCTGTCTTGTACTGAAGAGCAAAGAGCAGAGTAGCTCTGTCACCAATTTGAACTGTGAAAGGATGAGATAGGTCAGTTGCAGGGCCACATTGGGCATGTGCAGTTCTTGTGATTATTGATATCAAAACTTATATAAGCTGATAGATGCTCCCACTGCCCAGCAGTGACTCACTAACAACCTGCTAACAACAGGTTGTCATCCTGCCATGGAGGGGCACAGCTGGAGGCAAAACACCTCTGCCTGATTCTGTCTATCCCATTCAGCTGTTGTCCCCTGAAGAAGACTATGCTCTAGGAAGGCTTCTTGATTATGAGCAGACTCAAGCACTCAGACTTTCTTTGAGCAAGCAGGAAACTGAATGTGATGACTAATTCTGTTTGGTAAAGCACATCTTGATGCATAACATGACATAGAAAGAAGCATCTTCCCTTAGTACCTCTTCTTTACTGTTATTTGATTCTTTAATCAAATAGGTATCAGAATCCTTCTCTTCTCTTCTCTTCTCTTCTCTTCTCTTCTCTTCTCTTCTCTTCTCTTCTCTTCGGAAGAAAAAAGGGTTAATAATAGGAAGTAAATAAGCTGGTAAAAATACTGTCAATGTGGCTTGGAAAAGAATTTCTTTCTGAGTCCTTGTCCCTGTTCAGAAATCCATCTCTTCTCAAACAGTTGTAGTGGCAGGTGTTTGTGCTTTTGCATCATTGTGCTTGTTTCAGTATGGCTCAGATAAGTTTGAGGGATCTTCAGTCTGTTTCCTGCTGCTGGAGCTAAGCGTCTTTTTTCCACATACTTTTGCATTAATTAAATGCTATACAATAATGAGCATGAACCACAAACAGGCCACAGGTCACGTTAAAGCATTTCCCTCTTCTGTCTTCTCTTTGCCTGAAGTCAAATCATATGTCGTACTTTCCACACAGCAGCTCCCTAGCTCCTGTCAAGACTTACTCAATACAGTTAAGTGTTCTTTCAGGTTTATTTGTTGGGTTTTTTTGTTGTTTTTTTTTCTCTTTATGTTTTCAGGATAGCATTTATAAATATATATGTATATGTGTACATACATTTTATCTTGCAATTTCAGTTCTGGAAGAGAAAACATCATTCTTTCATCAAAGGAGAAACTCACCCACTGACCTGGAGGTAATTTGAATAATGAACTAAGGTAGTTTTTGATGTTTGTGTAAACAGCACAGAAGTGTCAGATTTTGTTCTCCTTGTATCCAATGTGATAGATGTGAGATCAAAGACTGCCTTCAGTAACTGCAGCATGTCAAACTTGCGTTATTGAGGGAAATACTCCTACAGCCGTCAGTTCATTGCTGTCATATGGAGACCAATTGAAGTTTTCACTTTATCTCCTTCAACGTGCTAGAAAAGGTGAAGGTCAATGCAATAAGCTCTTCAACTTGTTTCTCCTCTCAGGATTCAAATATGTCACTGTCTATCAATGAAACGCCTGGATACATGAAGGATGTAGAAGACTCTAAAACTAGTCTGTAAGGAATCCTGTGTCTGTCTTCTCAGGAGATCCCCAGGGCTGGAATCTAGGGATGGCAGAGGGGAGGAGGCATCTGTTGGCTCAGGAATGAGAAGGAGCAGTCACAGGTAAGGTGAATAGTGGAGGGGTGGTTACGATACTCAGCCAATAGTCACTAAGGCAATTGCACTGCTGACTATTTCCCTCCAGGTATTTGACAGTCATATAATAGCAAGAGGAAGGAGTAAGTCTTGCGTTCTTGCAAGGAGATGTGCAGGAGTCCTGGTGGATGAACCACAGGTTGGAAGTGCTAATGGTGCTGCCTCCTCCAACAGTGAAGAGTAGCAGTACTTTACTTAGTCAAAATAATTGGTTTTCTCTTGAGGAAAACAAAGCAAAGATGCTTGAATGACTGACCATCACACGTAGGCAGGGGATAGTCTTCAGAACTGGAAAGTCTTCAGAATTGTTCTCCATCGACAAGCATTGGCTCTGATACTGCTGCCAGGTACAAGGCTTTGAGAAGGGTCAGAGACCTGGCAGACATGAGTAGTATTTTCCTGAATCTTCTGGAGTCAAAACATAGTGGACAGCCAACACTTCTCTTGACTCAAATCTATGCTGCTGACTTTTTCTTTCCTTGGTAAAGTACGGCATGGACCTCTTCAGCACCTTGCTTGGGAAACCACAACAGGAAACACACCTAATTTACTTGAAAAACAGTCCATCACTTCTGACATTTGAAATTGGAAACCAAGTGTTAGCTGGGTATATGCGTTTTGCTAGAATTATGGGGGTTTTGTGGCAACCAATTAACAGCAGGCACTGAGATTGGCAAAGTGAATAATATCAAAGAGGACTGACTGATGGTTACAGAGTCTGACTACTGATACAGGCTCCTTATGGTCCCCGTGTTCTCCGGTGACCCTTGGGTTTAGTGCATGTGCTTGAGCCATTTCAGGCACAGAGGAAGAAGGTCTGAACTTGGCAGTGGGTATTTACCAAGAGATTGGATGGCAAGATTGGAAGAGCTGTGGAAGCTGGAGGCCGGCACTGATTTTTCAGTAGGCAAGAATAGCATTGGCAACTGATACAGAGAAAAACACCTCTGAAGAGCATAACCAGAAGAGCATTATCAGAAAGACCTGTAAAAACTGACAAAAAATCAGGGGACTAGCAGAAATCACAAGAATGAGCAGGACCACACACATACGATTTCTGATGATGGCTAAACACTGTCCTCCACACTGACCACCCCCAAACGGTGTTGGAGGACCACAAAGCCCAAGAACTGAGGGTCACCACAGTGATAGGACCTGGAATTTTCTCCACTGGGAGAAACAGCTGCCAAAACTCCGCAAGCTTTGTTTGTTGGTGGAAGCTGATCTGACTGCTTTGTAACAAAATACAAAGAACGTCTCTTCAGACACCCAGCAGACAAGACTAGAGGAAAGATGTGGGGGAGAGGAGATGCCTTCTGTAGCATGGCTCTGCCCCAACTCTTCTGCCTGCTAAAATGCCCCAAAACACAATGTATTTTGCATGCCTCGGGAGCGTACTGTCTCTATTTGCACCTTGTAAAGTCCTGCATAGTAGCACAAAGGGGATGGCACAAGGAGGTTGTGGGAGACGAGAGAACTGTGCTATGGAAGGAAGAGACCCTCATCAGTATTTCTGCCATCAGTACTTTGGGGAGGAAAGAAAAAGAGAATCCAAACCCCCAAACCCCACACTAAATTTGCACTTGTTCTCTCAAGCTGGCAGCCTAGAAGTTCATAAACTCAGAAGTACCTTGTTCTGAAGTAAACTGTTCTGAAAACAGTTTGCAATGGCTTCCCCGAGTTTGCTTTGCTGGTGGCAGCCCTTCGGCTCCATGCTGGCACACGTATGAAGCTCTTTGAACAAGTTTTGACCTTCCTTTAGCCCCTCTTCCCATCAAGCCAGCTAATGACATGCTTCGTATTGCACAGAACACATACAATTGACAAGTTCATAGTGTTGTTTAAATATTAAACAGTCTAGACAGGCTTTTGAGTCTTGTGCCGCTATGGAAAGGCTCAGACCATACCCATCTCTGAAATTGGGCTGCGGGATCATTTGCACAGTAAGACAGACAATAAGACTTGTATACATTGCCATGCAACAGAAGAGACCCCGAACCGCCAGCCCTAAGTGGAAAGTTTATTTCTAAGCACAATATATGGAAAAACCAAACCAACAAACCCCACAGATATAGAAAACGTTGTAGCAAATCCCTGGTCAAGTAGGACTTCATGTCTGTCACTACCCTGCACCTCACAGCCGCTTAAAATGTCATGCAATGGAGGAGAGGGCACTCGGACGACACCCTCCGCTTCAGATCAAGGAGGATCTCCAAGCAGGAGAGGGCCGATGGGACTCCCGCTGAGCGATTCGGACTGTAACCAGCAAAAGGGCAGCGCTGCTCACCCCCACCACGCGCTTCGTGACTACCGGTGGTAGACTTAGCACTTCAACAGGCTTTACCAACGTGGATTCTCACAACACCCCTGTGAGGTAGGTACGTATTGTTATTCCCCCTTTGCGTGGAGGGGGGGACTGAGCCAAACAGCCCAAGGCTACAGAGTCGGTGGCAGAGCTGGAGTGAGAGCATGCAGAGTCCTGTGTGCTCAGAGTACTAGATCGCACCACTCTTTCACGGCAAGTTGTGCTTCTGACCTCATAAACTTTTAGCCGTTAGCCAAATTAAAGAAATTTGACTTGTCCATATTAAATGAGTGGAGGGCAGGGAGGGAAACAACATCGTGTCTGACAGCTGTCCCTTCATCTGTGTATGCTTCCCCCTTCCCAAAACCACCATAATTACTCATCTCTTGGAATGAGGACAGCTTCCAGGACAGACATGGGGGTGAGAGGCTGCTGTGTCTGCTTGCTTTGGCCAGGTTTCTCTCTACCGTGGATCAGAAGCAGTTCTTCCAGAGACCGTTCGTTGCAACACCTTCATTCTGGGGATAGCTGCTTTTAGAGATGACCAGAATTACACCTTCCCTCTCCCTCTGCCCACCAACATTCCTTCCCTCCCCTCTGCCAAAAGCACTCTTTGGTAGATAGTAAGATTGGTCAGATAAAGGTACAGTGGCCTCAGAAACCATGCTGTTTCACATGGGTCCTCAGTAAGTCAGCTTCCTTGGCCGGTGTTTCTCCTCCCACATTCTCTGCCAGAGAAGTACCTGTTCTGTTGCATTCTGATATTCAAAGGGACACTGTCAAGTAATCGAGGTGAAAAATACAACCTGCCCTTAAGATGCTAACCTCCATCTTCAACGTTGCAGAATGGCTGGTGTGTTCAAACCCATAGGCTGAAGTTTGACACCTTCTCCGGTCCAGAAACACCTGACCCATGACAGCCTAGCTGCTGAAGGAGCTGGTGGCTGGCATTTGCCCTGGCTCAAATAGCAGCTGCCAGAGGTGCTGGTAGGATGGTGGAGGGCAGTTGGACACAGCCATTGTGCAACGTTGCTCAGCACTGCTGCTAAATGGACGCGGTTTGGCTGAAGTCCGTGGCTTAATTTTTGGGGGAGCTGGGTTCAGGCTTGATCGCTACGGGCTCATTGTTTTGGCATTGCTGAGCTGTTGCTCCTCAATTAGCTAATCTCCGTATTTTTAGCATTCCTGCTCTTGCACTCCCTTTGTGGCAGTTGCACTGGCAAAACGGCTCAACCCTGTAGAGCTGGGACATACCCTCCCCAGAGCGAGGACAGTCAGCAGGAAATCAGTAACATGGATTTCCTCCTGTCGCAGAAGAAAGCTGGGGAGGAGAAGGACAGAGATGGTGAAAGGGATGGGGTGAGTGGAGAGAACGATACGTGCCCAAATGGAAAAGGACAAAATCGGTAGGGAAAGAAATTTTATTTTCAAGCTTGTAAGAGAATATTACAAACAATGGAGAGTAAAAAAAGCCCAAACCCTAAAAACTATTTAAAAAGTACTTGACAGTGTCCCTTTAATATCCACAAATGATTCAGCCATTGTGCATTGAAAGAGAATGTTCCTGAAGAGCAACCGGTACCTTCAAGGATATATCCCAGAGAAGGAGACTTAATAGAAGTGTTAGATATTTGATCAGCAACTGTGCTCCCTCTTCAGACTAACTCTCTCTTGAATGATTGCATGGAATAGACTCTGTAATAAACTAACAGACTGGATGTGAAAGGCTCAGCCTACAAGACTGAGTGAGACTGTTGCAAATTGAGCAGCAGGGATACAGACACCGAAAAAAAGATGTACATCTCTAATGCATGAGTGTTTGAATCAGCAAGGAAGCAGAAACCCACCGAGATGGGTCAGCTTCTTGTGATGGGTGTAAAATGGAAGGAAATTAACCTGGAATGTCTGCATGGAAAATGATGTGTGTGAGTGGCAAGATTTGGATGTTGGATTTGGGGTCAATGAAGGCATAAATCACACCAGTACTTGTGCTTGAAACACCTGCGGAGCATTTGTACAAAATTTGCCAAAAATGCTTATACGTCGAATAAAGGTCACGGAGCGCCCTCCCCCCTCCCAAGTCCACCCTCACAAACCCCTTGTCGAGAACAGTATGAAAAAA
>KZ505705.1:1289788-1323503 GCA_002844005.1 Limosa lapponica baueri | reverse complement strand
TTTTTTTTTTTTTTCTTTTCTTTAAACTAGCTGGAAAACATTGACCTCTTTAGCATGAGTGTGCAGCTCTCCCTCCACCTGCTTTTTTCCTCAGCTGCCCAGGTGCCGCCTCTTATATCTTGTGCAGTTACCAAAAAAGAAAAGGAGAGGAGGGAAGAAAAAAAGAAAAGAAAAAAAGAAAAGGAAAGAGAAAGAAAAAGGCACACCATGCTCCTCTGCTTTATGAGTTCTTTGTCTCCTCCGCTTCGTGTTAAGGCCTCCTGAATTCCTCGGCTCAGACCGTCGTGACCCTCATGACGAGCTCTCTGTTACTACTAGACTGACTCCTCTGTTCGTGAGGCCTCAGGTGGCTGAGTATATGCAGGATGGTATAAGCACAGTGGTGGTCAGAGAGGGTGCCTGTGGCATGGCCGGCAGCCCGTGCCCCGCTGTCGGCTGGAGCGGAGTTAGTGGCTGTACCACCAGTGGAGGACGAGTGGGTGGTTTGGGAGGAGGGGCGCTGATTTGTCCTGGTCCCTGTTTTTTGTTCCTCCATGTCCTTTGTTTTGTCATAGTTCAGCACTTTCCACTGCTGATTGACCGCCTGCCACCGTTTAAAAATCCGGTAAACCGAGGGCCCTTCATGTATTATTAGACCTGGAGGGAAGGGGGAAAGAAATAAACATAAAACAGAAACAAAACTTTAGAAAGAACCATAAACCTACCCCAGCATCCTGCCCCCAGCAGCTGGTTAGCTCAGCTCTCCCTCAGCCGGTGTTTATTCAACAATAAATCATGTATTTTAATTACCGACTGGCAGAGCACCGGTGCTCCTACTCTGCTGGATCCCTTTTCCCCTGAATTAAAAGGATTACAGCTTTATCTCAGCAATCAATAAACGGATCGTAAATGCAGCAGAGTGAGTTATGCTCTTACAGCAAAACCGGTATCTGTTTACCAATAAATGCCCGGGGTTTATCCATCACTGGACTAGTTTTGCATGCTGCATAGGCATGATTCACCCAGCTTCTGGCGTGTGTTTGGAGGGGGTGTCACTGGCTCTGACGCGTCGGTGACGTCTGCTGCACCAGCGTGATGTGCGTGCACAGCCCCAGTCTCTCCCCACACACATGGCAGCAGAGCAGACGGGCACACGGGGGCCAGGGGCGGCAGTCGAGCAGGGGAAAAAAAAAAGGGTCTGTCTATACCTATAAATGGTTTGTCATCCTAGGCAAAGTTTTGCTCGTCTGCAGAGCAGGTACCTCATCGTACGACATCGCTCCTGTCCAAGGGGGAAAACAATCCCCTTGAAAGAAAGGACAGATGATCTTACACAGGGTGTGGGCTGAGCATGCACAGCATGCATATGTCCCGCTGCCCATCTGCGTATACCAGAGCTGATGTCCTGGGGATGGCACTGGGCTGTAGGACATCCCACTTCTAAGTGGTCTTTTTAGTCTGGAGACTGAGGGGGGATCTAAACACCTATAAATACTTAAAGGGTGGGTGTCAAGAGGGTGGGTGTCAAGAGGATGGGGCCAGTGTTTTTTCAGTGGTGCCCCATGACAGGACAAGAAGCAATGAGCACAAACTTGAACACAGGAAGTTCCATTTAAACATGAGGAGGAACTTTACTTGGAGAGTGGCAGAGCACTGGAACAGGCTGCCCAGGGAGGTGGTGGAGTCTCTGTCTCTGGAGACATTCAAAACCCGGCTGGATACGTTCCTGTGCAACCTGGTCTAGGTGGACCTGCTTTGGCAGGGGAGTTAGATTTGATGATCTCCAGAGGTCCCTTCCAACTCCGTATAATTCTGGGGTTGAGGGATTAAATAATGTTAGAAGTTGTTTAGATGATGACAGTACTTGAGTATTAAGTTCTGTTATTATTCAAGCTGCCAGGCTTTGGCTAGACTCTTTGAAAGCACTAGGTCCAGTAGTGACAGCAACACCGTGATGTTCTCCACTGATGCTGGAAGAACCTGCAACTTCTTACACAGACTGGCTTAGTGGACACCCTGTAATATAATTAACAAGCTTTGCTAGAGAGTGGGATTTATGCAGAAGGAGGGGGGGTCTGAGTCTCCTTTTTTGCAGCAATATTTTTTAGGAAGGTGCCTTTGTGCCCCATGTAACTGAAGCCAGACCAGCAGGTAGGACTGGGTGAGTTAGCACATGGATAGCTTCATTGTTTTTAATAATGATGGCTTGACCATTCTTGGTCAGGATCAAGATTATCAGAAACAGTTCTAGGAAAAGCAGCTCTCCTGCCTGCCTGTTGCAAGCATATAAATACAAGAGCAAAGAACAAAAGGCCCACAAGAAATAAGAAGCAAAATCATGCCTAAACGAGGAGGATGCCTCGACCAGCAGTGGGTGGGGAGATGACGGTCACCACAGAATAATAAGTTTTACTGCTACCCTTGATGAATCAAATGCTAGGGCTTTAGCCTCCCCAGGGCTTTACCCTCCCCACAGCTTTTCCAGACTGTTCTAGTTTCTGATGGCAGATAACTGCTGGAGTAAACCTATACTATATCACAAACCGAAATATCTGAAGGTCATCCAGCTCTGAGGGCTGATCTTCCAGTTGCTCACTGATGGTTTCTTAGGGTCTGCATATGATTTTAGAGAGTTTACACTCTAGCTTCAGTACAGATTGAGTTTTAAGCATAACTAGAAGCCCTGCTGACTTGATAACAGATTAGCTTCAGGGAGACTCTCACATCCATTGCAATGGGGTGCTGAGGCTGTTTACTGGCCATATCCACGTTGGATAGTTTAAGTATAAAGATCTGGCTATTTTGTGACAGGGACTAGCATTGGTCACTGCAGTACAAGAGGGATCTTCCCTCTGGTTCCCATAGACCACTGAGATTGCACAGCTGTAATCCTGCAGCGATGCCGGCTTTTCATAACCAAACACCATGATGTCACAATAGAAAAAAATGTGTTTTTTCCTTCCTATTTTGAAACATGGTTGAGAATTCTGACATCTTCTGATCAAAGCATCAACCATAAAAAGCAGGACTTAGGGAAAGCCTGTAGATCCAGCCAAGGAGACAGAGCTTTGAAGCAGGCCTGAAGTGGATCAGCCCATGACAAGGGACATTAGACGTATATTTAAATGAGCTGTCTGATCTGTAATGAATGAAATTCCACTCTGATCAATGACAGAGCCAATGTTTCTCTGAGACCACTTTAAGCCTTGGATAAAAGAACCGAAATCGAATGTTTTCTGCTTGGCTGTAGAACATTCTCCATAGAATCAAATCCATTCTCCAAAGTATTAAACACTGAGCCAGGATTGTAAATCTATTCTTAATTACCTTATCACAAATATTTAATGCGCAGCCTGATTCAAGAGGGCTGTTTATAAAATTCTTGTTTGTTTGCCTTCTAATTATAAATGTTTATGATCTTATGCAATTAACTGTGTGATGCTGATGGATGGGTTGCTGAGTCAACTGAGCACCTGTTTTCTTAGATAATTTTGGTTTCCAAATATTTATAAAAGTACAAAATAACTTGTTTTCCTCTGTATTTACTGGGCTTTAAATTACTTATCGATTTCCCAGTGTCAAGCTCAGGAAGCTGTAAAATTAAAAAGGAACCAAGTGGAGGGGTGGGCAGGGAGGCGGAAGTAACAGTGATTCATTTGCAAGACTGAATGCCAAGAGTAAGCAAGAGTCCATCAGTTTATATCAAGCTGCAGGACGCTTAATGCTCCCATCGAAACAAATTTTGTCTGCCTGAGATTAATTAGGATAGGAATTCCTACGTTCAGCTCTGTGCATCTGCTTCCAGAGACACTCCTCCCTCAAGGATCATTCTTGTTTACAGAGGCAAAACTTTCCAATTAAAGGCCAGACTTAAGTGGGAAATCCTTCAGGAAGAACTGCATTCAACTGGAAGTGTCCAGCTAGAAGCTATTCCGTAAGTCAAACCCTGTGTATGTGGGGAAGAGAGCAGGTTAGTGTGAATTTTTCTCTTTGTACACTTCTCTCTTCTCAACACGGAAATGTCTATATGAGAATTTGAGATGGATTCTGGTAGTGGCCTAGTGCTTTTCCACTCCTCCCAAGTTTATCTTGCCCTCTTCTGCTTCACAAAATCTGTTCTCAATGGATCCTCTGTGAAAACCATCCTCTTTGGAAGGAAAATCTTTGTGAGTTTGCCTGGTCCATTAAATCCCTTGTTTGTGGTGCTGATGAAAGGAAACTCCTATGGAATGTGGGGACTAAAGATGTGCTATTCTTATTCCCATTTTCTCATGGAGAGACCTGGCTGGACCAGCATCAGAAGAAATTCCTTGAGCTGAAAATTGTTGAATGCTAGAAGAAGTATTCAAGGGAACTATAGTATACACTTGTGGTGTTCTTATTTCACCCTTGTGTCTGTTTGCGGCCATTGATGGCAACAGGGCAGCTGGCTAGATGGAGCCTTGGTCATTCTTATATTCTTAGACATTTCTACTTGCAGTGGCTTTTACCATGAAGATTTCCCACATGGCTCTGGAGCTGGAGATAGCCCATATTATGTGATGGTGTCATTAATCTGACAGCAGTGGGCAAAAAAAATTTCTAATGCCTCTGCTTGCACTGGCCCATTGATGTGGCCGTGCTGTTCCCAGGACAAGACATAGTACCTCGGTAAGGACTAACATGGTAGGGCTAACCCAGTGCAGGGCTCCGAATTAACATATGCTGAATCTGCATTGGTATGTACAGGAAACCATACTGATCTTTTTTCATTGTGTTCACTCTCTCCGTATATATTAGCCTTTTCTGCTCCTGCTCTTGTGGCTTTATTATTATTGAGTCAATGCAAAGGGTCAGATCATGGTCAGCCCTGTGGAGCTTTGTAGAGTCCAGACCGGAGGGACTAGTGATTATCCTGGGTGCAGGGATTACTTCCCAGAGCTGAGAGGCTGCTTTGTGCTTCACAGCACAGGCAAACACAACAATACCTTGGCAATAGGTTATACCAAAACTGTACACATTGCTTATGCTGGTGTCTTATGCTTCCTTTCATTTATTATACATGGGAGAGCACCCAGCACCTAACCACTGCTCTTACGCAAAACTGTCACAGTAGGTGACCCGGCCCCAGAGAGCACAGAGCCTGCTTCCAGATCGGAACATGGGCAAAACCCAGACGTAACAAGGACAACCGCATTTGTGCCTCTGGATGGGCAAGGGAGGATCAACTGGCACACCACCATCCTGTGAGACTAACCATTGTGAGCCTCCAGTTTAAGGCAAATTTGGAGCAGCAGTTTCCCAGAAATGACAAGCAGTCACCTTCTGCACATTGTCAGCCTCTGCCACCAAGTGATCTTTTCACCAGGACTTTCAGCCTCTAATTAGCCTTCCTCTTATTCCAACACTTGCCATGCATTTTCTTGAAAGCGACAGGTAAATTTTTGGGACGGGAACCGTTTCTCATGTTTTCCGGTAAAGAGACAACCAAAACAAGGCTTCTGCTGACAGTGAGTGGTACATCACCCCTGAGCTGACACTCACATTATCTGCAGGAGGAAAAATCAAAGTCCATTCCAGCCACTTACTCTGTCCTGCTTCTCATAAAGTCCCTGTCCTGCCACCTGAGCTGTCACCTCTTATGGCAGCTGTGATCAAAGCTGAATGTTTGCATCCACAGCAGCGATGGCTCAGGCCAAGGCAAACCAATCCTCCTGGGAGACACCACTTTCATTGCCAGGTGTTCACTTGGATGACCTCATTGTGTACACAAAACCTTCCCTCGATTTCTGTGAATTCTTTCAGCTTTTGTGGCAATCTCATATTCCCCCATTTTGTTCCCAAAAACTCCAGCAGCTCCACTCTCACTTATCTCATCCTAAGTGCTCCATCCTTAGCCTCTGTTTATCTTAACCTAAGAGCAGAAAAGTGGCAGTACTGGTTCAGACGAGGGTTCTGTCTGTCACAGCATCCTGCCTCCAGCAGTGGCCAACAGGGTGTAAAAACAAAGCCAGGAGAGCGATGTTTCCCTGATGGGCTCTGCACACTGCAGGGACCATACCTAGCCACAGGTGGTCTCTTTAGGCTCATTTATGTTCCCCAACCACAGGTTTTTAGTGAAGTAAAGTGTACTGACTTTTGCTCTGCACTCTGCATTTGCTGAAGTTAAGCTGCCTCACCGCTTCCCAAATTTTCACAGTTCCCTTGAGATCGCTCCATTCCAAAAAGTGCTTTAGAAATAACTATGAATCTCTGCCTCATCCCAGCTTTGCAAGTACCTCACAGTATGTGAGAGATGAATCACCGAGCTCCCTCTGGACCCTTCCAATCCGTACCACTTTTCAGTGCTGTCCCCTGTACTTTATCCCTCATCCATGACGCAAGATAGTGCTTCGTGATAAACTGGGAAAAGAGAGCCAGAGGGACCTTTTCCTGCAAATACAGGCTGAGGAAGGGGCATCTGGTGTCTGCCATCGCTCAGCATTGTGGCAGGGTCTGAATATGACAAGTTCTTTAGGCAGCTTAGCATCTTTAAATCCTCCAGTGGCAAGCAATGGGGAAGAGGGTGAACCAGGGAGCAGAAAGAGGTAGATTTGTAATTGAAAGTGATGCTGGGGCACCAGTGGGACTCTGCACTTGGGCTGATTTGAGAGGGGAGATATGAACATCAGAGTTGACCAGGTGAGGAATCAGATAATGCCCTCCCTCTCCTCACTCCTGTTCATAATCTCCAAAACCTCTTTATTTTGTTCCCTTTCTTTTGCAGTCCCCAGAGCAGAGAGGTACAGAATCAGCACTGCATATCTCGCCTTCCATTCAATATCCTGATGACATAAACTGATCTGTCACAGAATCTCTGTCCTCGGCAGTCTGACTGCCTGGTCCAGCTTCTGTTTGGGATTCTGATTTCTCCTTCCTAAGGTTAGTGCTTTGCACTTCTCCTTATTCAGTTCCATCTTGTTGATTTCTCCAATTTGATGATATAATTTATGATTTCTGATCTGACCCTCCAGACTGCTTTCAGCCTTTCCAAGCTTGGTGTCATCTGTGAATTTTATAACACTTCCCATTTCACTATCTAAGCCATTAATAAAAAATATTGAAGACAGCAAACTCCAAAACAGTCCTACTTGAAATGTGTTTCCAGTTTCCAGTACACCACTGACAGCTACTGAGAAATTGGCTGTACACCTGCATTACAATTGGCTGTACACCTGCATTATAGTTATTTAATCTAGATCACATTTCTCTGGTTTGTTTAGGAGAATCACAAGGCAAAGCATCAAAAGCATTGCCTGTGTCATGGTATATCAAACTGACTGCTCCTCCCTTAGCCACTAGGACATTTACTCTTCCAAATTAGATACGGTTATACTCTTGTGCTCATCAATTGGCTGGTTAAAAAATATTCTAATATCTTTCTGTGAATCAGTTAAGCTGATTTGCCCTTCAGTTCTTTGATCCTCAGTTCCTACCTTCTTTAATGATAGACATTATATTTAAAGCTAGGTAATCTGCTTGCATTTCCCCAGCCGCCTGGCACCTCCTGCATCCTCCCCAAGTTCTTCATTCTAAAACGCTCATGGGTCAGAAACTGTTCCCATAGCTTCTTCCAAAGTTCATTAGGACATGCTGACAAGGACAGAGCTATCTCGTTTGAATGTTTTTGAGTCTGTTCTTTTCTGATTCTGCCCTGGGCTCCTTTCTCCTCATTAAAATTATTTCAGTTAAGTTTTGAAGACTGAAACAAAGGCAGCATTTAACTGTTTTGCCCTTTTTTGCATCAAATATTATTTGAGCTCTTAGACTTGCCTTCTTCTTCTTACTTTACCTATGCTTCTGGGCCTATTTCTTGTTGCCCTTTGTATCTCTAGATGGTAATCCTGGGGCTCAGCTCTGAGGACTCCCCATGCCTGTGTGACTCCTAGAGTCTTGTCATTAGTTGCAGGCTTTTCTTTCTGCCTTTTGTGTGATTGCAGCTTCTGATTTTGGGTCCTCAAAGAGCTCCTGATGCAGCCTCAATGCTCTCTTCCCACGCTTATGAGCTTTCCCCTGCACAGACACAGTTTGCTGTTGTGCCTTTAGTATCATCCCTTTTGGCAGCCATGAGCTGTTCGCGGCTCTTTTATCCTTCAGATTCCCTTCCCAAGAGACTCTCCCTGCTCTGGTCCCCTGGGGCTGCTTCCACTGCTTTTCTGGAGTCCATTATCCTCACATACTTTTCTTCAGCTCAGGAATGCTTTCATTGCACAGTCACTTTTCATACAAACTACAGCTACATTCAGATTTTCAGGGATTCTTTGCTTTCAGATGAAATCAAATACAAGTATAGACTCCTTCATAACTGCTTTCCAAAATATAAATTTTGTCCCCAAAATGTTTCAAGAGCTTAGTGGGCAGTCTATCTTGCATACAGGAGAAGTCCAGGTAATAGATGAACTGGGACCGCTGGTGCTGTCTTTTAAACAGTTCTGGTAGTTGCAAGACACTGGACCAGTGAACAGGGTGTCTCTAGTCCTGAAGACATCTAGCAAAGGTCTGCTCTGAATAATGCTGGAACTGTGTAAGCTTAGAAATGTCCGGCATTGAATGACATATAGTTTAAATTGAAAATGTATTTATAATGGTTAGACCTCGAGTGAATGCTTAGCATATGGAAAAAATAATGAGCCGATTACAATCAGGCATTTTCTTATCAATCATTCTCTATGCACACTTTTTTTATAGCTAAAGAACTGATTAAATATGTATGAATCTGGGCTGTGTTTTGGCTCAGCAGAACGGGGGCGTCTGTATGGCCAAACCCTGTTGAGCGCTGTTGACCATTAGATGACATGGGCTGTCATGGAGCCCACGGGTCTGGGAAAGACAAAATGCTCCTTCTTCTGCCCGTCACCCTTTAAGTGTATTTGCTGTAATGGGGCTCCACTGGCAGGCAGCTTTCACAGTGATATTTATGCCACGCTTGGCTCTCCTCAGGCCACAGATGCTACGACTCCAGCAAAACTGAAATTGAGCCCCTCAAAGGATGAGACCTCCACGGCCTGGGCAGAGTCCCCACCAGCGTACGCAGAGAAGCTGCTCCCAGCTGTCCTGGGGAGGTATTTTGTGGAGGTATGGACTCTTCCACTTCAAGTCATTAACAGCCCAAACAGGCTGGCCCCCAAGCCTTCAACTGCTGACTAACAGGCAAACCTTGTGCTTATTACAGCTTGTCTCCTCTCGTGCAAGCTGGGGTTCAAGGACAGCTCTGCTTCGAAGCTTCCTCAGCCCCAGGTGGGCCAGGACCCCCCACAAAGGCAGCGAGAGCCCTTCTCCTTCCCTGCCTCCTCCGCTCAATCTGGCAGAGCAATGGGAGCAGCAGGTCCCATCTGGGCGGGTGGTTATGCTATGCCCCAAGCTCTCTGCAGCCATTAACACCCGCCCCCAGACTCAGCGAGAGCCCTGCTAGCTGGGAGATGGATCCAGCACACCGTCATCTCAGAGGGTCCTCACAGTTGCTGTTCCACCAGGCAAGCAATCATGGCAGACCTCACCGGCTGCCACACTGGGGCTGAGCGTGGGGGGCTAGGGAAAGGAGGCAGCTCTTTTATTACGGATGGAAGTGCTTGGTGTGACAGCTGGGAGTGTTTCTTCTCCAGGCACCACTGTGATTTTGCAGGATGCTGCTGAGCTATATGGCAAGAGACAATTTCCAGGTCGTGACACTGCAACACATCATGACTTCATGTAACACAGTGATTTCTGTGCGCACAGGATGCTATGGGTTCTCCTCGGAAGCAGGAGCAGTCCATCCCACATGCGTGGCATTTGTAGCTGGTGAAGGAGCAACGCTTTATCCAGTGGGATGAATTGAGAGGACAGGTAGGACTGCCTCTCACAGGGCTTGTGGAGCTGGGGGCAGTTTGTTGTAGGAGCACTGGGGGAGCTTTTATGGTTGCCAGGTAGATGCCAACTTCTCTGTGAGGTGCTGCCTTCATCCCAGGGCAGCCATCCTCATTCACATCCTCTGCCCACCCTCATGTTCCTATCCAACACATGGGCTGGGGCCTGTAGGGCTGAGCTGGTAAGGTCCCAAATGAGGAAAGACTGGCGAAATTAAGGAGCTGATAGGAGGTGTCCAAGGGACAGGAAATTTCTTTTCATTCAGCACTCCCACATGTTTTGTTTGTAATGGGAAGACAGCATCAGTTAGTTGTCTGTAGGGTGCCACATGTGGCAGAGGAGCTGGGCTGACCCTGGCAACCACACACACCAATATCATCGCTTTAAAAATCCCACAGTATTTTCAGCTGTAATCATAGGAGCTACCAGGCACCACAGCTTTCTTCTGCCCTGCCCAGACTAGCACTTTTACACCTTGCCTCAAAACTGGGACAGAAAAACCCCAAACAAAACAAGAAATAACAGCAAAAATAGGTAAAATAAAACCCAGAGAAATCCTCGCTCAGGCAATAGATAAACCATAAACAAAAGCACTCCTGTAAACTCAGCTGGCTGTGGACAGCTACAGCAGAATGGATGTTGTCCCCTTAAGGGATCTTGTACTCCTGTGGTATTTAATTCACAGCACACGATAAAGCAGAGGATTAAAGGGCCGTCTCTAGCTATGCAGGCAGCAATAAATGAGACTCTTCTTGGAAAAGGCAAATAAATAAATAAAGACGGGAGCTCCACCAGCGGAACAGCCTTGCTTCTGAATCATGCATCTCCAGCAGCATTCCCTGCTTGTGAGTCTCCCCTTAACTGTGCCAGTATAGGAAAGATAGGGCTTGGAGGCAATACCCATATACCCCTTGTTCTCTTAAAGGTTCCCCTCCTTGCTTTGCAGATAGGATTATATAGACCCTCTTAGTGCCTTTTTCCCCCAAATTTAAAATGGAGATAATGGCAACACCCCACATCTTGAAAAGATTTTTTGCACAAGAGCTGAAAGACATCCATCTTCGTGCATGACGTACTCTTAGGTCTTTAAAAGAAAGGAGTAAATAGTCATTTCAAACTAAATTGACCAGAGCACTGGCCAAATGCACCCCCTGGTCTCTGCATGACTTTATGGGTCTTTTCTACCTTCAGGTTTCCAAGCATTCCCTGACAGGAGTCCACAGAGCTGGATACTTATGCTGAGGAAAGAAAAAGCACATGGTTTCCATTTCACTACGCTTGCACCATGGCAGTCAGTCCTCCAGTCTGGGTTCCTGAACCTTTCTGTCCTATAGCTAATGGTACTTTGACGAAAGCGCTGCCTGTGCAGTCATGCTGGATCCTCAGCCACTCCTGGGACATTTCTTTAAAGGCAAAGCAGGACAACAGCACTGTTTGGTGTACGGTTTGGAAATATAGCTTCACACTTGCTTGGAGTGAGACTTGAAAAAGTCACGCTGTCCCCAAGAATGAAAGAATACATACATATTTTCAAGCAGGTGAGAATGTTTCATTTGGACTTGATTTTTTTTTTAAATGTTGTATTCCAATTCTGACACTGAATTTAAAATACTCAGCATGAGCAGTCATCTCTAAATGCTAAATCAAAATGCTTTGTTCAATAATGATCAAAACATGACATTTGCTTATTGAAGGTAGAACTACTGCCTCCTTCTCTGCTTTTATTAGCAAATGAAATTCTGTAAGAAAAAAATGGGAATAGTTTCACAGTTTTTCATTTTCTAAGGAATGCAGGTCCTGTCTGAGCCAAATCCCTCCAGACTACTCCAGCCACCCAAGTGCTCTTCCACTAAGAGGAACAGGGACCAGTTAGGAGAGACATAAAGGTGGGCACAGATCACCCTTAACAGAGCATCACCCAGGGTAACGTAGGGCACATAGGCTAAATTAATGGACCTGGGAGTGCCTCTGAAATTGCAGGTTGGCTTGTGCATTACCATTGCTTCTACCCCCTTGTTAGAGCAAGATGTGAGCATCTTTCCCCTCTGCCATGTAGGAAGGTATCTGCAAGCAAGTTGTATCTGGGTCTGAAAGATGGCTCTGTTGATAGGCAGCCAACCCTCCAGAAGAAGAACCAATCAGTCACTACTTAGAAGCAATCCCAGAGCTGGATTGATGTGGCTTCGT
The DNA here is from genome assembly GCA_002844005.1 of Limosa lapponica baueri. Taxonomy (NCBI): domain Eukaryota; kingdom Metazoa; phylum Chordata; class Aves; order Charadriiformes; family Scolopacidae; genus Limosa; species Limosa lapponica. Next base: position 1,311,473 of record KZ505705.1, on the reverse strand, counting down.
GTTAATCTCTTCTCACCTCTGTTTCTGGCTCCCTACAGAGCTGGGGACACACCAAAAGCAGCCTCATCCACTGTGCATGGGGGATGACCCCTGCACGGCCTCATCTTTGACTATGGAGTTGACTTCTCTTGCTACAGCCACACGGGCGTGCCATGGACCACAGCCTCCCGCTTCCAGGAGTAATTTGTCTGCAGGATGGAGGCTGTAGTAGGAGGAGCGACAGGACAGAAGGCAGTTGGAAAAACACAGGCTGGCACAGAGCTGAGGACTTGTTCCATCCTTTACTAGACAGCACAATTTATGCAGCTGGTGCAGGAGATCCTACCAGCTGCCTACCAGGGAATCTCCTGCCGTAGTGTAGAAGCTGTGACAGGCAGGTGAGTGCTTCTGCCTCTGCCCACAGATGGGAACTTAACCCAGGGACACCAGGCACTTCATTCCAGCATGGGGTTTAATGACAATGAAGCATCGTTCTGATTATAACGTTATCACACTCAAAAGCACAAGATGCAGTTCACAAGGCAAAAGGGTTTCTTTTCCTCCTCAGAAAATGTTAATTATGTTGCCCTCATTAAATGCTAAACACACTGATCCACTGGAGCAGAGAGCACCATATGGTTATTCATGACAAAATACATCTCTGGAGCCTGTCGCAACAGTGGGAAACTGCGTGGAGATGGATGTGGTGAAGGATCGTGCCATTGAAAGGCCACGTGTGAAAGGCCAGGTGCTGCTCTGCCTGTGCTGGAAGCCAAGATCCTTCCCTGCAAAAGGGGAGGGGGTTCAGAGCCAGGTCCAAACCCCATGGCTCTTTGCTCAGCAGCGACATGCTCGTTCTGCGGAGAGCTGCCGGAGCCGCACTGGAGTTCAGCCGGTGCATCGAGCCTCCGCAGAAATGCCCGCTGGTGGAAGCAGCACACATGCACGCACGCCGGCTGGCCCACTCTGCTCTCTTATTGAATAATCAATGCAGCATTAGATAAAAATAGGTCCCATCTTTCAGGAACGGAGGGGTGGCATGTCTCGGCTTTGCCGAGCATCCGCTGTTCCTGGAGAGCGGCCAAGAATTCAGTCGGCAGATCAGCCGTGCAGCGTTGCTTCTCGTGCTGCTGGCCCAGGTACAGGGCCCTCAAGGACTGCTCTCCAGGGATGGTCCCTGCCCAGCTGGATGGAGAGCCCCACGAGGCACCCTGCAGGGACTGTTCCTGTCTCCACACCCCCCTTTACAGCTGATAAATCAATGATTCGCTCAGTGGTTCTTCAAGCATGCACATTGTGGCTGAACGTATGCAAACCAGGATTCACAGTGAAAATAAAAAGTGAAACGCCTGCCTGACTTTACCCCAACTGCCTGCTCTGATGACAGGGCTTGGGTCTACCCTATCGTTAGCTCCTGGTAGCTCTGAAGTGCATGAAAAGCATGGCAAGCAGTGCATTAAGCTGAAGGGAGCAGAAGACTTCTGCATACTCTCATGGCTCTCCTCCAGGTACATTGGAGCCATGCACGTTTGCTGCCTGGGTTGGTCTCAGGTTTCTCCTCTGAAGACATTTGCTGAACTTCTCTGCCTTGTGCTCTTGCCGTTAGGGTGTCATCAAGCCAATGCATGGGCTTGGTGCTTCCCCAGAATTGATTCCCTAGAGCTGTAGCAACTCTTACTGCTTTGCACCTTGAGGGACTACGCAGATCTGAATGAAAACACCTGCTTTCCTTTTGAGAATCAGATCAGTACAGAGGAAGACCCTGAAGACACTTAATTTCTCAGTTTCTCTTTATTTTATTGGGACTTTGACTCCTAAATCCTTTGAATGCTGAGGGCCCAAGCGACCTGACTAGAAAACACCCTGAGGCTACTTCAGCCTGGCATTTCCTCTAGGAAGCAAAGCTCATTTAAAATGGAACCACATTAGTCTTGGCAGGAAGTTTGAATTGTGACTGTCTCAAGGAAGCTCCATTAATTACTGTTCCCATTGCACTATGAAAGATCAAATGCTGTGGATCAGTTTTAATTGGCTATTGATTTCTTATGTTATTACCTACGGTTGTGCTGAGATGCCGTTAGACGTACTGGATGCTTTTGATTATTCTTGCTGGCAGCTGGGATTAAAAAACAGCGGGCACACACTTCCTGATCTGTAATGGATTGCCATGGTGTGCCAACAGAAATCGTTGGCAGGATGAATGGTCCTCCTTTGCCTGTCTCTTGTGCTATTGAGCTGCAGTGCAGTTACTGTTGTGAAGGCAAATACCCTCAGGGACCGGCTGCCAAGGAAATCGAGGGAAAAGCTTCAGAGAGCATGAGGATTTAGTGCTTGCGAAAGTACGTGGTTCAGCACCAAGGCAGGGTGAGTCAGAGAGCAAGGATGGGGCGGGCATGGACAAAGCAACAGTCTCCAGCAGACAGTGATCCAAGAAGAGGCAGACGGGATCGCTTTCGCATTGCTGGGGATGCCATCCCAGGGATACCCCTGTGAGGGCAAGCAGGGTCGCACACACAAGCGGTGACTGCAACAGCCCTGCGCACACAGCCTGCTCATGGTCTTCCCAGGACATGCTTCCCTCTTGGAGCCCATCTGGTGATGCCTGAGCCTAGATTGTGACATGCTCTCATTAGCTGGCAGAGCTCTTCCTTGTTTAACAGGAGATGGTTTCCTGTCCTCCTGACCCCAAATGACACCTTAATCTACAAACGCTGACTTTCCTTAATTGCACCTTGACAAAGAGAAGCAAAACCCTCTTCCCCCTCCAAGGACCATCATTTAATTAACAGGCAGGTATCTCTCAGGATTTACAGCCCGGCTCTCAGCTGCTACTCTCCCTACTCAGTAACTCAGGCCTGTGAAGGCTCACTCCATTTATCTCTGCATTTCAATAACTGCATTTCTGCTAATCCCTCTCTATGCCAGCTTTCTGGATTTAGCTCTCATGGACCTATGGAGAGAGCAGTTAATCAAATGAACAGTCCCCATCTCACTTTTAATTCACTTCCTGGTTGCTGATCTCAAATGTCTGTGTTGTGGATGGCTTCATAGCAGAGCAATGTCTCTGCTGGCACCATTACCAGTTTCTCGTTTAATCCAACTCTCGTATCTGTCCTACAGACATGACCAGAGATAGCACACATGAAAGAGAGAGAGATCAGAATCAGACGTTGGGCCAGACTGGATATCAAGAAGCATTTTGTTTGCTCCTCCTTCACAAACCGTGATCATCTCTCCGCAACCTGTTCTTGACATATGTTTTCTAACAGGTTCTCAAAAAAAATTCCAGTATTGGAGACTCCCAGAAATCCCAAGCAATCCTTTCAAGTGCTTTCTGAACTCCTGTTAGATGTCTGAGAGCAAGGGGGAGAACAATGTTGAAAGACCGTCTTGCACATCTTGCCCAGATGGACGTAGCTTCTGGTACTTGGGGCCATATCAACTGTGCTGCTGGTCGTGAGGAGGAGATTGATTTCACTTTGGTTGTGGTTTTGTTTCCATGGTGAGTGAAGGGGGAGCAAATGGTGTCTGTGCCTTACACCTGGTTTTGTGGAGCATGCTAAGATCTAGCAAAGTCCAAAGAACATTAGTGTATTACTGAATGTGAGTGGCTGAGGGTTAAACCCAAGACCCCTGGATTTTGATGCATGGATCAATAGTCTCTGAGATAACAGCCGTATTTTGAGAGCTCAGCTTGGGTATGATCTGACTATTTCAGCTCAAGTATGGCTCAAGTGAAGATAACAACAACCAAATGACCTGTGCTTAGGGAGCTGTATGTGCAAGTGAGCACTCGTGCCCTCACCTTTGACTCCACATTGGAAAGACCAGTGATGCCGTGGGATTGACCATGCAAATTGCCACAGATATCTCTGTCTTGGCAAATCACTACCTAAATCCCTTAATGACTTGGTAGAGAGGAGATCACACAAAACAGCTGGGCAGCTGCTGACTAGGTGCGTATTCCCTGTCTGACAACAGTCAGAATCTCTGCAGATTTGGTGTCTTCTCCAGTTTTGCCTCCTGGAAAAATGTCACTGGCTACTTAATGGACACGAGACATCCAAGGACAACTGAAGTGGGAACTGGCAGGAACTACAGAGGAGCTCTGCTTCAGCACATCTGGTCTTTAGTAAATACCTCATCTTTCAAACCTTGTCTTTCAAACCTCTGCTCCTCTGCCAGTGAAAGCAAAACTCGGGGTCAGCCTGGGGGAAGGAACAACTGGAACTCATACAATTAGTGTAGGACCTACAGTATAACATTTCACAAGCTCAGGCTGCCCAGCCTGTTACCAAACAATGCACAATGTGTGTGTTACATTAGCTGAAAAAACCAAGTGTGGTAGAACTGAGTACACTTAATGTCCTGCTCTTTCCCTGCTGCTGAGCATTTCTTAGTTTCTAAATCTTTCCTACCCACCCACAGGCTGGAAAGCAAAAGGGTAAAGGGCTGGACTGTGGAGGACGAGACACCGAAATGCACAGGCAGCACCCTGGTATTTCAAGAACTGTTGTCACTGCAATTATCCATGAGAGGTTTTATCCTGAACTTGCAGAAGTGGAACTAAAGCCCAGGGAGGAGTAACAAGAGGCTTCAGGCCACGCTGGCAGTCAGGAGCAGAACTCTGAATCTCCAGAGCCGGCTTTGCCCGGCTGTGATCAAAGACACTGCGCAAGGCTGCAAGGTTTGGGAGAAGGATAAAGAGAGGGAGAATAGCTGTTCCACAGTGAGGAACTCACTGCGAGTCTTCTAGTGAGCTGCCACTGCTGCATCCATCACAGCCGAGCAAAGCTACAATGAATGAGGAATTAAACCCAGTCACAGAGTTCCCTTTGATCAGCCCCTTCTGCTGACCTGATCTGACCTGGCCAGGCCTCTCAGTGGGACAGACCAGTCTTTTGGCTAGTGCTAGTGCAGCCCCCTGAAATCAGCAGGGCTGGAGAGAACTCACTCAGAGGAAAGACCTGACCGCATCGACAGCCAGGGAGTCACAGCTCCCCGTGAAGACCTCATTTGTCACTTGATGCAGTCTGGGCAGAGAAAGAAGAGGAGGAGGAGGAGGCGGGGAGGAGAGCAAACACTGGATCTCAGCAAAGCACTGCTCAGAGCTCCCTTCCCTTCTACTGCAGACCTGGCAGCAGCAGCATCTGGGATTGCAAAGGGTGTTGATGTCCAATACAAGCCAGTTTTACACTGGAGTGTGGCAGGGGCAGAGGGCCCGCTGCATCCACATAGGAGCTTTTCTAGGGAAATGTATACAAAGGCTCACGTGGTCCAGAATATCACCTCTCCTGGTCGAGCATGGGTGGGCTGCCTGGCAGCACAGGCAGACATGCTGCTCACAGCACAAGTGGAGACATCTCTGGGTAGTCTCTGAGGTGCTGGGCAAGAGAAGCCACAGACAGACATGTTAACTCACTGCATCTGTAATGCTTCCCACTTGCTTTCGAGTTTGTGGGAAAGCCAGCACGCCTGGCCCACCAGAACTGCCAGCTGCACAGGGAAGACTGTGAGACAAGAGGCTGGCCCAAGCCACAACTCTGAAATGTTCCTGGGAACAGGATGGCCACTTGCTCTTTGGCTGGAAAAAATCAATGCTCCCAGCTTAGGATATTAAGCTTAATGATGACATCAGTGGAGATGCAAAGGAGCTTTTTTTCCCTCGGATAAGGTGGAAAAGAGAAATAGAGGCCAGGCCCTTAAAAAAATGAATAAGAAAGAAACAAAGAACCTCAAATCTGAATCTGTCTGCCCAGTTCCCCTTCAGTTCATGGCTGGCGAGGTTTGTTCTCTGCCATGTGGGAGGACTTAGCTCCTATTGACAGATGAGCTGATCAGTTCCCCTCAGCTCTTGAAGCTTTATCAAAGTCAGTTAATCATGTTACTGATGTCTGCCCAGGCCAGGGCTCTTCACTTCTGTCCTGTGCCAACAAGGCGACACAAACGCACACACCACACACACATAGGGATCAATTTTTTCCACTCCCATTTGCACCAGCAAAAGGGTGTCACAAGTGGCTATTGTGCCAACAGGTGGGTGCTGTCTGTCTCTCCTTCACACCCTTTGTTCCTGAAGAGATGTGGTAGCTCCACCAGCATCTCACGAAGAAGCAGGATGATCTCTACAGACCAAGGTCACATCTCATTGTCAACAACAGTGGGAGGAATTGGCCTGGGTTTTGGCAGGCCCAGGTCCTGTGCTGGAAGGGTGCTGAAGCCAAAAGCCACTTGAACTTGGATGCCAGGGTCTCTGCCACTGGGTTTGTTGCCTGTGGAGAGGCCATGCCATACCCAACCATGGGGCAGGCCCTAAATTAGCTATTCCAGAAAGGAAGGAGCTCTTCAAAAGCCTTACACCCCCCACCTCCCCACCCTCTTCTTGCTCTGAAGAGAGAGTTGTTTCTCTTTGGGGTTGCTGCAGGTCCCTCTGCCAGCCCAGCCAAGGAGGCACTCTGGGGCTGCCCAAATGAGCAGAGAGGACTGTAAAAAAGGTGCCGTGAAAGCAACAAGGAGGAAAAGCCAGGGAGGCTCAATCTGAGGCAAGCTGTACTGGCCAGCTCTCCACACCATCTCCTGCTCCTCTCCTCAAGTGAGTGGGGGGGGGCGACCTCGGCCGTGCCATGAGATACGATCACCCACCTATACAGACAATGTCCATGAAGCCGTACATTCCATAGCAGATCTGGAAGAGCAGGTCCTGGCGCTGCCATTTGGCTGAAGGACTGAAGGTCGACCAGATGAGCCACGAGATACTGGCGATGAGGAAGAGGGAACCCAGGATGGCTGCTGCTATCTGGACCTTCTCAATGACTGTCAGAGAGATGGCCTGCCACTGCAAGGGGAGGCAATGGGGAAAGGAGAGGGGACGAGGGGGAGGGAGGAAGGAAAAAGACAAGAATTTAATTACTTGGGGCACATCACTGTTTTTCATCATCATGGTGGTTTTGGAGATCTCAAAGAGCACCTATAAGCATAGGTGCTTTTACCTGGTCCACATCTGGGGTGGAGCATGGCAGTTGCTGAACAGTGCAGGGCCCCATGTTTCCCAACACCATTGCTGAAGAGGCACTGGGGAGGAATGCTGCATCTCACCAGGAAAGCACAGAGACCTGAGGGAGGCAGGACGGACTTGGGGCAAGACACCAAAAAATCCCCATGACAGCAGGTCTGTGATGGCCATCACAAACCAGGACATTCAGTTGCTGCCTTCAAATAGAGGCCAGGCAGCAGCCTTGGCCAGGGCATCCTATTACCATGAGACAAAGTGTCTCAGAGAGCCGAGCTTTCCTTCGGAGGCCTCCCATGAGCTGGCTCTGTGCCACCTTGTGAGATCTGTCAGCATCACAGCACTAGGTAGGATCTCGCAGCGGCAACGCACATCCCACAAAACTTGTTACAAACAACACAAGTTGCTGTGGTCAGGACACCCTGCCTTTAGGTGATGACACATTCAGGCTGTGTTCCAAGGTAAACGCCAATGCTTCTTCCTCAGAAGAAGAAAAAAATAGAAATAACTCCCCCAAATCCATTCATTATGTCAAATAGCTTTGTATAAGCTACAGTATAAATATCCTAAGCCTGGATTCCTCTCTGTCATCCAGCGTAAAACCTCCCCACACAGATTTACACTGCTGAGAAAACTGCCCTGTAAAAACCAAGAGCAGAAATTGCTTTCTTTAACAAGATGTGGGGACATGGTCCATAGGCCCCCCTGCAAATCAGAAATCAAACCCGTAAACAGGCTGGGGAGAGACAGTCTCTCTTGGCATCAAAGTATATAGGCCACCTTTAGCTGTGAGATACATGCCCTTGAAATCTCAGTGGGGCTGGCAGGAGGATAAATAAAGGCAGACCTCAGCCTCCTGCAGGTATAGAGAATTCAGAGGAACTGAACATGTTGAGTCTGGATGCAGCCCAAATCCAGTGTCCCTGTGAGATGGCATCTCTGGCGAGCCCTCAGCACCCTGCCCATTTGTCAAACCATGTCCCATCCTTTTGCAGGGCAAGAAGGGAGTTGAGTTGCTGGGTCCCCCTTTAATGCCTACGCCAGCCAGGAGTTTCCAGTGTTTTTTGGGAGGTAGGGAGGACTTCGAACCTTGATTGAAGGGCAAGAAGGACAGCAGGTGGGTTGTGCTGGTACAGGCATACGTAGCATTGCTATCAATCCAGTGACTAAACCTCTGAACCAAATGCACTCCCTTGTAAAGGGCTGCCCTTGGAGAGGCACAGACGAGAGCTTCAGCCTGAGGCTGAAGTCTGTGGGTTGGAACTGGAAGGAGTTTGCCTGGCTTGGCTCAGAGGTGAGCTGAAGTCTCTGCCTCTCCTCCTTGGCTTACATCCTGCAAGGGCAGACAGCCCTCAAATCATATGTCAGGGATGTGCAGCATCAGTGAGGTGGGTGGTACCATCTTATTTCATAGTTGGCCACAGAGCAGATGGCCATAAAGCTTCTCAACAGAAGAGAACCTGTTCCCCACTGAGGCAGGACTGTGGTCAGCTAACCCCAGTCCCCTTTCTGCCACCCGCTCCAGCGGCTGGTCCAACCACAAGCAAACACTGGGGAGACTCAGTGATCTCTTCAACAGCCCGCTTCCACTCTGCCGTAGCCCCGTCTGGTCCGTGTCTCCACCAAATCCAGCCACATCAGTGACCCCTTTGTGCCACCAAGAAGTTGAGGTTGCAAACTGCCCTCCTCTGAGGGCTGGGTTCTTGGTGGTGGCAGTCACAATGGGAAGATCAGGGGGTGCTGGAGTCCACAGGAGATGCACAGCTGTGCCACTCCTCTCCCCTCGTAAGACACAGCAAAGGCCACCTCAGAGCTGAGAGGGGGCAACGGACCTCCCAGCACACGTCACCCCCAAATTTGGGTTCTGAGGGTGGGATCAGCAGCTATGCTGCCCTCCTGCCACCTCTTCAGCTTCGTCCTCAACAGCACCACAAGCAGATGCAGAACAAATCCACAACCAATGCCACTAGCTCAGAGCTCCAGGACCTAGGGGCATGTGGTGGGGAGAGAGTTGGGTAAGTGCTTGGGGTCGCACTTTCACCCCTGCGTCTTTCCCCAGACCTCATCTCCCCTTCCACCAACTCTGGCAAACGCCGAGGGGACAGGAGTGCAGGAGTCCTGTGCACAGCCTGGTGCTGCGTGTGAAGGTTTTACTGCAGGTCCCTCACGCTGACCCGCGTGCGCCTGTGCCAGCCAAATCATTCTGCATCATTTCTCTCTCAAGAGGAGGTAATGGACTGGCTCCTCACCATCTGTCTGGCACACAGCAAGGCCTGTGGTGGCAACAGGTCCTTCCAAGGTATCAATTAAAGGCAGAAAAAGAAGAAGGAGCCGTTTTCTACAACTAGCAGCCATGTACAACCAGCACCACTGCTTTGCGGAGACAGGGAGGCTGAGGTGTAGTACTGTATACATTTTCAAAGGGGATGGGGGGCTCGGAGCATGGAGAAGTTACACCTGAGTGCAAACTTCAAACCCCACTCCCTTCGGTTGGGAACAGAGAGGCTGAAACACAGGCAGGGATGCTGCCTGACGCTGCTCAGCCGGCAGCAGCTGCCGGGAAGCTTGCTGTGGTGATAATGAAGAGGCTGGAGTCTATCAGTCGTGCCAGGGGGTAGGAGACTCTCCTCCAGCATCTGGCACTAAGTGACAGAGACACACGCAGCAGCAGTCCTGACTCTGTTCGGGAGGTGGCACTGGGGTGTGATTACCCTCCGGCAAGGAGGTAAATGGGTCAGAGCTGAACACTGGGGAAAATAACCAGCTTGCAGAAGAATTTAGTATTTTCCAGAAAAAAAAAAAAAAAGAAAAAAAAGGTAGTAAGTAATAAATGTTGTATTTCCTCTCTGGCAACCCTGAAAACTGCAATTTAGCATCCCACATCTAGCTCAAGCCACCAATAACTGGAGTCATTATTTTTCATCTTTTAATTCCATTTTGCTACATATCTTAGGGTATGAGGTTTGCAGAGAGAGAAAAAAGGGGGTGAGACAGAAGATAAAGCATGTTGCCCAGTCAGAGCACAAGAGGGGTCCAAGAGCTGTTCAGAGGTGGAACACGATGATGATTTTCAGCTGCAGGAGCTGGACCTGATGTTTCCCTGCACCAGTGGCCTTGGGAGCCCACCTCAATGATAGAATTTTGCCTTTCAGATTTCGTAACAGCCCTTAGAACATCACTTACTTTCCTAACCCCTCTCCACCATCATTACGGCCAGCAGACCAGAGATTTGGTGGGTGACCCTATTGTCCTCGAGTCACCACTAGAGCCGCAAAGAAAGGTCTCAGCAGCACTGTGGAGTCCCTTTACCAGCATGTCTGAAACCCCCAAAGGTCTTTGTCTGAATGCCTGGCTGCAGATACAGCCTACTCCATCCAAATCTCCAGCTCAAACCTTCAGGCTCTAGCGAGGTCACGGTGTCGAGCAATCCCACCTTGTGGGGAGAGACCTAAACCTGAGCCCTTCTTTCCTCAGCTGATAATGACTGTTGAGTCCCAGGTAGCCATGGAGCTGTACTGAAGTGCACCTTTAACAACCAGCAGCTCACCCAGGTTGTCAATCAGGAATGTGACCTTTAGGCAGGTAGAAAGCTCTACAGATGCTCTGCCAGCACTCAACAGGGCAGAACTAAGGACTTGGTGGTATCAGAAAGCTTTAAAGGCTCCTGCAGGATAAGAGGAGCAGCTCTGCGAGCTCCAGGCTTACAACGGCTTCAGAGCATGCCCAAGCAGCAGTCTCTGAATCTGTCATGGTTTAGCCCCAGCAGGCAACTAGGACCGTGCAGCCACTTGCTCCCTTTCCCTGGCTGGGACAGGGAAGAGAACTGGAAGAGTAAAAGTGAGAAAACTCATGGGTTGAGATAAAGACAGTTTAATAGGTAAAGCAAAAGCCACTCACACAAGCAAAGTAAAACAAGGAATTCATTCACTGCTTCCCATCATCAGGCAGGGGTTCAGCCCTCCCCAGGAAAGCAGGGCTCCATCACACATTACTTGGGAAGACAAAAGCCATCACTCCAAACATCCCCCCCCTTCCTTCTTCTTCCCTCAGCTTCATATGCTGAGCATGATGTCATATGGTATGGAATATCCCTTTGGTTGGTTGGGGTCAGCTGTCCCAGCTGTGTCCCCTCCCAGCTTTTTATGTACCCCCAGTCTGCCCACTGATGGGGTGGTGTGAGGAGCAGAAAAGGCCTTGACTGCTTAGCAACAACCAAAACCATCAGTGTTTTACCAAAACTATTTTCATCCCAAATCCAAAACATAGTACTCTACCAGCTGCTAGTAAGAAAGTCAACTCTATCCCAGCTGAAACCATGATGGATGGCTTGCCACCCATGCTGGAGAAATGGCTCCATCCCTCCAGACCATTCTGAAGAAATGTTCTCCTTCACTGAGGAGCTGTCTGTCTGTCCTCTGCTACCACCCCCTTGGCTGACTGCTTTGGCACACCACGCAGATGTGCACATACAAAACACCATGCTTTCTTGGGCTCATTTTCCCCAAGTTTCCCCATTTTCCCCAAATCACAAAGCTCTGCAACCCAGATGTCTCAGAAAGGGTTTCTTAGGAGCCCAGGTCTGACATTTGTGATGACCTTAGCCAGAGGCCAAGCTGGGATTGGTGCCTGCCAGTCTTGTCACGCTTGTTCTCTTGCACTGCTTCATAACCTACACGTTATACTTGGGACAAACCTGTTCCCCTGTTTGCTTCAGCACTTCTGCTCAGAGGCTTGTGAGTGAAAACTCCCCACTGCTAATGTATCACAGATTAATAATCTCATTACTACAGTATTTAAGGCCTGATCCGTATTTCCCTTTCTTTGGCACCAGCAGTCTCCAAATGTTCCCAAGCACCAGCATGAGCAGATCCAAGGCAGATATTTGCCTGCAGAAGATATGTGTGTCTTACCGCAGCAGCCTGCTAAGAAGACTTGCTTGCTGGAAAAGCCTTCCTACACTCCTCTGAGAGCTCCCCCATGCCTGCCTCAGGCAGTTCAGTTTATTTTTATTGCTGTATCTGACATGTCCCCTTAGTACGTATCATTAACATCCCGAGCTCTGCTAGTCAGCAATTTAATTTTCAGACCCAGGATCACAAGCAAGCAGAGGTTTTTCCTAGAAGGATGGAGTGGACCATTCCCAGCACTGCTTAGGTCTGGCTCTCCCCTCTCTGCTGTCCTGAGGCCCTGCCTTTTTACAAATTCACCAAGCAAAGTTACGCCACCACTGTGGTAGCTTCCCTGCTGTACATTTAGAGATGCTGTGGCTTCTTCAGATACTGGAAAGGCAGCAGGGAGGAATAAGGGTCCACTAGGGCCAAGTAATGGAAATGTGCAGTGACGAACCCCCCTCTCCTCTGTGTGCCAGAGCACCTGGTGAGACACTGCCTACAGTATCGGTATCCTGGAAAGCCCCCGTTATGAGGCACCAGCCATGAAGTCTCTCTTGCTGTGACTGCACACATTGCTTGCAGGCTGGAGGCTGCAGCTGGAGCTCAGCAGGGATCAGCCAAGGTGCGTACTCAACACACAACAACAGCAAGTTGGGACAAGCAGGAGACCCCAGTGAACTTGTCTCAAGCTTTCTCGCTCAGGAGCTCAGGCTGAAGTTCACACATCCTCAAACTTCGGCCACTTCTTGCAGATGTGGGAACCCTGATTAAGAGGCCATACAAATGCTCAGCTCTTAACAGGGCATCACCACAGTCAAAATAGAGCCAGAGGAGAACTAGGACCGGATCCCAACCCTAGCACTGGATAACTGAGGATCTTTGCAACTGAAACAACCCACAAGACACAAAGAGTCAGAGATAACAACTGTAAAACAGACTTGAACTCCTTGAGATTGCAGACAGTTGTAGTTCTGGGAAGGCTGGTTGAAATGGATCTTGTGTTTGCTAAAATCAGAGCATTAGAGTGAACGTGGCTCAGAAGCGGCTACAAAGGAGCTGTATGGATGAGATCCACCGCAGAGTCCCATCACAGCAGCTACGTACTCCACTGTGTATCAATACCAGAGTGCCTGTAGTGCTATCAAAACCCTGAGTCTTTAGAGCATTTTTAAAGTCACGGGCTTTGCACAAATATTGCAATGGAGAGGAGTATTTAAAGCCTCCACGCCCATGACTCCTGTCTTGGTGACTAGCACACTGGAGGATGGATGGACGGACAGACAAAAGCCCTGGATCTTCTGGTTGCTCACAGCTGGTGGGATATTTTTGCTCATTTTCTGTCTGACTGCTGCTTGGCAGGACACTTGCCATGTTGTCCAACAATCTTAATCCCCCAGTCTCAGCAGGTTTGCAGTGTTGCTGCTTTAAGACCTTTGTTCTTAAATGCCTGCAATCCAGGGGTGGGGGGAGGGGAAGTTAATTTATAGAGATTCATTCTGCCAAAATATCAGAATAAAGGCCTCTCTCTGGTAAGAGACATCATAACAGCCTGGAGGCTGGAAGGAGTCTGTGTTAATTATGCATGAACCATGTTCCCCCGGCTGTAACTCCTCTGCCCACGCCACGAGTCTCCACACACATCTGGCCCATGCTGTGCTCCTAGGCACTCCAAAAAATGTACAGCAAATGTGAAAATGGGCAGAGAAACATGCAGATCCTCGGAACATGTGGGTGTCGGGTGTGCTGCTCTGCTTGGACCGATTGGACGTGCTTCAGGGAGCCCAGGACCTGCCAGCTGCCTGGGTTTGGCTTTCCAGTGGTCTGTCACATGAGAGGACACAGGGGAAAGGCAGGCCATGTTGGTGGTTAAAATCTAGCCAAGCTCAGAGCACCACCCAAACAGGTTTCATTTGACAAGGGAGTGAGGTTTGTGTGGTCCTTGCCTGTATTACGGTTGGTCTGGAACAAACAGACAACCATGATTTCCCACAGCATTTGCCCTCCAAAACCTCTGCTTGAGAAATTCAAATCTTTCTTGTAAGAATAAAGCTGGGCAGAAATGCCAGCAGACCCTGAGAAGAAAGGCCAGGGACTATTGGTTTACTTAGAGACATGCTGTATGTCCAGGTGGCTCCTGCTATCCACAAGCAGGATGAAGACTGAGCAGAAAGGATGCTCTTCCCGCCTGCACGCGCTTTGGGACATTATTATGACACATATTGTCAGGGAATTGCAGCCCCTGGGTCCTCTCAGCCTCCCTTTCCCAGTGTCAGAGGATGGTGAGAGCAACTGAGGAATGAGGAAAACCCTGGTGGTGTGTGTGGTGATGGGTTATGGGGGACCTGAGCCTTTAGTCCTCGTGGGAATTCCAGGCCTGGTATGTCAGCCACTTCCCACGGGATTTCACATGTTAGTGCTAGCGTAGCATCTGCTTCCCAGAAGTGCCTTTGTGCTGGCACCAGACAGGGCACGCGGGCACGGAGCTGTAACTCCACACACGCTGCATTTATTCCAGACCAAGTGGCTTTTCACTCCAGTTGCTTCTTCCCACCCTCCAAATCTCCCAGTGCTCCTGCGAGAAGTGCTGTGAAGTCTAAGCCAGCGACGCAAAGCCTCTGGGCTGTGCAGTCCTCTGGGATCCTTGCTGCTGGAGCTGAGCTCTCTGTCTCAGTTGTTCCTGCCACTCAGTTTTGGTGTTCGTGGCAAAGGCCAGCAGATCAGGCCACTTTCTAACAGAGGAGCCCAAAAAGAGCAATCCTTTGTGCGTGCTTTTGAATGTGTGTGTGGGAGGGGAGCCTGTTCATGAATAGCTCCAATAAATTTTAGCCAAGTGAAGAGCAGGAGGAAAGTCACTGACCCATTGCCCTGAGCCATGTGAAGGCATAGAGCATTTGGAGGTCCTTCATTAAAGGCAGTGCTGGCTACATGCATGGTGGTAAATCTGCACTCACAAACCTCCAACGCTGTGCAGCATCGGACCCCCAATCTCAGGCACAGAAAGCATTAGGGCACTCATGGACCAGCTTCCCAGAAATAAACAAACACTGTTTTGTCCACATCTCCCCTCCTGTGTTTCAATCTGCTCTGAGTTACTAGAGCCAAGAAATTAAAACACCCTGGGTCTGGGATGAAACCTTGGGATGAAACTACTGATCTCTCCAGCCCACGGCACACGGAAAATTGAATCAGAAGCTGTAGGGACTTGCAGAGAGCAGGCAGGCTTCTTTCTTCCCCCCAGCAAAATTTCCCCATGGTGCCCCACTGATTTCACTACTTCGTTTATGTCTGGAGTCCTAAAGGGCTGTCCCTGTTTCCTCACTGTGGTTAGTGACCTCAAACTTGGAAAAAGACATACAGAGACTGTAGTTTGGAGGAGAAAGCAGGACTTTGCATTCCAACCCCCGCCCCTGTACAACTAGGCACCATCCCTGGCAAAGTCTTTGCCTCCTGCTAGAGAGCAGAGTGGCCAGCAGAGAGCCAAAGCCCTCCATCACGTGCTGGACAGACAAACATCCTTACAGACATTGCCCTGGTCTCTAAAGCACAGCATGTTGCTGTAATGTCTCTCCCGTCCAGATAATGCTAATTAAGCAGTAGTGCCTGAATGTAATGTGCTTCCTTATGTCCAAGGCACTAATGGTGCTCAGCAAAGGCATACAGCAATTAGTCCATCTTCAGGTGTTGCCCCTGCAATAAATCAATAACTATTAAGGATAATTTATCCCATTTTTAACAGTCACATAGTTTTCCCCATTCTGAATCTTGATTTTAAATTACCAGCCTGCAGTGGGGCTTATTAAACCACGGTGCTTTTGAACTTGGAAGAGAAAGAAGGTGGGTACTCTGATGCCTTTCACAGCCACTTACATCAAGATGTGCTTTACCTGTTGTGCGTACATCTGCAAATGTCCACTGAGAGTCAGGGTTGGAAAGACCAGATCACCACAGCCAAACACCCTTTGTGCAGTGCCAGGATGCATTTGATCACGGGGGAGTGAAAAGGGTGGCAGGATCAGAGAGGAGAGCAGTAGGAGCCCTCCATCTGCCTCCTCCATCCCTGATGCCAACACAGAGGACACTCAGCAGGTGACTGGGGTTAACAGTACAACTACAGACACGTGGAATCTCAAGATACCGCTCTGTCACAGACTGTGTGCCCTGTTGTAGCAAATCCCGCAAATGCTCCGTCCCCATCTGTCCCTGGGGACAGTGGCATACCTGCGGTCTCCGGTGGATGAACACATTTGAGGGATTGTGAGGTGTCACAGCACTATCGTGGTCACACTGGCATTTCCAGCAGGAGGCAAGTGTGAACATGGGAATTGTCAAAGGACAGAAAAAGCAGGCTCCCAAGGGATGCCCCTGGTACCACTGAGCAGAACATGGGTCCTCTTTGGAGCAGACCCTGACAACCCTGTCTAAGCGTCTCAGGCATGTGGCTCACTGTGCGCAGGAAAGAAAAACCCACGCAAGTAAAATCCACTTGCTCCCAGAAACAAAAATAGAAACGAGAATAAATAGACTTTGAAATGTCTCTAGTACCTTTACCTGCAGAGGGTTCTTTGTGCTTATGGCAATGACGTGATACTTGTAGTAACACAGCTCACAGCTCCAGCAGCCTCTCTCGCTAATCCATTTGATCAGACATGGCTGGTGCGTGCACTTCACCGATCCATCGCATCGACACGGGCTCAGCAACTCCCCCTGAAAAAAAGAGACAGCATCAGCCAGGCTCCCCTCCTCCCACAGGCATGGCATGGCATGGCATGGCATGGCATGGCAGAACCTCCACCATCTACCCATTTGCTCTTTGTTCCTTGTTACCTAGTTTGGCTGAGGCAATCATGCTGCCTCCATCCGTTTTCCCTCTAATAATTCCTGGCTGATGTGAACAGAGCTTGACAGCGATGTAACGGTTTCAAATACTTGGGTCCTACATTCTTTTTTGTGGAAAGAGACAGCTGGATTGATAAGAGATGCCTAATATCACTGCTGAAGGGAAAACTAGATGAGCACAGCACTTACTAGACACCAGAGGACCCACACTAGACCGCAACCAGTGGACTCAGCTCTGTTGGCAACCAGATGCCGCTGCTTCACTGCTCAGGTTTCTGTCCCTCTGCTACCTATCTGGCGGTGGGGATAGCTGCGAGACAGCCTCTGCTGCAGGCTGGGGTCCCGCTCAGCCTGGGGTGGCTTCCTCGAGCCCAGCCAGGCAGGAGGGGGAGCACAGGCACGGCGGCCCTTGGACTTTCTGTGCAGGCTGCCTAATGCAGGCTGGCTCCTCTCCGGGAGCTGGACCGAGCCCAGTGCCATGCGGTACCTCCCAGGACGTGCCAGGCAGTGGGCGTTTGCAGCGCTAGACACAGGTGTCTCCTTCCCAGCACTCCTGGACCAAGAGGGATGAACGTGACCATGGGTGGCAGGTGTGCGCGTTGTGTCCAGGTCTTTGTGTACCCGTAGCCCAGCAGGGGAAAAGTCCTCGAATTTCACCCCCCCCTTCCATTTCCCCTGGACAGTCTGTCCCGAAAGTGAGTCACGCTGATGGATAGCCTGCAGGGCTGGCTATTTTCACTCTAGAAGCAAACAAGGTGGAGAACAAATTGTGTCCTGGCTTGTGACACACAGACATTCATGAGTGGTGGCTGAAACACTGATCCTCCTAGCTTGCTTCCTTGTTTCTGGTGTAGCTTTAAACAGGATTATCCAGGAAACCTCAGTACTATTCTGATCCAGTCCTGTTCACCATGGGACTAAATTCCCCTCTGCACACACAAGCTCAGGAGCTCACTTTACAGTCATTTACCGTTGCTTATTTAGGGAAGAACAGAGCATTACATTTTACTCCCCACCTTTTAGTGTTTAAAAGCCACAGTATAGACCCCAATTGTGTATTTAGCTGTGCTCCAAGATTTAAAAGCTTTTAAAGGCAGAATGAGAATATCTACTGGATGGGGAAGGCTCGCATCATGCTTTCAGTGTTGGGGAGAGGATATTTCCTCTTATACCCCTAGATCAGCCCCATCTTTTCCACTGATGGAGCACCAGAACAACAGAGCCTGGTGTCTGAGGCTGCTGGACACAGCAAAAGACGTCCAGCCCAGCTGCCTTGGGTTAGGAAACCAGATCCTGCTCTTGCTAGCCCTGATAAGAAACTGCCTTAGCTTTCAGAGTACCATGTCAGGTCTCAGAACCTGAGGAACTGAGCACCACGCTGGGAAAGAGTGATACTTTTTTTTACGAAACCTAATGCAAACATGTTAATCATTTCATTTGCTTCAGTTAGGTGACCTAAAAACGTCATCTTCCATGAAATTTTAGCAAAACTGTAAATAACTGTTTATGTTACAAAACCAGGCTCAGCTCTACCTGTCACTGGTTTTCACTGCACACTGGAGGGGATGCAAAGGAAGAGGGGGAGCAAGGAGGTTTGTAGGATCTATGAACCTTTTTCACCTGGAAAGGTGCAGCAGGACACGCCAGGAGAAGGGAAGCAGGGAAAGATTAAGCCGGAGGAAGGTGCATGTGGGAAGGAGCACTGACATTTGGCATTCAGACGCCCTATGTGAGGTGCATTTTGAGGGGCTCAGATTTGGCTGTGCTTGTTTGTGCCCCTTGTTGGGACTGGGGTGGAAAAGCACAAGTGTGATAAGGAATCTGCATGAGCACGTACTGCCAGCCAGGATGCAAAAGGGGAGGGATCAGGGCTTAGCACAGCTCCTCTGCTCGCCAAACTTCTTCCACACCAATAGCTATCCTGGTACGAGGACCTCTGTTCTGTGCCTCTGGTCTACCCTCCTCATCTCAGTCCCTGCTGCTTTATTTTCTCAGCAGCTTCACTCCTCAGCACACGAGTGTGGTCCAGCACTGAACAAGTAACGCAGAAACCTCCCAGCTCTACAGCATTCCTGCCTTTCCACCTCACTGCAAAGCAGGGTCTCCGGCAGGGCTCAAAAGGCCAAGTGAGGGACCCGGGTTTTGTCTAACGAGCAGCTGGAGGCACTGGTGATGAGAAATCAGGAACGGGGCAGAACAGAGCAGGAACTAAGAGCAACAACCTCCAGGCGAAGGCAGAGGAGAAAAGCTGTAGCTGCAGCCTGGACTCACATTGGCTTCTTGGGCTCCGTAATAAACAAGTCTGCAAAATCTGAGCTTGTCTTTTCAAAGCCAAGAGATGCTCGTAGACACCCTACACCGCTGTGGGGACCCAGGCCCCCTTCCCTAATTGGGGCACACTAACCCGGACAGTCCTGCCAGCTCCTGCAAGAATTCAGGACTCAACCGTGGAGGTGAATCCCCCAGTTTCTTGATTTTTGCAAATCCAGCAGAAACCTGATTTATCACATTTACTCCAGTCGTGTGAAATATTATATATCCTTGTGTGTGGCGCACAGCTATTTTTGCATACTGTGAAGCCCAATTCTGTCCACAGCAGGCATTCATAAAACACTGCCACATGCACACACGCACACACGCACTCCTGTACCAGCAGAAAAATAAACACCAGGGGCATATTAAAGGAATAAATCCTTTGTACAGCAAAGGAGAAGAAGTCTCATTGCTGGCTGTACCGCGAGCTCAGGAACAGTCCATTGGCTGTGATACACATGAAGGATTCCCTGTACAGAGACCTCTGCTAAAAGCTACGTGCACAGAAAAGCAAGCCCAAAATGAGGTGTAGATCACAGCAATTAGGGACGGAAACTAAATCCCCACGCCCGTTTCTGTAGGTCTGTAGAAGTCAGCTCTGCACAACATATTCTCCAGTGCTTCAAACAACAGCATTCCTACTAATTCCCTTTGGGGACTCTTCTCCAAAGACCCTTTGAAAGGTCTATTTCCCAACAATTATTTTTGCAGTTTTCCTTTGTAGAGTTTCAACCCATCACTTGGATCAGCCTAAGCAGCATTTCTGCTTTATCAGCATCTAGTGGAGAAATGCTCCCTGGCTGCAAGCTTCATCCTCAGCTTGCTCAGTACCGTCTTGTTCCCCTGAAACCGCCAAGTGGGCTTGGGACTCAGGGCACCTGCCTTTTTTTTGGTTGTTATCCGAGTCTAAATTAGGGTTCGTGTGAAAGGTGGGAAACCAGAGGTAACAAAAAAGGAAGGGTGGCTCTGGCTTCAGCCATAACCCTCTCAACATATGGATGAAATATCCTTCCCTATATATTATTACTCTTCCCTACTTCTGTGAAGAGTAATATATTAAGCAGTTATGTATAATGGCCTTCCCTGTTTCTGGCTGTGATGGGAGCTGGTCTCTAGGAGCAGCAGTGGCAAGGCCAGGCTGAAATGTGAGGAGGACAATACTGCTGGAGATGAACCGGGAGTGCGGGTCTGTTCCAGCTCTGTCCCCTCCTTATGAATTCCCAATCTGTTGCAATATGTCAAAGTGGTTAATGATTATCTGGGCCCTGCTATTTTAAGCCTACTGAGAAAGGATGAAAAAAAAAAAGATTGCCAGCGCACGCTTCTGATGCTCAGCATACCTAGGGAGAAACTAATGACGTCAGGAGCAGCATCACCCCTGCTGCGGGTGTCAGTGTTTTGCCTGACCATTTTATCTGTCATTCATCAGTGCTGGGAGCCCATCCACACATTGCTACCAAAGCCACAGCTGCTCGCCCACCAGCAGCAGTCAGGGGATGTGTTTCCCAGACCTGTTCTTTTAACTACAAATTAACTATAGCAATTTTTCCCACCCAGTCTCCTTTGAAAATGGCAGGTCTGGGGATGATGGTGTCATCAGGCCAGAAAGTGACCTTCTGGGGTCTCCCAGCTCCAGCTGTGCTCACCTATGTCTGCTGCCTGGGCTTTTCCTGAGCACCAGCTGAGCTGTAAAGAGCCACGTTAGCAACATCCTGCTACCACAACTATTAAAGCAAACATTTTGAGAACCAGAGCAAGCCCTACAGCAAACCAGGACGGCTGATGGTGATCTTAACACCTGCAGTTTTTCCTCAACTGTGTGTTTTCTCTGCTCTGGTGTACAAAGTACCATCAGTCGTTAGCATCACTCACAGGACCAGTGCCCCAGGCCAGAGAAGGGCAGTGAGAAGAAGCTGAAAGAGTCATCTGCATCACAAGGACTACCATCTCTTTCTGGGTACGCACATGCAGCTGCTGCTGCTGCTCACGGGAGTAGCTGCACGCATGGATCTGACTGCTTGCATTTATCTGAGTTTGTCTTGTTTGGCAAAGGAAACCAGGAATATTTAATTTTGGGTCTTCAGCTGAGTCTCCTAAATACACTTAAATCTTCACATTGAATTTAAATGTAATGGGAAGTTTTATTATGGCAAATAAATGCCAAATGATTTCTATATTAGGAACATAATTACAGAGGAATTAAGTCCAATGGGAAGAGAAACCCACTGTTACAGAGCTGGTAAACTGCAATAAACACGTATTAATGATCACTCTGTCTTCACGCACACTACAGGAACTGCCCCTCCATCCTTTTAAACTAAACACACGTGTTATTATCAGCATCTCAAATGCTTCCTGTGAGCAACCCCCCTTGTACGAGCCCGTGCAACAGGCTGAACCAGCAACAGGCAACAAGGGACATGTAATAAGCACCTATGAATATATATATGTACCCTGCATGAAATTCTCCAGCAGGGGGGGAGATCGATGCAGAGGGTGGATCCAGCAAGGAGTGAGTGGGCTTATAACTCCCATGGCGTTGGGACAGCACAGGACACCATTATGCCTGGGGCTCTGCAGTGGGGTGGCATCTGCCCAGGTGCCCCAGCAGAGCTGGGTGCTGACCCCAATCTCCATGTTGGCAGCAATTTGCCAA
>KZ505705.1:1246995-1274588 GCA_002844005.1 Limosa lapponica baueri | reverse complement strand
ATTTATTCTCCTGAATGGCTCGTTAGATCCTATTTAGGTGGAAACAGTACTTATTTCACTTGGGAGATATTCAAAGCTGTCTGCCAGGCAAGTGCTATCTACCTGGAACTATGTTGGAGGATGCTCCTTCACAATTCAACAGTAATTGTAATAAGATCACCCAGGTGTATTAGCAAACTGGGAGCTTTGTTGAGTGATAATATTAAATGAGCAATAAGCTGTTTACCAATTTGAGGTTTACTTGTTCCCTCGCCTATGTGTGAGTTCGGAGCTGGTTGCTCTCAGTGATTGTGGCTGACTTGAGGATTGCTTGTCCTGATTCAGATTCACAAAACCCAGAGGGGGTTTAGCACAGGGGAATACCCATGCTAGAAATCAGCAAAAAGGCTGGAGAGGGACAGGTAGCTCCACTAAGCACATGGCCTGCTGAAAGCTGCAAGATCAGGCAGGGAGAGTGATTACTTAGCAAAGTTCAAGGAGACACAACAGGAGAAAGTGAACAAAGATACCCCACCAGGTCATGAGGGTCTACCAGGATGATGCTCTCTTGGGCTGGGAAGGGTCTTCCCCTAACATTGACTTTGGCCCAGCCTTCATGTGTCACGAACCATGATGCTTCTACTCTTTCTGTGGATGCCTTTTCTGGATTGCTTCTGAATTAGGAATAACATGCCTTTATCTTTGTAGCCAGAGAAAAAAAAAAGCCTAAAAGCATTCAAGGGAGGCTCTTCCAGTAAGAGAGCACAATTGGGATTGGCTTTAGAGGACTGAGTTTCTCTGGTGCAGAAATTTTTGTTGCCTTGCGCAGTAGCTCGATGGTATCTCCTTAGACCAAGAACTGTGAGTCTCCAGCCCAACCATGGAGGGAGCAGACCATGGGGAGGAGGTCTGTGCTATGGGGAGAGGCCCTTGTGCTGGTGGCCAGCCACACATCTTCCTTGCTAACTGTGGTAAATGCTTTGACACTAAGAAATTGGAGCCTGCTTTGAACAGACAGATATAAGATTGAAGAGACTGCTTCAGCAGCCAGCTCCAGCCTCCTGTTATTGCATGTCACATAAACTTGCTTGCAAACATGCTCTGCTCCATTATAAAATCCGTGCAATTTAATGCCCCAACTCCATCCTGAAAGCTCCTTCAAAACCTTCCTACTTGGTCACTTAGAAACTTGCTTATGATTTTCACCCTAAATTCATTCCAGCTCTATCTATATTAAATATTTCTGTTGCATGGTAATTTGAAGGGCTTGAACAACTCTTTTTCCCTCCCCAGAGTTCCCCCTCTCCTACATATTTACAGGGATAAATCAGGTCCCCTGTCAGCTGTTTCTTTTTCCTGGACTCCCAAGCTCCTGCTTGTGAGACCACCTTGCTGTGGTTATGTGTGTGGCCTGTTTCTGTGCTGCTTCTGGGTTGAAGGCCTCTCCTTTAAGCTTGGGTGGTCTGCTCCTCATGCTGCCCTAGCCTAGCCCTTCCCACCGCCAGACACAGAGGTATTGATATTGCCTGAGAGCTGTGAGGGAGACCCTGTTTTTCACCATGTTGCAGGATCACATTTGTTTTTTTCAGCCCAGAAGCAGTCTGGTCACTCAAAATCACTGTATGTTAGAATCATAGAATAGTTAGAGTTGGAAGGGACCTTAAAGATCATTGAGTTCCAACCCCCCTGCCATGGGCAGGGACACCTCCACCAGACCAGGTTGCTCAAAGCCCCATCCAGCCTAGCCTTGAACACTTCCAGGGAAGGGGCATCCACAGCTTTCCTGGGCAATCTGTTCCAGTGTCTCACCACCCTCTCAGTAAAGAATTTCTTCCTAATATCTAATCTAAATCTCCCCTCTTCCAATTTAAACCCATTACCCCTTGTCCTGTCACTACACTCCTGACAAAGAGTTCCTCTCCGGCTCTCCTGTAGGCTCTCTTCAGATACTGGAAGGCTGCTATAAGGTCTCCCCAGAGCCTTCTCTTCTTCAGGCTGAACAACCCCAGCTGTCTCAGCCTCTCTTCATAGGAGAGGTGCTCCACGTTCAGCGACAACATCAAGTCTTTGTGTTACAGACACACAGGAACCAGACTTCCTTGAGGAGCTCAGTTACCTCCTCTCTGTTCTAGGGGCAGAGATGTCAGACACAAGGAAACACACATCTTTCTGCTTCTGATGTGTGCAGGACTTAACGTTCCTACACTTGCTGCTGTGATTTGTACCAGAAGATGTACATTGGAGCCTTGTGAGACCAGCCTGTTTGAGGTGGGACCCTTGCAAGTTTATCAAATGCCTAAGACTTGTACATTAGGAACTGAGAGATTTTTATAATAGGATGCCACACCTTTGGCCTTGCTCCACACTAGATCAGCTCCAGACCTGCCCAAATCTCATCTGGGACTAAACCCCGTGTTGTTCCCTCACCTTCTGCTGGCTTTAGTAGCAGGGTAAGGATCTGAACTATGCCAAAGGGTTTTTAAATGATAGAAACCCGTGGCTACAAAAAGCCAAAACATAGGGAGGAAAAGCACAAAGGGGCACAGCAGCAAAAGCCCAGATGAGCTGAAGATTTCCTTCAGCAAAGCAGAAGCCCTCGGTGTCCTTCTCGTCTGCGTTTCCCTCCGGGACCCAAGGCACAGTGAGCACTTTCAGGCAGTGATGCTCTGAGCCGTGGAGCTGGGAGGGCGAGGATTGCCCCACTGGCAGCAGCACTGGAAGGACTTCCACTTCTCTTTAATGGCAGAATTCCTTTGTTTCCTGCTCGTTGGTTCAAATATTGCATTGTCCAAACAATTCATTACAAAAGGGAATTAAACAAACAGCTCTTTTCATTTTCCACAATAATTATTTTATTCCCGGGAAACCTTTTTTGCTGCACTGTAATTTAATGGGCAGAAGACAAATGTACCGATTAACTAAGTGTTTCTAAATTTACTCACTTGGTGCAACAAAAGGGAGCTTAACCTTGCAATTATGGGATTTGAATGACAGGTACTTTTGAGAGGCAGGTCAGGATATGAGGCCAAATAAGGGCTCATCATGGGGATACCTGCTGCCCTGTTCCTCTGTGTCTCTCCAGCTGTTCTCCCATGCAGGGCAGAGCATTGAACTGGAGGCAGAGGTTCAGACCTCTAAAATACACTCAGTGCCATTCAGTACAAGGCCGTCCTTCTCCCAGGTGTGCTCAGGCTGGCTGTGGCAAGAGGAGTGCTGTACCACGACCTCAGGCTCACAGAATGCACAAGAGGGAAGTCTTGTGTGTGTTATTTTCTGCTGTGATCTTTTGAAAGCTACGGCTGTTTTCAGACCTCATCCTGTGAAGCCAGTGGGAGGTTGCAGGCCCAGATCTGAGTGCTTTCCAGACCCCTTTGGTTCATCGCCACCCTGAGCACATCAGCAATGGTGCTCAACTAATGGTGCTGGAAGAGCAACAAGGCAGTGAAGGTGTTTCCCAGCACAGTTCCTCCTCTGCTTTTTCAGAGGAAGGGCACAATCCCCAAGCTGATGTTTGAAGTCCCCCGTGGTTTAGGTGAATTTGTCCTTTGGATTTCAGTGCAGCACACATGTCCTAGCCTGTGAATGTAGCTGGTGGCTAGCTTGATGGCTGGCTAATGAAGATCTGCTGACTGCTTATTGTGCAGGGAGACATCTTCCAAGTCACAGCAATGGAAAGACCTGGGTCACGGTGATGGCCGATTCAGTTGTGGTGCCTGGGTTGGATGAAACACCTGCTTGGCTTCACACACTCATGAAGAGGGGGACAAAATCCAAGGAGAGGCCACTAAAGCCAGTTCACTCAGGCCTGCACCCAACATCCCAAATATCCTGAATCTTCTGGGACATATGGCAGAAAAAAAAAAAACCAACAACAAAAAAACCCCCAGCTTTTTAGCACTTAATTCACAGAAATTTTTATGCTTTTTCTTATCCATTCTACCATGGCTTGTGAGAGTATGAAGGCACTCTAGGGATGCAGGCAAAGATTTAAGACTTAATCCATTCAATTTCAGACATTTTAAAAATATGAATGCACCATAAGAGTAACTGCCTCTCACAGGTTTAAGAGATATTGGTAGTAAGTGAAAGGAAAGGTCAGAAAGGACAAAAGAAGTCTCAGTCTTCCTCTCCAGCAAATTCAACAGCAAAACTCTTATTGACTCTGCTGAAATAGGGACCTTAAAGAAAGTGTCTCCTGCTGAAACATTCTGAGGATATTTTAAAACCAGATTAATAAATGATTGGACCATCTACATCAGAGTCCATAAGTGGAATGACACACTGAGGGTGTCTGTAAATGCTTCAAATATGCAGAGTAAAATACATAGTGGAATGGATTTTTTTTTCTCTATAATAGACATAATTATTGCCAATTTGGGTCTCTATTGCAAGCACAATGAGAGGCACTGCCTGAGAGATGGGCTGATTTCTCCAAAGAACTGAACAGACAAATAGTAAAAGATTGCTCCTGCCCTACAGGGGTGACCATTGTATTAGTAAGACAGACCAGGGTCAGGAGCAATACCAAGGAAATGCTTCGCCTGAGGCCATGCAGCAGATCAGCTTCCCATTTCCTAGAATCTAGCTGGGCTCCTTTGCTTTTTGACAGAAGATGATATTGCTGCTAAAGTCACTAATATCTGTTGAATCTCCTCCTGTCACCACTGGGCACTGTCTGCCCAGGACCAGACAACCGTGTTTTAATTAGTATTCCTTTTGGGGTTGTAACAGTGGTTGGGGTTAACGTTTCACACCAGCAGATTTCATAAGAACGGTGTCAGACCAAAAATTCTTTCAAAGAAAGAGGTCACTTCTGGACCACTGAGTTTAATAACTCTTAATGCCTTTTTCAGGTGTTTTATTCTTTTTCCTCCTGCAGCATCCCAAGGAAGGAGTTGCCCAGCTGATGCATTGTGTGCACCTTCCTTTTGCTGCCTTTCAACCTGTTATCTGATAAATGGGCACCCTTTGGTTCCTAGATTGGAAGCAGCAGCCAAAAATTAACTGTTCACTGTTCTTGTCCTCCACTCCATTCTGGATTTTATAGATTTCTACCCTGTAATCCCCACTACCATTCCTTTGCCAAGCCAAGATGAGCTAGTTATTTAGCTTCTTCCTATCTAGAAACACAGGAAAGGAAGGTGGTGTATTTTTGGGAAAAAAAATTGATGTTTCATTTGCATAACCTATAGATAGCAGCAACATCAGCCTTTTTTTGAAACCTGAAGGGGAGAGGAATATTGAGAAAGGCACTGACAGCAAGAGAAACACTTCAAGTGACAGACACAGAAGGTGCGATTTGTCACATCTTACGAGCAGTGCTCCCATGCAGACTTCCCCATCTGAGGTTGTCTCCCTGGGCTCCTGGTTTAGGGGCTAGTCACCTGGCAGGTGAGCGAGGGCAGGGTTTGTTTGGCTTATTTTGGGTGAGATGATGCCTGCCCTACAGCCCACTCTCTCTAATGGAGGCTGAGGCAGATGTAGACACCTGTATTTTATATGATAACACCAGTGTTAAGTAAGACTCTTGGGCTGGGAGCTATAGCAGAAACAATTAACCAGCCAAGACCATTGAGATAATCTTGATGCTTCCTCACTGTACCATACCAATTATTAATCCATGGAGATAGTCCTTACTTTCTAGACTTTTCTGGAGGTGTATGGGGTGTGCTCACCTTCCCCTGCGTACCTGGAAGTTTCCCTTCTCCAACCTCGGTGGCAAAAATTCTGTCTCCAGAAATCTGAGATGTGATATTTTTAGGCTTTTTCCTGCACAATCAGGCTGACTAGAATTTAAATTTTTTATAAATGCAAAAATACTTTTGATCAGTTGACATCTCATTTACACTAATTGTTTTTGAATATAATTAGCTTTTATAGGGACAACTTTCCTGATTTTTACATTGTAGTTGAAACTACATCATATGTATATAGCAGGGGAGACAGACTTTCTGCTTCAGTTGATTTAAATATATCTTTACTGCAAATAATGCCCTCTATATTTTGGGGAGAAAAAAGAAAATCATCTAACCCTCACTTCAGTTCTTCTCTTGGTGTTCACATGAGCAAAAGAAAACAGCAGCATTAGAATGAAACAGATGCTAAATATATTAAATACATGCCAAAGGCCCAGAAAAGGGTCCTAACTTGTGGTAGCAATGGGGTCTATCTCCAGTGATAAAACGGTAAAGGAATAGAGCATCCCCTTGAAAAAAAGGGAAGGTCCCACCTGGATGGTAGAACAGATACTGCTGGTAGAACAGATGTTAGAACAGACAGCTCCTGACTTTAGACACCTGCCAATGTGGGACCCAAAGAGTGGGACAATGCTAGGACTACGCCCACGAGTGGACAACTGCAGCGGTGCTTGGAGAGATGAACCACACAAAACCTGCAGCCCCTCTCTCCAAGCACTGTTCTGTGACCAAGGCACAATTGTGACCGAGGACCTCAGTCAAGCAGGCAGTTATAGATGACGGGAACCAAAAAATATGGGAAGGGATGGAGAAGTGAAAATAGACGGTGCTGCCATACGGATCACATCGTTTCACTTTACTCTGCTTTCTCTAATGTGGTTGTGAGTGTCCAAGGAAATGCATGAAAAGAGATGAACCAAAGGGGTCATTTTGGCCAGGATGGACCTGACATCCGTGCTGCACCCTCAGGATAACCCACGTTCCCTGCTCTCATTTGAGGCAGTCTAGGGCCAGTCCCTGCTGGCACCAGTGGATGCTTGACCACATCTCTACACTTAGCCCCACCAGCCAAGAGCACAGGTGGAGTCTCCAGTCACAACCTGTACCAAGACCCTTCACCTGATGGGATGGCAAGGCAACATTTGTGAAACCCATGGTTGCCTTTTGTGCTCCATTGTCTTACAGTCTTAACCCTGAAGGGTAAGAAGTTGTTTTTCACAGGCAACTTCCACCCCAAAACCCCTGATCATTCCCTGCTGAAATTCATGACTGTGGGTTGGTGCAAGGTGGCTGTCACAGCCTCTATGGGAGAATTGGGACAGGAAGCACGGACAGCAGGCTTGCCGCTGGCTTGCCACTTCTGTGGACTCTGGCTTGCCACTACTGGCAGGTTTGATAATGGTTTAATCCTTGTGTAATTCCTCCTCCCTGCATCCAGGCATTCAATGAATGTAAAGCAGAAATAAAAGAATTGTCTCATTAAAATCTGGTCACAGAGCTGAAGATAACACCCCTGTCTTTGTCAGATACAAAGTCACACGAGCCCCAGCAAGGAAGGGAAATGATAGATGGAGTAAAATGTACCCCCTGTCCCTCAGACACCCCCTGCTCCTTTGCGGTCCCATCAGTGGCTGCCGTCAGCACGTAACGTCTCTGGCAGTAATGAATGACTGACAGCGCTGCACGAATCCCTGCTGGAGAGCTGTCAGTCAGGGGCTCCCAGGAGGAAACGCAAGAGGAACCTGATTGAAGAAATAACCCCCGATGCAGATCTCCCGTGACTCCCCTCCCCACCCTCATCAGCGGATCCAGACGCACCCCTGAGGGCTGATGTCTCCGAGTCGTGGAAACGCGGCTGCGGCTCCTTCTCTCCCTGCTCAGCACAAACACCTCCACCCTTTTGGCTTTAGCCCTCTTAACTCCTGGCTGAAGGCTTCTTCCCTTGTTCCTGGCCTCTCCTTGAGCACAGTACATGCTGGGGAGTGACCTACCTTACTTGCTCCCCTTTCACCAAAACTCCCAACTCCCCCAAAGCTCCCTGACTCCATCCCAGCCACACTAGCACCTCGCTGTGAGCATGTCTTGGCATCTTGCTCCTTTGAAACCACCCCATCCAGGGCTCAGAACAAGAAACAAGGTTCACCTCTCCTCCTGACAGGACCACCCCACGTGGGCATTTGCTGACCAGGATTTAGACCAGTGAGCTAGAAAGGAAAAAACACTTATTTTTACCCGATTCCAATCCCCTGAGCTGAGGGATACTGTGAAAGTTTTGGGTTTTCAGAACGGAAGCAACATCTGCTCACTCTGGGGATAAACTCCTGGAGAAGTCAGGCAGCACTTAATTTTCAGATCTGAAGAAAGGGAAGGAACACAATAGAAATCCAGATCTTAGAAAAACCTGTTCAAAGAGCCTCCAAAAAGGCTTTCTCCCCCAAGATTTAGCACCAAAAAAAAAAAAAGCTTTTAAATGCATTGAACTCTAGAGACATGCCCTGGGCAGTGGCCTTAGAAAAAGTGGAAGGTTGGAGCCGATATGAACCAAAGTGGCCCAGAAGTTGCTGAGCTGAGGTTTGAAACCCCCCTTGGAGGGCTGCCCACATTAAATCTGTTTGACTCCCGGGCTTCGGCCTCTTGTAGGGATGGGAGCTGAAAGCAAAGGTCTGACCCATAGCAAATGCCTCCCTGGCAGTAGTTATGGGGGTTTGATTTAATGGGGGGCTCGCAGGCAGGTGCAGACGTCCCCAGACTGGCGTCTGGCAGCTTGGTCACAGTTGCCCATGGAGGTTGGCCCAGCACTGCCTTTGGGGTGTCTTCTCCTGCCCCACTGTGCATGAGGTATGAGGACACCTTCTCCTATGTCATGGCTGGGGACAGGGTTGGAGAGGTGATACCCCCCCCGCTGATGGGACTGCCTTTGGGGGTACAACCTGGTTGTCTACAAACTGCTCCAGAGACACCATTTCATGTTTCCCCAATGAGCGGTTGCTTTCAACCCACCCCTGTAGTGATGCTGATTCAACATTGAGGAGCCCTGAGCACCCAATATTTGGGTACTGAGAGTGCACACCTCTCGGCACTGCCCCCCAGGCTGGGGGGCTCAGGAGAGCAGGTGACCCAAATTATTCCTTTTTCCCCCAAATTTTCACACTGTGGTGACAGTTTCAGGTTGGCTCTGAGTGATTCACCAAGATCCCACAGGAGGCATGTGGCAAAATTTGGTTTCTACCCCCGTTTCCTCTTTCAATGAGCCCTAAATGACTTATCTCTTCTGAGCAACACAGATTTCTGGTACAGGCCAAACAATGGATTTTCAGACAATTCCAGAGAAGAATAAATGTTAACATAGGACAATCACCTCCAAAACTGACCACTGCACAGCTAGGAGGAAGGAAATTAATTTAAAATCAATTTCTTTGAGTGTCATAAACTGGATTCAGTCTGTGAAAACACAACCAGGATGAAGAGCATGCAAATGAGATCATTAGTCCTCACATGAAGCAAGGTCTGCACGATGCTCCAGACGCTGGAGCCGAAATGTCGCAGACCTCAAGTCAGGGGTTGGCTTTCCATCTTGGCAGGTTTTCATCGGTCCCAGTGTCAGCTGGACAACCCGACAAGTTGCTCACAGTAGCATCCCCCAGGCACAAAATGGCTTACAGAAGCCCCCAGCCAAAAGTGACTTAGACTGCAGCATCTCTTTGGTCAATTGGCAAAAAGAGAATGTGCACTTGGTGGAAAATATGGTGTACTGTGACTGTAAATACTATGTGAATTATTAATTTGCTGTTTACTAACTTCAATATTTTTCTGTTCAATTATTCTCTATAGATAGAGCAAAGGACTGCTCTGATTTTTAAATAATACACAAATAATTTTTTGTACATATTTACAGGAAGAATTCTTGCACATCTTTTTCCTTGAATTGATTTTGAATTATTTGTTGCATGTTTTATTAAAGCATCTGGTCAATAATTAACGAGGGTATATAATTATATGTAAGGCTACTGAACGATTCGTATTGCAGTATTTATTAACACCATATTGAAAATATAACCCCCTCTCATATGAGTTGTTTTTCAGGATTACTTCATAGGACTTTATAGGGAGGGGGAGCCACTGTCTCCAATTAACTGTTGGGGAAACTGAGGCACGGGAAGGGCAGATGCCTCAGGGGACTAAATATGGATTTAAGAGTGAAACCCAGGGCTCAAGACCCAGTGCAGAGCTCCAGCCATCGAACACGGCAGCCTCCTGGCATAGTTCCCAATCCCCTATAATACCCCCAACCCCACACAACTTCTGTGAACAAAGCAATAATCTCCCTGGCAAAAGGGGAGTGTGGATAACTAAAATCCTTATTGTTCCTGCCAGCGTTCAGTAGGCAGTTATTGACCTCAGCATTCAAAGAGACAGGTCCCAGATCCTCTGCGCAGATGACATTTAAACACAAATAGCCTTAAAAGTTATCAGGGAAAACTCGCTGACTCAGGAAAAGGAGTGTTTCATGTTTAGGCTGAACCCAATTGCACACGCTGTGATGTAATTTATTGTTTGTAACACACAACTCATTTAAGGCCCTGCAAGCTGTGAAACATTTAAATCAGCGAGAGGGTGACTTTGAGCAGTTACTGAAACATCCTGGAAAAGCCTTCAGCAAAAGGACAGGGAGTTTGCAGCTGTTCTGCTCATTGCTGGCCACCAGAAAACCAGCCCAAAAGGGAGTGGGATTCTGCTTAAATGCAGGAATTTCAGCCCAGCTTTTCACCTATTTATTAATCATTTGCAGCAGTAGCCCCCAGACATAGAGTGGGGCTGGAGAGGGGTATAAATCTATCCAAAAAAAATCCAAACCTGTCCCAACTGATGTTGTCCAAGGCACCATTTGCTCCTACCTCTTGCTTTTCATTAAACGCAGACCCAGCCCCTCAGCCGAGAGCTATGAATCAGGTTTCCATCAGCACCTTGTAAACACGACATAAGAGGCCCGGGTTGAAATGGTGCAGGAGCAACAACTGCACGGAGCTCGGAGAATTTAGGCTGTGGGCAGAGATTTTACAGACCAGCCCGGCAGGAGGATGGGCACATCATGAGCTGGAGGAGGTTTGCTTTCCAGCTGACAATAGGGAATTAACCCCCCCTGCTGAGCTGCTCACTTGTTTGTTTGGTTGTTGGGTTTTTTTGTTTTGTTGTTTTTTTTTTTTTCCCCTGTGAGGCTTTCTCGTTGCATGAGCTCTGTTCTGTCCTTGCTGAGAATTTCAGAGTCAACACATACAAAAACCTCTCCTAAATTGGATTTGAGCAAGTCTAGCCCACCCTCTGTCCTTGGCATCCCCCAAATGCTGCAGTGCCTTTGTGCAGATCTCTACATAAAGATCCTGGTAACTGCTGATTACTGTCAAGTGAAGGACACATTTTTTGCTCCTTGCTACAGTGGGTGTCTCCCACAGAAATTAAAAGAAATAGATTTTGTGCCTCCTCCCCTGCCAACAGGACCTGTTCCCCCACATGCAGGGGCCCAAGAGGAGTTCGTATCACAGCCAACCTCAGAGAGGTCCCCCAACACACAAACCTTCCAAAAATTCATCCCCGCTTGGCACCAATGTCCCTGTGCTGGGAACTTCCAAATTTATGTGCTGCAGATGAAACTAAGTGACAGAGTTAAATTACTGACACCTCTTGGCTCATGATTATGATCTTACTGAGATCTTACTAACTACTTACTAACCACACTGAGCACACCCCAAAGACCCTCTCTTTGAGACGCGGACCATGGAGCCACCATGCCCTGCAGAGAGAGGGCAGTGACAGAGGCAGGCAGACGTCTGGGGCACTGGTCCTCACCCTGCACAAGGAGCCCTTTTGGTTCACCACACTGCTGCTCCCCCTACGTAGAGCTCCTTGCACATCATTCATCTTACTCCACCAGATACACAAACCTAAGGTCATCACGGTAGAGAAAAAGGCAGTGCACGCATCTCAACTGAGTCATAGTGATCAAAATGTGGTTTCTCACCTCCTCTCTGATCTCCTCCTCCTCCTCCTCCCCTCTCCTCAGCAAGAAGCTCACCAAAGCCGTGGTTATCACTGTTTGAGGGCCACACTGCTGTGGTTACCAGGACATAACTTGTAGCTCTGCAGCTCTGATAGCAATGACAACGTTTGGTTTGGATGTGGTTTCCATTCCCCACCTGGGACCACTCAGGTTTCCTCTACGAGCTGATATAACAACTCCTCCCCCAAAACGATGCCACTCCCAAGCACTGCTGCTCACTTCTTCCCCATCCCAAAGGGATGCTGGGGTGTGCTGAATAAGTCACTCTGACTTGCAAAGCTGTGCCTTCCCTGTCAGTTGGGAGTGTTTATAATTACAATTCCCATTATTGTAAATTGTGTATGCAGTCCTGTAAAACATGACACTTTAATCCTATTAATTGCTGTGTTTCCAATTCTTGCCAGCAATTTACCCTCCCCTCCCCCACCCCTAAACACCCAACACCCAGAAAAGAAGTTATTCAGTGAAATCTGCAGCGTGACACCACAGCCACGAGAGAGCCCAGGCTGCTGCAGCCGGGTCTGGAGCTCCGGATCAGCTGTCCCGAGGCACCGGTCACATGGGGTTGTAGGGTCCTTCTCCCAGCTGTTGACAAGGTCTGCTCTTCGCATGGCATTAGCACCACCAAGGCTCTGACAAAAGCCAGGCTCATGGATGCCAGCTGCTGCTTCTCCCCCACTCCAGTCCCGCTCAGCCTCACCCTTCCCCAGAGGGTGTTTGATCTTAATTAGTTCAACCTCTGAGCTTAGACCCCTTTCTGGTCCCCAGGGCTCAGCTCTGTATCATGGTTGACTCTCGCTCCAGACCCCAGAGGCTACTAGGAAGGAGTTTGCTAGCTTTCCAGGAAAATGGGAGTTCAGCACCCCCAAAATGACACCCAAAATGACCTAAAACTTCTCTGCGTGCACTTTGCAGGCAAGGGTGGGTTAGTCCTTATCTCCTGCCCAAATTTCAGCTTGTTTTCTAGGAAGAAGTCCCTGTCCTTCAGCCCACCTGTTTCCTGACCACTTCCAGTGCCTGGCCCTGTTTGAGCTGTTGTGTCTTTGGCAACAGCCACCATCTTCTCCTCTCCCACCACAAGTCCTGTCAGCAGCAGGAACCCAAGTCTTTGGAGCCCTTTAAGTGGAAAATAATGTAGCAGATGCAAAAGCTCTATGTGTAGCAAAGATTGAGTGAGTTTTAAACACTAATTTTTCTGTCTGGAGCATATGTGAGGACCCCAAAGGGTTTTGCAAATGACGGTGAGGCTCTGATCATGTAATGATGTGGCAAGACAAAGAAACCATGCTCAATCAGAAATGGAAGCAAAGGGAGATGGTGACAAACCAGGAAGGCGGTGGGGGTTCTGCTCGCCATGGTCTTTTCCTACACATGGGACATCTCACCAGGTTCACAGGGGACGAAAGGGACCACCAGGACCTCAGCCCCACTTTAAGTGAGTTGTTCTCCACCCGAACAAGAAAGAGCAGAGTGGAGCACACAAAAGCACAACATGGAAATCTTCCTCAGAGCCAGCCCCAAGAGCTGCATCGGACTCTTTTCTAATCCCTCACCAAGTGGACTTTCATCATACTCATAATTAGGGATAATAATTTAAAGAGATAGTTGAATACCCAAATCTGCTAATCCTTTAGTGGAGCGTCTTTCCTTTATCTCTCTCTCCGGTTCACTAATACATAAAAATGTAGCCGGGCACCCACTGCCCTCATTAGAGGCAAACTTTACCCTTCTCCTCTCAGCCTCGGAGGCATGCTGGGGACAAATGGGGGGCACAAAGGCAGCCCTCTGACTGCTTGAGACATGTGGGAACTTTGAAAACCATCAGCCTGGGCCTGTTTCAAGACCAATGTCACAACAGAGGCCGGTTGTCATGGTAACAGGTTATCAGCTATCAAAAACTATCCATGAAAAAGGTATCACAAGGAGAGATGGCAACTGGGGTGGGAGGAGGATGGACACACAACAGGGAAGGGGATGTGGGTGGCTTTGCCCCTGGATGAGGGGGAAGGCAGGGAAAGGCCTGTCCTCCATGTGGAAGCACTTGCAAAAATCTACCATGCTCCTTTGGTTCCTGTGCAGGTGCCAACAACCGGCAGATCAAGATGGCTTTTGAGCACAGGAGAGCAGGCTCCCCATTTCCCCTACCATGGAGGTCAGGGCGAGGAGGCTCCCATAGTGCCTTTTCCCTGGCAAGGCTGGAGAAATTTACAGGGGAGAAAAAATGCCAAAGAAGCCAAAGAAGGAGGAGATGTGAGGCAATGAGGAGCCTCAAACCCTCCTATCCAAATAGAGCTGAGCCCCCCATTTGGAGAGAAATCAAAGCCTACAGCTTGGTGGTTGGGAACTGGGGCTCTGAGAAGGATGAAGGCCTTGCATAGGGGTAACTTTGACTTCTCCAAGCCTCCTGCTCCATCTGACGAGATGAACATCCTCCCCTATACCATCATTTCTACTGGCACAATGTGCCACCTCATTCTTCCTGTGACAAAGCTTGGTTTGCCAGCAATGTGGTGGTTTTGTACCTCTCCTCTAGCCCTGTTAGTGCCCTGGCCACTGTGCTCCCACAGTGGGCAGTGGGGAGCTCCGCTGTCTGGACCAGCAATACCAGTGCTCGCATCTGCTGGGCGAGAGCTGATGCACTTGCTGGGCTAGGAGCAGTCACAAGTGGGAAACCATTGTTAATTAATCAGATATGCCATGTAATAGCATTAATCACAATCAATATATTAGATAGGGATGATGAAGATGCTGCGCAATCTCTGTCAGATAGCAAATACACCCACATGTCCCAGCAGAGCCACACACAAACCTCGGGACGCCCATGCTCTTTGCCTGATGCTCCCAAGTTGGTGACAGCAGCGAGCTCTCCTTTTGCCTCTGCTTCTGGGATCCTGCCAATCGCCTCTCCCCTGCCTGCTCCTGGGTTCACCCTTCCAGTTTGCCTGCCTCCCTCTTCCCTGAGCCCTGCCTGTGTTCCTTGTTTTTCTCCAGTGACGTAATTTGGAGAGCTGCTCTGAGAGGCACCCGTCTCATCCACACACGCCTCCATCTCCAGGGCTGGCGAAGGCTCTGGGAAAGGCTGGGAATGAGACCTCGATGTGCTGTTGTGTAGGTGGGCAGTGAGGGCTGTGCTGCTCCTCTTGGAGGCCCTCTGCCCCACCAGAAAAGCACGTTAGCCTTCACCAGAGCCGAGTGACAGTAGAGACTTCCTAAAAATGTAACACGTTCACACCATTCCTCTCAATTGCTCTTCCCAGGTTTTCCTGAGGCGCAAACTCCATCTTTTCTTCTCGTGGTGTCCCTCATCCCAGGAGCAAGAGTTTTGTGCTGGAAAGGCATCGGCACTTGGGTAAAGGGTCCTTCCAGAAAAACGCTCCTCCCTTCCCACACACGCAGCCACAACCCCCCTGCACAAGCTGGAAGGGTAATGCGTTTTCTCTGGCAGCTGCCACCACAGAAGTAACAGGCATCTTGGAGATAACAAGACTGCATTTCAAACAGGAACGGTTTTCATGGCAGGCATAGTGAATAAATGTAAGATGTCTATTCTTGCTTCAAGTCCTGCTCTCCCTAATGCCCACGGAAAAGAAACCCCAGACATACCAAAAACTTTGACAGATAATGACCAGCCAACGTTTAAAAACAGAAAACCATGCCTTAATCTTGGGTTAAAAAAACAGAAAACTAAATGCATTCCATTAAAAGCAGATGAGAGGATATGAAAAAATGCTTTTGGAGGCTAAATAATAATAAAAAAAATGAAAAAACCCAACAAATTGGCAGAAGAGTCTAGTGAGTCATTTAATGCTCTGCGTGCAGCCGGCAGGAGCTGGGTAATGTATGTCTCTCTGCAGCACGGGCTCGGGGCAGGTCGCTCAGGGAGGGTGCATTCAAACCCTCTGTGTTTTCAGCTGAGAAGAACTAAAGGCCCTTTCCCAGTCCTACTTGAAGGGCCGTGTTTGGGCTGGAGGGGAGGTTTCCTACCTGTGCTGGAGCCATGATGAAGTGGGCTGGGATCCAGTTTCTGATGGTGAACAAAGCAGCCTGGGCAGCAGGTCTGCCGTGCCCCAGGAAGGCAGTGCTAGCAGGGCAGGAGCAGGGCTGGAGACCCCCGGCAGGGTCTGTGTGATCTACCACACATGAAGGCTGAAGGAATAACTGCATACAAAGTTTGCTTTGGGGCTGATGAAGGCCAGTGACCTTCTCTGAGTGAAGGAGAAATGCAAAGCAGTCACTCTGGGATGGGCCAATGAGCATGGCCTGACTCCCCTTAGCTCATCTGCCCTCCTGACACACGTTTTGGACCCCGATTTGTGGGGCTGCAAAGTGCCTGCAGATACTTCTAGGTGGAGAGGTCTGCCACATTGTGTGGGGCAACAGGAGACTGCTTCCCATAGAGACCAGCCACCTCAATGACTGTCTCAGCTTGTACTTTCCATGTTTTCACGAGGTCTCCAGATAGCTTAAACTACCCATTTAACAAGGACCTTGGAATTTCTCAGTTGAAAAATGCAGTCTCTGTAAGTCCTTTGAACACCAGACAGAAAGGCAACCGAATCAAAGGCCCTCCCATACCTGCCCTCGGGCATGCCCAGATGTGAATGCTGAGGGTACCACAACCAGAGAGAGTACAAAGTGGGTCTTCTTTTGACATAACTTCCCAGGCTGTGCTGCTGAGAGTTCAGTCAACCATGAGACTCTCCAAAATTACTGGAAAGGCACCATTGACATAACACAAAGCACCGTGGCTGTGTAGAAGCAACGCTACCTTTACTTAGTGGAGGATGAAAAGGAGTTGAGGAAGTATGTCCTGCAATGAGTCTACAGCGGAGCTGAACAGTGGGTCCTCATATCTGATACTCAGCAAGGAGAAGAAAAAGATAATGCTGAGGGCTGGGAGAGCTTGAGGGGTAGCATCTGCTGCCCCTTGGTCAAGCCTGGGAAGGGAGCCTGATTCCCAAGTGCATTTCTTGGGAGTGTTTGGTTTTTTTTTCTAGCAGAGAGCATTAGGTAAGTTCATAACTTCAGGTGCTGGAGAAGTTGCTCTGCCTTGCTCAGATGGCTGAGGTACAACGGGACTGTCACTAGAGGCTACCTCTGAAGAGGCTGCACTAGCTACAGGTAATTAGCTACAGGTAATGCCCAATCCAGTTGCCTTCTGATCAGCTGGGGTTGTCCTCAGATAGCCATGTCTTGACAGACCACCAGTCAGACAATGAGTGGAAATTTAAATACTGACCTGAAGGATTTGCATCTTATCTTTCTTCTCTCTACAAAGCCATGAGAGCTGATTCAAAGCCGAGACAAGGTCTTGGTGTCTGTGCTTGATGTGCCCTTGTTTATAAGAGCAGAAGCTGGACCAGAGTAAATCTCTGCTCCTCTCTATGCCTCCTGAAAGTAGAACTGGCTACTTAGCTGGGATGAAGAATGTGTGAGGAGATATAGACCTTTCCCAAATTTAACACTCTGTGTTCAAAGGAAGTTAACTCTGATTAAGATCTAGGATAACATTTCTTTAACTAGATGTAGATTACAAAAATGAACTGTCTGATTTACAGCTCTAGTTTTTGATCAGGGAGAAGAAACCAGAGATGATGAAATAGTCATAAGTTCGAAGTTATTTTTATTTTTGCTAGTGGATGAGTATCAAATGACTAAAACAAACAAATCCAGCCGGCATTAACCAGCTGTATGTACAGAATTGTATACCTAATGTTGGAATCTCAAATCCTCCTCTCCCAAGTAAAATTTCATGCCACCTTCCTCCTACCTGTAGCCACCTTATTTATTATTTTTGGCAAATGGGTGCTGGATGCATGAAGAACAGTAGGGTTACAGACTCTGGGACATAAAGTAGCGGGTGATTTATGTGAGACTTTTCTGAACTGACTGTTCATAGGGGAGACTTTGCACTTGGGCAGATGAAGTCGCATGACTCCAAGGCAAGCCTCAATCCCAAATAAAGGACTCAGGCTTCTCTTACAGGTAGGTTTTCTCTTCGTGTTATTCCTATTGAGAGGCTGTTTCTGAATCTTCCTCCTTTGGGAGCCAGTGCTGACCACTAGCATACATCACTCTGTGGACTCCCACCCTGTCGTGGTGGGAGCCAGAACCAGCAAAACCTGGAGGAGAGACGCCAGCATCTCTCCTCCAGACTTTGCTTTATTAGGCTAAACACGTGGCTGGTGTCTTCCTCTCATCTGATGGGGTATCCATGCCTGTGGCTGTCCCAAAAATCCTCCTCTGCCCAGGCCTCTGCAGGAGGGCTTGACAACACCATGGTCATGATTTTCCTGCCTCTGCAGGAAACACCTGGCCTGCTAGGTCCAGCAGTGCCCCTTCCAGCTGCAACACTGGAAGTCCAGGCTGTTATTCCCTGTAGCCCTGCACCATTTCATGTCATTTCTATTACCCAGAGTAATCCAAAGCTGAGACTCTCATTCTCCTCTCCATGGCCAATGCCTCTGAACATCATGTTATCAGCAGATTTCATTAGTGCATTCCTGTAATAGCCCACCAAGCCATTCTGTCCTTCAATCACACTTTCCCTGCCCCTCAGGAAACCTGATAAGCAAAACCCACCGTGCCAGGAGCCATGGCTGGGGCTGTGCTTGCAGTGCAGGGACTGCAGTTCTGGTGCTTATTCTGGAAGTGTCCAGAGACGGAGAAAGCTGGAGACATTGCAACTCTCTCTGTTACACATAATTTTGTTTTCTTTTCCTTTTTTCTTATATTTTATTTTTAATCCTTGAGTTTTCCCAGCCTTCTCATGTTCTTTGTTTTTAAGGTGCAAAAAGGAACGTGAAGCCATACATGTATATACTGTGAACATCCATGATTGCTGCATGGAAAAGGGATCTCCGCATGGGAGATTTCCTCAGTGCTGAACAGTCCCTTCTGTAATGGGTTTAGTGTTCACAGGTCCCCTGAGGCTTGAAGTTATCACCCATGACCTTAAGGGCACACGGTTAAACATCGTACCCTGTGTATTTTATAGAAGTCCAGGGGGGCACAGAAAGGACATTTTAACCACCACAGGGGCACTGACTTCTAAGGATCAGCACTCTGATCCACTCTTCCTGCCCAGATAGCTAATAATCTCCTTGCTTACTAAGAAATTTAGTGAGTGTTAAACTACAAGTTTGACTGACTGTGGTAAACGCATTTAGTAGGGATTTATAACCAAACAGGCAGGCGGCTCCCTAAACTCTTTCTTAGCATTCATAAGGATTAATTATTTTTAACCTGAACATTGTAACTGAGTGTATCTGCTTCCTAAGACCTTTCACTTCTGCTGTACTAACAGGACAGAAAGGGTCCCAGTTACGTACATAGTATTTGCACAACTCCACAACTAACATGCATCCTTGTATCTGCTAAGCTTTGTGCACTGGGCATGAAACCCTGCAACCACTTCCCCATCGCATGGTGTGACACACGGGAGGCATTTCCTGAGCTGCCACCCAACCACCACCACGTCGCCTCCTGGGAAAGCAGATTCTTCCTCTGGAAAAGCCCAGTTGCTCTAGAAAGTCCAGTGCCACCTGAAGGCACCAAATTTACTGCTCAATGTACAATTCACCTTCTCGACACATGGAGAGGAGGTGTTCTATGTCTATAGGTAACTGGAAATGTGGCAGATTAGGGTCCAAAGCAGGGAGGCAGTAGACTGTCACTAAAAGTAGTAATCTACCCTCAATGCCACCAGTGTTGGCAGGCCTACCACAATTTAGTAACTCTAAGGAGAGATCTAGGCAGACTGCAGGACCAGTGATTTCCCCAGCCTGGCGAGTTGCCCAGACACTTGTTTGGATGCCCTTTCACCAGGACACTGTTGTTTGGATGTCCTTTCCAAAAGCATCATGAGAACTTTTGTGCCCACCAGTGGGAACAGGCACTGCCATTGTGACTGAAAGCAAGCTTCTTGAGATAAACACAAGCCCTAACATCACATTGGGGACCAGGGACAGGTGGGAAATATCTCCTTAACTTAGTAACTCTGCTCCAGGCAGTCCGTTGGGTATGGACTGGAAGGGTCCCCAAGCAGCAGGCATACCCATTTTGGTGACCCTGGCATAATTCCAACAATTACTCTTCTTTCTACCCCCCCTGAAGCTTGGAGCTGTTTTCTGCTTAGTCTTCTCCCTCACTAAATCTTTCTGTGTCATCTTGAGGACTTGTGAGTCTTGAAGACTCTTCAGTCCTTGGCACAGTTTGGTCAGCTGGACATCCCTTTCCTAACTCTTCACAAACCAGAGAGAAGAGGACAGGAAAGGCTTTGGGGAACCGACACAAAACCACCTGAGTGCATTAATCCAAATCAGCTAGTAAGGGATGCACGTTTTACAGACAACATCACAAACAGCATGCAAAGATACAGGACTGGACATCTTTCAGCCCCCAGCTCAGAGGCCTGTCCCAACCACTACTCCCAGGTGGCAGCAAAGCAATGACAGCACGTTCTTAGACTGCCAGGGTGAGAAACCGTGCATTTACACTGAGGGAGCGTGGCTTGGCCAGAAATCCAGAGGCAGAGGTCCTCTTCAAGACTCGGCATGTCTGGTCAGGCAGGACATGTCCTGACTTCAGAGCAGTTCTGTTATTCGGGACCCTGGTCCCAGTGTTAGCAAGGTAGGAGCTCATGAAAGTAGCGATGGGAACAGTTACATGAAGCTTCTCAAACTTACAAACTTCCAGTAAGTTTCAGGCTGAGCTTTGGATCAATTCTTATTCCTTCCAGATTGCTTCACTCACCCCTCCTGGGTACTCTTGATCAAATCACAAAAATGCTGAGCAGATTCTTACAACATACTTTCTAATAAGCCCTTTAGGAAAGCAGAGTGACAGCATCTTACCATTTTTTCTTCTTTTTTAAAACTAGTTCCACTGCCTCTGCCAAATGCAAAGATGCCAAGTATGATGAGGCTGTGGATGGCATCATTCGTTTGTGTCAATCCTCTTCATGCTAGATGAGCAGACAGGACATATGGGCCTATCCTTAAGAAAGTGTACACAAGAAATAAACAGGAGATTTCAGCAAATCGGTAAACTTCTAAGTGCAAGATTAACCCAAGGACTGCCAGATGCAGAGAGGAACCACTATAAGTTGGGAAAGATAAGAAATGTTCTTTTACCTCCAATTCCTGTAAAGGAGATATGGTGGAGAGGAGAAGACCATACTGCACTGTACTTCATCTCCATGGACCAGAGTTTGGCAAATCAGCATCTCAGACAGAGCGTGTTTAGCCTCTCAAATGCAGCCTGCACCTTATCCTCATGCCTTGAGGTTAGTGTGGTCATCTGGACCATCTGGAGCATACCCTGACTCCCCACTACCCTCCTACAAATTCAGAGGTGAAAAGCAAAACTGTGAGTCCATGTTTGGGAAAACCTGCCTCTCTGGTGAGTGGAGAGAGAAGCTTAATCTGCTTAGCTTAATGAAGAGAAGGTGAAGACGTGACATGACTGCAATCTGTTAAGTACTACCACTGGGAGAAGGCTTTTAACAGTGGAGGGCTTTTTAATCCAGTAGACAGGCAGGATGAGAGATCCAGTGGATGGAAGATGAAGACAGGCAGATACAGTCTAGAAATAAAGTGCATTTTTTTTTTGCACAGTGAAAGCAATTAGCCATTAAAGAACCTATGGAGAGATGCACTAGGTCCCACAGCTCCTGAAGTCTTAAACAAAACCCGTTTATGTTTGAAATGATAGGTGTCACTGGGTCTGAAATGAGGGGAACCTGCTAGAATTTTACGCCACAGAGAAACCAGGATAGCTGGTTTATAAAAGACCCACTTAGAAAAATCCATGTATTTACCTTTGCTTCCTAAAGGCTCCTGAATGTCTGTTTAATAGCTGTTGCCTTCCAGCCATGAGTTGTGCATCATGCGGTTACACACATTCTCCATGGGAGAACATTAATCAGACTCTTAATCACTTCCACATACTCCTCCTCTCCTGCTTCAGTTTTCAAGGGCCCTGTGGTAACCATGACCCCTGCTCCAGGCCTGTACGTGTCCAGAATAACCTGCCTCCTCTTGCAGCCCACCCTCATGCTCTCTTCTTGCATTGTTTTCTCCCCACGTCTCTTGGGCGCAGACATTCCCTGCCTCTCCCCTGGATCCGCTCAGAGACTGAAAATGTGTCTCAACCCAGCCAGAACATCTGGCTCCCAGTTTGGAACATGTTTCTCCCTGTTTTCGTGCCTGCTGGGGTGTGGGGAGCATCTCTGTGCTGCTCAGGCTCATGTCGTGTCCCAGATGCCTCCCCAGCCCCCACCTGGAACAGTTGTTCTGGCCAAGCTGCTACACTCTGAATAACTGAGAAAGTTCCCACAAGCAAAATGGTCTTGCTGGCATCCACCTGGTGACCAAAGGGCCACATG
Organism: Limosa lapponica baueri; assembly: GCA_002844005.1. Lineage (NCBI taxonomy): Eukaryota > Metazoa > Chordata > Aves > Charadriiformes > Scolopacidae > Limosa > Limosa lapponica. The sequence continues at coordinate 1,252,471 of KZ505705.1, read as the reverse complement.
AACGCTGTTGAGAGAATCAAGGACTTTCTCTCCTAGTTACTGCAGTCGTGGCAATGACATGTCCCACGGCTGTTTTCCATTCTCGTTGGCACTCTGAGCACCTGCCAGAGACCTTCTTGTCCAAACCCTTTGAGACACGTTGGCAGTCCAGCCCTGAAGCCCTTCCCCAGGTCACGATGTGCTTGTGCAGTAAAGTGTGCAGAAACGCGTGCACCAGTTCCTGCCCTGCCCCAACATTGCCAGGGACAGCCAACAGTCTGTCCAGTTCTCTAGCTCAAACTGCAGGACGTCCACAGAATCTTAGCACCGAGGCATGCAGAACAGTGCTCAGTCGCACCTGAAGTATCAACCTTTGGCCAGAACTGCAGTCTTTTGGGTTGTCCCAGCATGTGCTTTGTCCAGCATGTGTCAGGTACATCCCACCATTTCGGCAGCCTCCTACACTGCTGAATTTCATTCTTCCATCTCTCCTGCACAGTCAGGGCTAACTCACCTCTGTCCTCTCATCACTGCCACCTCTATAGTGTTGCACTTCCCCCCATCATGACTTTCCTCTTCTCATCAGATATCACAGAGTCCCACCGTAGTTTGCTCTTCCCCTTTTTAGCATAGTTTGTAACGGGAATGGGGCTTAAGAGACCACATTGCTGGTAACATGTGGGTCTGTGTATACCACTCAATAACTCATTTTTTAAGTTGTTGGTCACTTTCAGACAATTCTGGCAAGATAATAAATTTGCTTATGTTTCTTGAAAATAGCAGAATGCGTAGAAAGAGAGAAACCTTATTAAAAACGACCAATGTAGAAAAATCAGTGGATTGAGTTATATTTCTTATTAGACTCTGGAGTGGACTATCCACACAAGATGAAGAGAACGCAAAGTGTCAGAAATGCCCTGGTATCCTGGAAATTGCTTCAGTTCACATGAATAAGCACCAGAGAATTTGACTGCAAGGCACAGAGGAAAGCAGTCTTGATCAGCCTTGATCCACTCTTTTCTTCAAGAACTCCACTGAAGACCTTTCCCCCTGGAAACCACAGAGCTAGGACTAGGGTGCCAGCACTGGAGACAACGCTTGCTGAGGCTGTTGTGGAGGATCCTCCCATCCTGAAGACATCTAACTAGCAGGAAGAGCACATTTTCCAGGCTGCTCTGGAGTTCTCTCCCTGCCTGCAAAGCAGCTACATCACCCGAGGGCACTGGGTGGTGTGCTGAGGAGCAGAGAAGGCAGAGACTTCTCAAAAAGAGAGACTGTGAGTTTTCCCTTCACGGGGATCCCGTAGGTGTTTGGAGGTTTTACTACACGAGGGAGGGAGGGAAATCCAGGGACTGGATATTCCTGCCTTGTGCAAAGCTGCCCCAGCAGGACAGTGCTCGCAGGGCAGAGCTGGAGAGCTGAGCGATGGGTCCAGATGATACAGCCACTGCGACTTACATGTCATCCTGATGGGGTCATTGCTCTGACCAGATCAGGTGTGACTGGACCATGCTCCCAGCCTGACCAGGATGTGGGGAGCACGCAGCGCTCCGAGACACGCAGCTCCCACTGCCTGCAAACATGCTCTGCAGGGCTTGGACAGTCACTGGGGTCCTGTTCCTTTGTAATGACCTGGCATTACGTGTGGCTGTGACACAGATCCTGGCCACACTCTGGCCCTGCTTGAGGCCGGTCCTTGGACTCCTCCTTGGATTTATCCAGATGCTCAGTAACTCCCTTGTCTAAGCTGCTTCTGGGATGGTGCTCTCTGTGCTGTTGTGCTTTCTCAGGGCTGCCCCAGGGGTTTTCAGCCACAACTGGGTTTAACCTGGGCAAAGCTGGGGCATGCCACACAGAAAAGAAGGGCCAAAGACTCAGCAGGTGACGTCCTCAGAGGAGGAGATGAAACTAAGCAGCTGCAAGGGCAAAATGTAAGTGCTGGGCAATACTGCATGGACCCCATTTGCCCTGCCTCCTGCCCTCAGCAGGCAGTCCTGTCCCTGGACTCCAACACCGACACTGCCATCCTGTGCTTGAGCAGCCCCAGCCTGGATACTGCAACACCCTCGTGTCTCTATCCTTCAGACGAGCTCTCCCTGGGGACCGCCGAATCTGCTTGTGCTGATGCTGACACCTATTAGCAGGGTGGCCCGGGCACTGCTGGGATATAAATATGCCAGGAACTGCATCGGCAGCCAAAGCTGCTGTGTGGGAGGGGTTGGTGTGCAAGGCTGCATCGATGTGCATTTTGCTGGCACACACAAACTGGCTCTGCCCGTGCACGGAGCAGCAAAGCTCCAGCCCTGCAGTGGGAACCAGAAACCACCCAGCTGCCTTTAGCTCTGCTGAAAAACCTATATTCCCTCCTTTCGAGGACTGCCACTATCTCCAAATACAGCCAGAGCCTTTGTCTCAGACTGCAGAGGCTATAGCTATACCTGGGAGAGGCACTGGTGTACAACCCTGTGCGTGGAGCCCACAGAAAGAGCCTCAGAGTCACTGCAGCAGCAAGAGAGCGGCACTGCTTGATCCCCAGGGCCTTTGAACTCCGTTGTCAATCTCCGCTTTGCACCCACCTGCTCAGAGAAGGAGCATCAAAAGGTGGCGATTGCTACGTAGGCAAAGGAGGAGGAACGGCTGGTGAGCAGGGAGGGCTGAGGCTCCCGGCTGCACGGGAGAGAGGTGTGCTGGGGAAATAAACAGGAATGACTTTCAAAAGGGAAACTGGCAGGGTATTGTGCGTGATTTTCCAGTTCTTCCTACCTACCCAGGCTCCCTGCTCACTCCGTGACACTTAGAGCAGCCTCCCGGAAACACGTTTTTGCACCGAGTGCTGCCGCCTTTCATGTTTTCCGGGGCCGTCGCAGCTGCAGTGGGAACAGGAGGGAAGGAGAACCACAACCACCTCGCAGTGGGAACAGGAGGGGAGGAGAACCACAACCACCTCACGGGGCTGGGGCTGTGCTCAGTGCCCCAGGCAGAAGGAGTGGGCACAGGGGGCAGGGAGCTCTCTTTCAGCTTCCCCGATGAAACTCCAGCTGGCTGTATTTCCCATTACACCGTTGCTCTGAAAAGCCAGGCTGCACACACGAATTTGCTACTGTGGGGTTACTCCTCCAAAAGAGGTTGCTACACAAATGCATTTATTTTAATGAGAAAGCAAGCAGTATGGAAAGATTTGTTCTGAAATCTGGGGGAGATACAGAAGCTTGTCAAAGAGGGAGAAGGCATGAGGATGACACGAACCACTGCTAGTCATCCCCAGCTGCCTCTGGGTTTGGGACCCCAGTGCTGGGCTATGTCTGTTTTTCCAGACCAGGAGGAGGGTCTTTAGGGTGGGATGGTCCACCTGGGCCCCAGCTATGGTTCTTTAAGACACCTCAGCATAAACAGCTGCAAAAAGAACCCAGTGTCATCAAAAAACAGGCATGAATGCACTTGTGGGCATCCACGCTCATTTGAAGATAATAGTTTGAATAAAGCCCCGGGACACAATGAAGAGTCACTTAATGCCAAGGAGATTATGATCTATTGGACAATGAGGCTCATTAAAGGGAAGGGCTGGCAAGCTGGAGAGAGAGAAAAACCGCATTTCCTGGAGCTGAACTTCCTAAAAAGACCCATATCTAAAGGCAGCACGGTCTCCTCTGACAGCCCTTCCAGGCTGGGATGTAAAGTAGAGGATGGGGATGAGTCATTATAACCTTTTTTTCCCCTTAGCGGATAAGGAAACTGAGGCACAGGCAGCCAATTAAACGGAGATAATCAGTGCATTTCTGAGAGCTAATGTGGAGACACCCAAACTTCTCTTCCAGGCCATAAACATCTGTAGTTAATGACAAAATGTTAATTACTGGCAATCAGCTAATGAGGGTAAAAGCTGAACTAATTTTCTGCTGCCTGAAATGCTACTCTAGACCGTGTTTTGCCCATCAGCTGAACTGCTATTTAAAAAGAGGATGAAAAGGAAAAGGAAAAAAAAAAAGGGATTTTTGGCACCTCACTCTGCCTCCCCTGCCAGCCCGGATTAGTGCGGGGGGAAATGCTCTGGTGCAGAGAAGCCCTAGTTCATTTCCCTGTGTCGGGCAGGGAACCAGCTCTGAGCCGAGGACGGGGCTCAAGGGCCCTGCTGCCTGGTCCTGCCTCCCGCCGAGGTCAGCACAAGTGACTTTTTGCAAGGGTGGAAATCCTGCTTCTTCCTGATGCTCCGGAGAGACTCTGAGCATCTCTGCTCTCCGCAGAGGGACGGGGACAACTTGCTGCCCCCTCTTTTCGCCCATCTAGGGGCTCAGCCCCACTCAGCTATGGCATGGGGCAGGTGTAAATCATCCTCTCTGGCGTTTTGAAGTGGCAGCTGGAGATGAGACTCCTGGAGCAGTAAACCAGCACGTATTGCTGCTGTGCATGAGTAACCAGCAGCCATTCTGGAGGAGGCTGTGCGCTACCGCTGGGCAGAATGATTCATCTGTATGTCACGGACATGGTGGCGATAGCCCTGTAACAAAAGGCAGAGCCATGGGGTAATTTGTCATTATGGTGACTATCAGCCTTGGACTGATCAGCCTGGGTGGTCACATCTCCGATGCATGCAATAAAACCTCTCCACGGCACCAAGGAGGGAAAGACACCAAGCTGGAGTCACTGAGGACCTGGGCGTAGTGGGGACCCTGAATCAGGATATTGTGCAAAGCGGTTTTGGGGTTATGGAGATGTTTAATAAAGTCTTACACAGTGAGCTAAGGCGTTGGAGATTTGCCATCAGTATTGCCTAGGGCACAGTAAAAACAGCTTTGACTGGCACTGTGCTTCACCCTGCCCTGGCACAGCAGGTTCTCAGTAGCTCCATGCTCTGGGAACAGAAATGCCAGGCTGAATCTCACGCAGGATGAGCAGCTAAATGTCCCTTATTCTCTGACCCAGTTGCCAGGGGCAGCTACCTCTGAAAATTGCTGCATCCAAAATTAATGTTTAAACCTGGTATTTCAGATCAGTCCCAAGCCCTCACTCGCAGCTCACATCCCCAGGGACTGGTCTGTGGCCCTTCTCCTACGGCCACATCAAACCAGGTTCCTCATGCAGCGCATCCAGGCTGCTCTCCTGGGAAACCTTCCCTGTGCCCTCGGGGAGCCCAGCCTGGCACACACCTGGCCACCGCACCTCCAAACCCCACGGGTGCCCTCAGGCGTTAATGCCAACAGATGGGTTTTTTTCTGCCCCAGCTGAAGAAAACCCCTCCCGATTAAGCCAATTCTCACCCTTTTGCAGACTCGTCTCCCCACCGCTGTGACGCTGACTGTCAATCAACTTCTACCGCTGGCCCAATTAATTCCGTCTCCCTCTGCAGCCCCAGCTCCCGGCGCGCGGGGAGAGCCATCACATTTCATGCTCTAAAGGGCTTAACACCCCTCCACACACACACACACGCACACAGCCACACTCTGGCAGGGTGGCCGGCAGGGTTGGTTTGAAACCGACTGAAGGAATGGGAAATAAGCGG
>KZ505705.1:1220679-1237191 GCA_002844005.1 Limosa lapponica baueri | reverse complement strand
TAGTTTCCTGGATCCTCCTTTTTGCCTTTCTTGTAGATGGGTGTTACATTTGCCACCCTCCAGTCCATTGAGACCTCTCCAGTCAGCCATGACTTCCAGTAAATGATGGAAAGTGGTTTGGCGAGCACGTCTGCCAAACTCTAAAGCGGGCGCTCCACGTTCACAGGGCACCTAGCTTTGAAATGTTTTAGGTGTTTCTCTAGCTGAGCAAGGACCCCTTGCAGCTTTTCCTAGCAATGTTTTAGGTGTTCCTCTAGCTGAGCAAGGACCCCTTGCAGCTTTCCTAGGAGGAAGGGAAGATTCCTAGTCCTGCTTTATGGCGGCGTGAAAGGGCCCTATGCATCACTACAGGTGAATCCAGGCCCAGGCGGGCTATATCTAGACGTAGCAGCTATATGCGCGCTGGGTATCTGTGCTCCCGTATAATCAATGGAGGTCTAGTCAATGCTGACAGCGGAGCCCCGGCAGTGAGTCAGCCGAGCGAATGTAGGTGTCTAGCTCTCCAGCTCCACTGACTGTATTGACTAGGGGCACGATTACCTACCTTGAGATGTTTTCCGCTAAGAAATCATTGTGTGGGCATGAGTCAAGCTCTTGATTTTTCACTGCCTAGACACCCAGTCCACATGCAGACACCCACGCTGCAACGCTCGCGCTGAGGTGTCTGCAATCTGGAGCTGCATCCCGCCTCGGGGACGTGCCCAGGATCATGGCTTGTTTACAAAGCTCGGAGGAAAAGCTGAGATCCTTGGGTTGCTGCTCATCCTCCTTCATCCACTTGAACTGGAAGAGGTACCTCCTCTAGTCAAGCTCTCACCATGGGGGAACTATTCTTAGAGCCAGCAAGCAATCCTCCACCTGGGTTAGGATCTGTTATCCAGTGACCGAGCTGCCACCCTGACCCTAAAACCTGGGGTTTGCTAATACTGATCTCTAGGATAACTCCCATCCGAGAGGACCATGTTCGCTGCTCAGTTTCCCACATCCTTCAGCCTACCTTTTTTTTTCCTAGCAGAAAGGTCAACCCTGGGTTCTCAGAAAGCAGAGGTCCCCCTCATTGGGCAATAACAGGGGCAGGCCATGTAGGTTTCCTCCATATCACAGTGTGCTGTTTGTTTAGAGATCTTCTCACATAGGTTAAATACTGCCCTGATTGGGAAAATTTCTTTACCATTTGTATTGTCCAGCAAGGGCTCGCTACTGTCTCACAGCCACAGCTCTGACACCTCAGTGTTAGAAAGTGTTTAAGCCTAAACAAGCCTAAGTTCTTAACCATCATCATGTCTTGGATCTTGCTAGGTCAGCCTGCTTTCATAGAATCATAGAATGGTTAGAGTTGGAAGGGACCTTAAAGATCATGATCTGGTGAACCTCATAGCTGGCCAGCCAGATGGAAAGATCTTTTTCAGTTGGTGGACACAGAGCATTGGCATGGGGACTGAAAAAAACAAAAGGCACACAGGCCTGATCCGTGGGCCACTGTGATTCAGCCCAGTCGTGAGACACTGCAAATGGCCACGCCACCACTGGAAACGCCACGCACACGCTACCGGGAGAAACAACCAAAGCGCTCATCTATAAGTAACAAATGTACCAGTAACAGCAAAGAGTAGTCACCTTCCAAAAGGACCGCTTTCTGTACAGGAACAGCCCTAGCTGGGGGAGCTCCTCGTTGGCGTGTTGTGTCTCCAACCCTGCAGTGAGCTCCGCAGAGAGCTCCAGGAAAGTGCGTTGCAGCAGCCTGAAACTGCTGCATCTGCTCAAGAGCCCAGATGTGCACCATGCCACCAAGCTGCCTTCTGCGGCAGACGCTGACCCACAAGCGACCACTTAATCTCCTCCTCTATCCAATTTGGCTCAGCCATGTGGCATCTGGCCCCCGGCACCGCACTGCCGCAAACACGCACGCAGCAAATCCCTGCCTAATAGTGAGCGCTGGGATCGGCGCACACGGCGGCAGTGCACGAGGGCGGCTGCTGCTGCTTGGAAATCACATCGGTCCTTGAAAGACAGAGGGGTCAGGGAGTAAGCTAGTGGGATCCCAGGTCCCTGACCTCCATGGTCCTCCGACCATCTCGTGAAAGCCCTGCAGCCCAGGAGTGGAGCAATGCACTGAAGATACCTATCTCCGATGCGGCTGTGCACATTTCAGGAGGGAAGAAAAACAGCTCAAGGCAACGTAGACACAGTGATTTAAAAGGAAACGGATTCAAGAGAGACACCTGAGTGCAGCTGTGTCCCAGTAGTTTTGCCATACGCATTTAGAGGGTAGACAGACATCTGGCAAAAATCCCTCCATCCACCCTGACAAGACGTAAATTGTGGAAAGGGCTATTATTCATCCTGTGGCCCATTCGTTACACCTGAGGGTGTGTCAGAGGATTACCAGACAGTGTCAACCAGGAGGACTAGTGGGTTTTATCTCACCCCTGGGAACCAAATACCACAGGGCAGTCAGAGAAAGGGGACCCAAGGGGTGCACATTTGTCCCAGATGTGGTTAAGGCAGGCTGAATTGCAGGGATTCAGATGGTTTCCCTGATCTCCATGTGTTCCTACAGCCTCTTTTTTGACTCATCAGCATCTCCAGCATACAAAGTGCCTCAGGGGCATTGACTTAGGGGTAGAGACCTTGGCCAGTGCTGATGGCTGGTAAGTGTATGAAAATGCAAAACAGCTGTCAGTGGAAGCGATTTTTGAACTCCCAGGTTGTTTCATTTCCAGCTGAGCAAATTTTCTCTTTTTTTTTTTTACAGGATACGGAGAGAACATACTCTCTTGTGTCTAAGCACCACTCCTCGTCTCTGCAATACAACAGAACAAATAGCCTAATCAGGCCAAAATGCAGAGCATGCTGAAAAACTGGGAACATTCAGGATATAGTTAGAGAAGGTGAAAACCTCCCCTGTAGCCTGGGAGGGCTGGTATTGCTCCTCTGATCACAGCGCTTAGGGGCAGAGGATTATCTGGTGAGAAAGGACAGAGAGTTACGTTCCCCCATTGGAGGTACATCACTTGGAGAGGAATGAAGTTATAAATCCTGCGGAAGGAGATACACAAGTGGGGAAAAGCAGAACTGGGAGTGATGCAAAGAAGCAAGGAGCAGATGAAAGTCATTGTGCTCTTTTGGTGGTGGTGGTATCCCCTGCAGGAGTAAACGAGTGAGGCTCCATCAGGTGCAACACAACCTTGTGCTGATCAGAGGAGTAGAGCATGTGTTTTCCAGCCTCTTCTCTCCCAAGATCATCTCTCTGCACCTTCTGTTTCATTGGAGAAATCTGATCTCAGCGGTTTCCTCACATCCACTACAAGGAAAAATAACTGGACCCAACCCAAACAGAAAACAGAGCCATGCTATGGTAGCAAACCTCCTGCCAGCTTCAGAAGAGATTGCGACATTTGCCCGTTATGTTTCTGATCTTCCTAAACGTACACAGAGCAGTCCTAAACACACACAGAGCAGCTCGGTTACAGGCACACACACATTTGTATGCCTTGTGTTTGCTAATAAGCTCTGATGTGGAGCCTCTTGAACTGCTCTGTGGAAATCCATAAGCCCGTAGCCGGCTCTGCATCCCCCTTGGCTTACCATGACAATAACAACTTCTGAAGAGTCCCAGCAGATTAGTTCTCTTTCCTACTGACAGCTGCACTTTAGCTGCCTCTGATCAAAGTTCTTTCTCTCTTCAAGTGGCACAGAATTATTTCTGATACTCTCCCCACCATGCAGGCTCACTTAACTGGTCTATAATTGCGCCCCCCCCGCAATCACCTGGCTCTCCACTCCAGCTGGGTTTGCTATAGTGATCAAGTGATACACAGGGCTCTGCAGATTTGGGAAAGAGGTGCTGCCATCAGCCAACCACCGAAGGTGCTGGTTCAGGCTTTCAGGCCATCCTAGGCAGCCCTATATCAACCCCCTCCACGCCTGTGTTGCTGGAAGGGCAAATGCCATCATCTGGCTGGCTGTGACTGCCCTGCTGTGATGTGCTCTTGGAAGAGGCTGCCTGAAGTAACAGGTCCTGGGTTGTGATCAGTGGAGAAGACTCCAAAACTTTTACTATGCGGTTCCTCGGTTTTCCTCATATAATTTTCTGAAATACTTAGTATTGCATTCAGACTTGCTAGGCTCAGCCTCTGCTGGCAGATGGATCTTTTTCTTGCCTTTTTTTTTAAGCAGAATGGAGAACATAAACCAAAATCAAAACCAGAAGTTCTCAGAGCAGTGGAGTCAAACAGAGCATACATTTCCCTGATTTGTACTTGGGAGTAAGGTGGCTTCTTTGATGTCTAATAGGGATGGACCTCTTATGACAGTTCTCCTCCATGGCATCACAAACCCAATGTGGGTGTTATGCCCCACTTGGTCACGTATTTTCATGCAGCTCTTAAAAGCTTAAGAAATACGCAGCCTTTATTTATCAAAGGGGGCTGAATTAGCCAAAGAAGTTTAAATGTCACCAGGTCTATCTCATGGATTTATAAACAGAACTTACATGGACAAGCACTGTTGCTTAGGGAAGCAAGCTAGAAAGACAGAAAAGAATATTTTTCATTTTTATTAAAATTTATCTTGGGACAGGTTTTGAACAGCTTTCCAGACAAATTAATTGAAGGCAGAAAGCAAAAACAGCCTGTAGAAGGGAGAATGACTATGAGCTTCCAGAAAGCAGCAATTGTAACAGAATGCTTTTGTTTGTTATAAAGAGACGAATGGCTGTTTTGGTAGTCATTAGACAACGTATAATAAATTTCTGTTATATTGCATATTTTTAAAGATTCCTAATTTTTCAAAATCTACTTTTGCAAAGTTGAAAACCTTAGTTACGGATCTCTTTTTGCTTATCCTTCTGTTCAATTTAAACAGAAACAGTTCTTGTTCAATCAAGCTTTTCTACAACCAGTATTTCTAGAAGCCTCAGATTTGAAATAGTATCACCTCTTGGAGGTTTAGTGATTATTGGATCAAGAAGTGTCTTGGCTATGACAAACAGAAATCTCTGAGCCTTTGCTATTATTAGCAATGTTTGTTCTCATTCTTCAATCTATGGCTGGGCGGTTATTTTCCCTCGGTATTTGTCTGGCCACCATTAAAAAGATCTCAACCCCTCTCCAAATCCACCTTGGGGAGCTAGAGCAGACATTTAATCCTATCTTTTGCACAGCTTCTCCTAAAATCACTGTAAAGGCTAAGGGGAGATCTTATTGCTGTCTTCAGCCACCTCATGGAAAGGTACAGCAAAGAGAGACAGACACTTCTCGAAGGTGCGTGGTTATAAGACGAGGCAACAAATGCAATTTGGAACACAAGAAATTCTGATTAGAAATCAGAAAAAAACCCAAACGTTTTCACCATGAGGGAGGTCAAATATTGGACCAGGGGTCCAGATAGGTGAGTGAAATAACCATGGTTGGAGATATCCAGCTCTCAGCTGGACAAGGCCCAGAGCAACTTGATCTGTTTGGGTCTGCTTGAGCAGGGGGGTTGGACAAGATGACCTCCAGAGGTCCCTGTATCCTAAATCCTACATGTGTGATTTTGTTTGACCTGAGCTGTAACACTCAGAATTGTCACCTTCACCTGACATTTGCATCACATGCCTGAGCATACCTCTAAAGAGATGAAACTCTTGTCTGGTGACACCAAGAAAAAGGTGCGAGAAAAAATCTTTTGAATGGCTGCAGGATGAGAAGGCCAGGGGCTCTCCTGCAGATTTTTGCATGTCTGCAAGAAGGGCATGAAATAAATCCATAAGAACTGGGAAAGAGAAAAACGATGGCAGCTGGGCCAAGTCACAGCAGTTTAGCACACTGGATTTTATGTAGGAGTCCTCACTGCAGGCTATGGGGGCTGTAGAAATGTTTCTCTTAGAAAAGATGTAGCCTTTCTGTCTATGCAGAAAGTTTTCCAAATGTGGGTTAAATGTAGGTGACAGCACTTCTGCACTCATATGTCAGAGGAGGCTATGAACTGGTTTTTCCTAACTAGCTGAATCCCATGCGTGTTTTCCCAGGATGAAAGTTTCTTGCTTTTAATCTGATGTGGAATAAAGCAGTCTTCAAACACAGAACTTTTTCCATGAGAGAAACATTCTCTGCCAGCCAGCCCAAGGGTTTTTGAAGCTACTTTTTAAGGATGCACACAGTACACAGTCCTTTTTGTGACTGAAAAGACAAAAGTTCATATGCAAAGACAGTTTCAGTTCTTTGTTTCCCTAGATTTTCTCTTTGGGCACTGCAACAATTTCTCATTGTTGGAGATTTTAAAATGAAGATGGGATACTTCTTCTGCAGACCTTGCACAGCTATTAACCTTCAAGCGGGAATTTCATTGAGGGAACTTATTTCACTGCTATTATAGACAGGTTCAGACTAAACTAGCCCAATAACCCCCTCTGGCCCTAAATCTTGTAAGAATTCACCTTTCTTCAATGTTAAGGAAATGTTGGGGGTTTATGTCCTAAAATGTGAACTCTTTAGGGCAAGAACAGCCTTTGCTTCACTTCTTGTTGCAATGCTTGACATACTGACATCCTCTAAAGGTTACCACAGTATTAAAATAAAGAATGGTCTAGAGGCCAGAAGCACCCATAACTTTACTTCTGCCTCTCGTGCAAACCTTCTCTTTAATTACTTAACTGCTATTTCTCTCTGATATAGTATTTTATTATTACCTACTTTTCTTGAATGCTCATCTGATCCATCTTAATGTTCTTTTAATACCACTTGGAATGGGATAATAATCTGCTTGTGCTTCTCCAGCACCTTTAATCCTGACAGGTCCTACTGCGCTTAACAAGGAGAAAAGGAAACGGAAAGTGCTTCATTCATCAGACAGGGCAAGGTTGTGCAGGATATCAGACAGGCTGAGAAGAAGACCTGACACAACTAAAAGTGGAGGGGCAGGTTTAGCCCATGGCCTTGTACTTGCAGAAAGTGGAAACTATCCTTTAAGCTTTCGTTCACTGCCTGCATGAAATTGCCGGGGTAGGTGCTGATGTGGTGCAGGTGAAGTGTCCGCAGGATTCCTGCGTGTCAGTGCTGTATGTTAGGTCTTCATCAGATCCATCCACAGGGCTTTCTTGACTCTCCCAAAGCCCGGGAATTGGAGTAAAAAGCTATACAGGATCTACCTGGTTAAGGACAGCGAACACTGATGGGAGGCAAGATGCACGTGGAAGTTCTCAGGGAAGCCACTTCTTCCATCAAAATACCAGTCAAAGAAGTGATCTTCACACCTTGGTTTTGACTCAACTGAAGCAGGACAATGCCTGTGCTGGGAAGGTAGAGAAGAAGGGATCACAGAAATGAAGGCAAGAAATGCGGATCTGAGCAAGTGTCTGTGCAACCTGAAAGAAAGCAAATTAAGATCTGGGCACAACATGAATACACAGCTGGGAAGTGAGAGGAGACAAACACAAGCTGAGGGTAGGGTTAATGCCCCGAGTGACAGTGCTAGCACAAGAGGAAGGCAGAAAAATGATGAACATGGAGGAAAATGCTGGATACAAGAAAACTGAGCACATCGCAGAGCATTCAATAACATGTGTCCGGGAGACAGAAGGAGATCTGGGGCTGGACTGAAGGAAATCAAGCCTGCAGAGCGAGACTGAAGGGCTGACATAATGGGGGAAGTGGATAAGCTGAAAAAAGATGGGAAGCACAAGGAGAAAGGAGATTTGTGGGAACCTATTAGGGAATTGTGGAGGAAATGTGAGCCACCCCATCAATGATAAATTGATTGGGGAGCAGGAAAGAAATGGGTGGTGGGGTCAACATTTCAGGTAGGACTGGCTGGAGGTCCGCATCAATCGAGAAAGGTCATATTCAGCCTTACCGAAAGTGGCTTTAATTGGGGGCGGAGAGCAGACACCTGAACTGAAGTAACGAGGATCCATTCTTTCCTCCTCCACATGGCTATAAGTGAGCAGTGACAGGACTGGTCCCAGCCTTAAGTCTCATCTCTGGCAGCCAAGGTATCCCTAAAGAAAAGTGCAGCTGCTCCTCCAGCCTTTTCCTCCCCACTGTCCTCAGGAGTCAAGGCAGCTCAAATCATTAATGACATGGAAGATTCAACAGAATCAATGCTTACTTGCATCTGCAGGCCCACCTGGAAAGGGCTGCTACTGCGGAGGAGAGGACTGGGGAAAAAAGGATGCAATTCAGTAGGGCCAAGTACAGCTCCTCCACCAAGGCAGCAATGCCAACTGCACAGAGCCAGGATGGAGGAGGACTGGCCAGCAAGCAGTTCTGAAGGACATGGAGATTATATGGGATCATGACTTGAGTAACAATCAATAATCTTCTGCTGTTCCATAAATAAATAACTAAATAAATGAAGAGGGCAAACATCACCCTGGAATGGATGGCATCCGCTCTGTTAAACAGGATTCAAATCCTTTCTGCGCTGCTCAGCACTGACAAGGGCTCTGCTGGAGAATTGTTTCCAACTTTAGACTGTGCATTTAAAGCAAAACATGGACCATTTGGTGAGGGTCCAGAAGATAACACCAAGGATGATTAGAGGTCTAGAAAACATGTCATAAGAGCAAAGCTAGAATTGGGATTGTTTGGCCTAGAGAAGAACAGGGACTGTCACGGCCTCAGTTGTCACTTGAACTTGTGAAGTGCTCAGAGGATGAATTTTCATTATATTTACATGCAACTGCTGGGTAATACATTCAATTACTGCTTGGAAAAAAGGCAATGGTAAAAAAAATCTGCTGTCTGTAACTCCATGGTAAAATGTATGGCTGTCAGTCCTATTCTCCAATCATAATGAAAGTTCCCTACAAAGTTCTTCTACAGAGCAGTCAAAACTTTCTCAGGAATCCATTCAGGATTAAACTACTCTCTCCTCCATGGAGTTTATACAATTTTCCCTAAGCACAGCCTGGTTTCTTCAACGAACACAAGGCACTAGATGTAGGAAAGAATAAAACAACATGTAAAACATAGTTTTGTTTTCTCCCATTCTGTACCATCCCTTCCCTCACTCCCACTCAGGGAACTGCATTGAATTCATGTGACTGTTGTGAGTGATGCCACCAGAGTCCAAGCTGCAAACAGAGTGTGCTTGGGTAAGATGGCACATAGGCCATAGGAGAACCTGTGCAGAGTAGAGCCAGATGGGATGGGTGGGACCAACGTCAGATGTGTCAATTGACTTTGGCCAAGATGAAGAGAAGGAAGAGGAGGTGAGAGAAAAACACCAAAGAGCGTAAAGAAGAAGAAATGACACAACAGAAGAAAAGATGTGTAAGGATTTCAAGATCTGGGCCCTTTCACTGGAACCGGTCTGCCCACCAACATTTTGCCTTATCTCATCACTTTTCACAGAGGGGCATGGGGACAGCCCATTTATTATCTACACAGGTTTCCAGGTCTTGCTGTTTTTTTCCTCACCAGAAGAAAGTCATCACTCTCCGCTGCCAACAATGTAATCTGTTCTACTGTAACCAGTGATAAATCAGTAAAGGATAAAAGGTTGGTTGTGAAAAGATGGGGGAAGCTAAGAAAGTCTTCAGCATCAAGCAATTCATTTTAGGCAAGTAATCCTGATTAACAAAGGAAAAGGAGAAAGATGAAAAGTTAACAAGCTATTCTGTGAGTATTATTTGACTGGTTTCCCATGGAAACCATATCATGTTGGGGCTCTTTTGTGTCTAATGGGATACACAGTCCTGTTAAAGCTTTTGCTCCAGCTGAAGCTCTGTCCTGCATGGACTCTACAGTGTGTAGCGCAGCCAATGCTATAATCTCTCCCACAACAGGGCGTTTCAAGATTTCCTCTTCTTCATCCAGCTAGTTTTCATGAACCTTGCAGGAATTTAATGCCTTTCAGATCTCCACCGTCTGCCAAATCTGGTGGAAATCAGCCAATAGGTGTAGAGGAGGGCTGATGAGCATAAACTCTTAACAGTTAACATAACTTTATTCCTTTAGCAATCGGATAATAAAAGGGATGGGGTGGCCACAGATATGGACCAATAACAATTATACATTAATAATTATATATAACCTGGTATAGTGGGAGGTGTCCCAGCCCATGGCAGGAGGGTTGGAACTCAATGATCTCAAAGGTCCCTTCCAACTCTAACCATTCTATGATTCTACAGTCTATCTAATTATCTTACTCTAGGCCTAGGAGTGATGAAAACGTGCAGCAGACAAATAGGACACACGGCATCGCAGATTTTTGGCGCAACCACATTTCTGACTTCTGGACTGGGTCAACCTCGAATGGAAAAATACCAATGTGAGCAAAAGGCTGCCACAGAGGAGGCCCTCGCTGGGAATGAATTTTCACTTGAACGACAACCTGAATGCAATTCAGTTTTGTTCGAACAGAGCCCTTCCAGGAGCAAGTGTTGCCTTTGTGGAAATAACAGTGACTCTACAGATGCAAACAATGGCACTACATGCTTTTGCATTGCTTGTTCTGTCACTAACTGACATCAGCCACTGCTAATCATGGCCTGAAATGTATATTTAAGAAACAGTGACACAAACACAGGCAAGTTCCTTCATGAAGCCTTTTATATGGGGGAAAGTGAAAGAAAAGAAAAAATGCTCCTCTGGCTAGCTAGTGGCACTGAAATAAATGGGTCAGGCATCAGAGTTTCAGAGGCACAAAAGGTGAAAACCCTGTCTCCTGGAGCAATTAAAAGTCAATGGGATTAGTGGCCTTCACTATTATTTATAGAAACCCCGCTGTGTGCACAACATTATTGAAATACAGGGGTCAAGTCCCTGCTACTGGATGCCTACCCTTTTGCTGTTGAAGTTAATGGGAACTTTGCCAATCAACTCTGTGGCAACAGAGTCTAAATCTAAAATAGATGACATCCTGGGCTCCATTCAGTTGATGGCTCAAGCAAAGCTTTTGCTGAAGCCAAAAATGTTCTGCCTGCACAGTATAGATTTGATGGTGGGATAGGTGAAACAGGAGAGTTAGCTCTAGAGATGTTAAGATTCAAAGATAGGAAGGCAGAGAGATGGACTGAATGTCACAGGAAGCATCTTCCGTTCCTTTGTCATAAATTACAACATACAGATTGAAATCTAAAGGGCTGCATCCCAGCATCTCTGTCTTCAGTTGTAGCAGGACTGGCTGTTTTCCAATGAACGATTCTCCTTCTAACACCAAGTAAATGAATCCTGTGGGAACACACCGATGAAAAGGACACAGATGGGAAGCCTATGCTGTTGTTATGTGGTTCAACGTGTTTGAAAACAGTGTTCTGGTGGTCTAGCTGGTTTGGGCAGAACCCACCAAACACCAGCATTCCCCTTCCTGATTTTCCCTAGCTTTGGAGATGCTTGTGAGGCTGGCTGCACAGTTGTTTCTTCTTCCACTCATTCATTATCACACTTGTGCCCTGAATTCTGCCACAGGCTACCTCTTTTCCTCTTTGTCTCACTCTAGAAAAGAGGTACCTGATTCTGCTCTATTTTACGACGTTGTAAATCAGAAATGAAGCATCCCAGAGACTTTCTCCACTCCTCTGTGCTGCTGAGAGACCAGTCTGTAGAGTGGCAATATTTCCTGGCTTAGTTCATGCTTTCTCTGCAGACACTACCAGGCAGGAAGCTAATGACGGCTTTTGCCTGTTTCTGTATTTGTAACAGGGATGGGGCTGAGATTCTGACTTGTTATTTCAAGCCACGCATGCTAATGACCAGTCATTCGATGGTACTAACCATTCGCTGATCCTACATAGGGCCCCCAAGAATGGTGTGTTAATCCACAGGGAGTAATTTAGGGCCATCTTGGCTCTAGACAGGTCCTGAGCATGGCAGGTGCCTACATGCTGAAGACATTACATTACCTGTGCATGAAATCCAGGCATGCCCCTGAAGTGGGAGATCTCACTGGCCATGCACAAGGGGCTGGTGAGCTGTGGGGCTGGACACCAGCCCCAGGGCTCTACTCCTCTTCTGTGGTACCCTGATCTCTAGATTTGCTTCAGACCTGAAGCATGATTTTTGTTCTCAGAAGTGTTATCATTAATTGTGATTACTCTAGATATCCTTAATAACCACGTGGTTTTACAATCCTTTATTAAACTTAGTCAAGTTCTTTGTCCTGCTAACACCCTGCAATAAGGAGCTCCACAGCCTAATGATCACATAGAAATGCATGTCCTAATATCCATTATAAGTTGTTTTCCCTTCCTATTTCCTTGAAGGTCTTCATGTTCTTATATTAATGAGTTGGTGTCCCTAAAGTCTGGAGGGGACTTTAGTGGGAAGAATAGTCTATTTTCAAACATTTCTATTGAATACGAAGCTAAGTCCAAGCTAGCAGCCCGCAGGCAAAAGAGTCCACAGTCTGTTCTCTCTGATCCTCCTTAGCCAACCAATCCTATCTGCACTGACTTTTCAAATCTCCATCTTCACAGTACGTTTCCCCAGAACAGAGAAACAGAGAAACGCAGACAGAAACTGACAGGTAAGAAAAGGTGTGTGCACGCTCTAACTGACAATCTAACAAGCAACCCTTGAGACACACTGATTTCCAAATGATCTCAGTTTCATTTAAGAATGCTTTTCTATTTGTTTTCAGCACAGCTAGCACCAACTCTAAACCCCATCGTACTGCTAACTCCTTGTGACACGGGCAAACAGTTTATCTGCTATGTGAAGGGACTTTTCACCCAAGTCTTTTCCTGCTACTCTCCATGACTGGCTTTCAACTTGGATCCATACCAAGCACTGTGAAACATTTGCAAGAGAGGAGCTCATCTTAGTTTCTTTCTCTTGCAGAACATCATCAGAGATCCAGGAAAGCAGTCAAAATTCTGCAAACACAGAGCATTAACCAAAACAGAAGAAAAATACTCCAGCATCTTGCCTCTCCCCAGAGCTTTGCCGTTCAATCCAGGGTCTCAGAATTAGCTGACACAATGCTGCAGGACACTCACTCAGTGAAACCTTTGAAAATGCCGAGCAAGCCCCCGAAAGGCAATGCTGTTACCAAGCTCAGAGTTCAGCCCATCAGCTTTCACGATGTTAAGCCCTCGCTTTCAATAAAAGCAGTTGCCTCTTTCAACTGCCAGACCTGAGCAGAGCTTGTTCTTCACGCCCTCAAAAGGGGAGCCTGGATGCTGTGATCACCCGGCCATCAGGTCCACTCTTTCTCATCTGCATCACTAGGTTTCTCTCGAGTAACATGCAAGGAGCAGGACAGTTTTACAATAATGAGCTTTACTCCTTCCAGCGGTCCTCAGCACATTTCTAAATGAAAGAATCAGCTTACCCATAAGAGCCACAAACAAACACGAGGAGCTTAAGATATAAGCAATTTGATAGCCTGAAGTATCATGAGTGTTGGGCAATCATAAATTTAAAGTGAAAATCCCTACCGATTTTGTTTTGCATTAGATATTAAATAAAACCTACTTGCGAAGCCAGATTAGTAAGAACCCTTTTTGGCTGTTGGTTGTTTTTTTTTTTTTAAATCAAAACAGGATTAAAACATCTTTTGGAGACTCACTGTCATTTTATCTAGGTAAATAAGCTTAGAGCACCTAACAGTCAATTTATAATGAAGGCTTTTGTTCTTGGTACTGTGGTGAAGCCCTGAAAATTTGCCCACAGCTGCAGCAGTTTCAGATGTTTTTGACAGGTAAATAAAACACTGTTTATATCTGTCATTGTTATTAATCTGCACAGTAAAGAACTAGCAATTATATTTTGTTTCCAAGTGGATACATTTTCATGATGATCTTGGCAGGGGTAAGTATAGAATAATGTGCATCTATGACTTTTATAGTTGTGAGGTTCCAAAACGTGAAGGGTCCTCACTCAGCTGTTGAGTTAGAAAACAAATGAGAAATAAAAGCTAAACCAGTTATAACCACCATCATAAAAAAGAACAAGGAATTTGGGATTTAGCCCTGTTAGAATTTTATTGACCTAAGGGCCAAATAAACCAAACTGCAGGTCTTGACACCAGCTGCACTGATTCAGCTCTCAGTTATTCTGAACTCTGCTTCTAGGAAGCTGTGTCAGGATCTGGCCATGCTTTAAAACCCCACAATTTGGGCCTCCATAATGAGCTGTGCTTCCCAGCTGCAGCAGGGCAAAGGGTTTCAGACACTCCTCAAGACATGCTGGTGAAGAAAAAATTATTTGCAGAATAAGGCACTGCTCAAGGACGAGTGGCAGAATCCAGCTGTAAGTGTCTTATTATACTGGTCAGAAACTGTGAGAAGCAAGAAAGGAGAAATCCTGTTGAAAACTCCATTAGATGCCAGTCACGTCTGCTCAGCTTCTCACTCAGGTAGGCTGGCAGATGGTCAGCAAATAGTCTCACTTTTACAATGCAACCTACACAGGTTTTCAGTGTGAAAATTAGCATCCAATTATTTTCAAGCATTAATGTTCTCCAAGGAAGCGAGTTACCTCTATTTTAATTCTGCTTAGGCTCTGTTTGCTCAGACACAGAAGCCAATCTTGCAGGCACTACGTCTCGTGTACACAGGCAGAATGGCAAGCCAGGGAAGAGTACTAGAAATGTGGAATAATGCAAATTCCCAGGCAGAGAGTTGCATGGCTTCCAACTTTGAGAAGAGACAGGGAGGACAGTCAAGTGAGGAAGGCATAAAGCATCTCCAAAAAACAGAATGATTTACCCCACCTCCATCTAAAAGCCTATGGTGAAAATTGTGTCTCACAGCTATCAGACAGCTGCATAAACCATTAGAGAAGGCTACAGTCCATTGAGCACTGCGCTGTGATCTACAGGACCCTTGGTATGACACATCCAGCAGGGCTGTGTGTGGAGAGTCGGATGAGTTGGTGGCAGGCCCTGCTTCTCCCAGAGAAGAACGGGAGCCTATTCCCCACCTTCCTGTTCCCATCACCGCCATCCTTGGACAGACACAAGAGAAGGCACAATCACTACATTACAGATGTGGGCACTATCCTTGGGACTGGCAGGACGCGCGCCGGAGAGTGGCCACTCTCAGATGAGCAGTGGCTTTCCTTAGCAGAGCACATAGGTCCATAAAGGGGAAAGAAGACATGGGGCAAAACCTGTTTTGCTCAAGAGTTCAAGGTGCCAGGATCTGTGCCTCAAATGGAAATGGGCATCAGCCAAGTTGAACCTCGCAACCTTTTCTTGTGCAAGGATCCCTCATTATCACAGGTAACAGGACTATCCTGAGTAATAAGGGTCATCTGCATATTTGGGCTTGAACCCACAAGCACCTTCCTTGGCTGCCTGCAGCTGTGCCACATTAGGTACAAATGCTGCTGTGTATATTACTGTAAGGAAGTTGCCAGCCTGAAAATACGTGAACTGCTTTTAATTTTCATTAAATAGGGAGAATAATGCCCCAGGGTGGCACCTTATGTTCTAGTGAGGTTGCATTTGTCTCATTCTCCTGCGTAGTGGAGGGAAACTTCACTGGCCCGACCTTAGTCCGTACCAAGGAGCATCTCAAGGCTGCAGCTTCAGCAGGTACAATTGTAACCAGCGGGTTTGCTCCTCCAGCTAGTGCAACTGGGAGCACGGGAGCAACGGCAAACCTGCAGAGCTCCTACCAGCCATCCCCTGGGAACCACTGGTGAGGTGGGGCTGCCTCCAGCCACGTGTTTATATACTGAACTTGTATTTTTAAAAGCAAACAGCATATTAAACACATCCTTCACATCACTTCTGGGATCATCGCAACTGGGTACCCATGAGGCGACAAGAAAGCCCCCCACGCCAAGATGCTCTCTGCTCCATGAAGGAGTCCGTGAGTCCCTGCCATGCCACGGCTGCACCGGGCAAGGCTGCTGGCCAGCAGAGAGGGACACACCAGACCCCCGCCCCACATTTCCCTGGGAAACACTGCCAAAGCGCAACACCCTGGAGCCCAGGGCCTGGGAAGAGAGGGCAGAGCCCCTCTGGGTTTGGAGTCCCGTTCCAGGCAACGTGGGGGGACACCCCCTGCGAGCAGCAGGCCCCAGTTCCTGCGGGCTGGAGCATCGCTCCCATCGGTCAGCGGTTGCCCCCCCGCCCCAGCTCCCACCGCCCTCGGCGGGCTCACCTGCTCGGGCCCCTGGAAGCAGATCCTGCAGAGCGGGGTGCGGATGCCGCTGTCGACGCTGCTGCCCAGCGAGTAGCGGTCCTCGGCCTTGCCCTTGCCGAAGTCATCCGAGGAGGTGCTGCTGGGCAGGGAGGCGGGCGGCTCCCCGGCGGGGCTGCCCCACTCCTCGGCGGCCGGGCTGCCCGCTCCGGGGAGAGGCGGCGGCGGGGAGGGCGGCGGCGGAGCCGGGGGTCTCCGCAGCAGGAAGACCTTCAGGTCATTGAAGAGCATGCGGCAGCGGCACTTGAGGAGGCCTTGGTTTCGCAACATCTGTCTCGGACGGAGGAGCCCGCAGCAGCAGTAGCAGAAAATGACCGCGCCGGGTGGTATTAACATGTGCCTTTCCTTGGCAGGCGGGGACGGGCTGGGAAAGAAAAGGGCAGGAGCCCGCTGAAATCCGCCGAGGATGACAATTAAAAAAAAAAAAAAAA
>KZ505705.1:1156962-1219926 GCA_002844005.1 Limosa lapponica baueri | reverse complement strand
TTTTTTTTTTCAATTAAAAAATAAACCCCGATCACATGAGACCCGGTGTGCACCCAGACAAAATAGCAGCCGGTCTGGATATCAAAATGCAAAATTGGTAGCTGCTGTTATTATCAAAATTGCCTCTTTGACAAAAAAAGACCTTCACATTGTTTGTGGGAAAACACCCTATGTTTCCAACACTGTACTCCCAGGTGGCTTCAGATTTTACCGTTGCCTTTAAAAGATTTCATTGTAAATATTAAAAGTCCTGAAAGAAATAATTAGCATTCAATGAGCTTAATCCCAGGTGTACTGAGACAAATATATTTTTATATATATATAATATATGTATAATATATCATATATATTTTATATATCTTTATATATTCTGACCTTCTCTATTCCAGCAGCTGTCTGGACCACACCAAAAAAAAAAAATCAGAGCGAAATTGGTGAGGGAAGGCGGCTGTGTTATTCCCTAAGCTGTTACCATCCTGGACCAAAAAAACCCGTCGAAATCGTATCTATTCTTCGCATGTAATTGACCGGGGAAACGTGGATCTTACATGGTCACGTTTCCTTTCCTCCTTTCACAAAACAGGAACGTCATCAAACGCATTGGCAGCTTGTACAGACCATTGTGGATGGCGAGGCAGCCAGGGCTCTATCAGCAATTGCAGGGACCTCCTTTTGATGCATTGGACGAGGCTCCTTCTTTCTCTCCACCACCGTCCCCACCTTCATTTTCCTCCCCTTCTGTCCTCCTCCTCCTCTGACTGTTGTTCTCTCTCACAGGCATTGACATTCAACCATCGCAAGTCTGTCGCACTCTCGTTGGCAGGCAAAAAAAAAAAAAAAAATCGGAGCAGATATAATTCTCTTCTTCCTCCTAAAAGGCTCGGATGGAGCACAATGCGCCAGACACACGGGGCAGCATGGCTTATTTTCCGTGCGGCTCCTACCGCTTTGGCAACATCGAGCTGGTGTGTGCGTGTGTGCTTTTCTCCCTCAGCAGCAGCAGCCTCCTCTCCGCTCTCCCATCCGGCTTGCCGTGATGATGTTGCTGTTGCTATCTCCCTCGGATGCAATGGGGAAGGCAGATTGTTTGCAGTGCAAGCGGGGATTTGCAGGAAGGGAGGGGTGTAACGTGGCCGCGCTCTCCTCCCTCCCCCGCCGCCGGGCAGCCCCAGGGCGCCGGGCAGCCCCGGGGCGCCCCGCAGCCGGCCCTGCCCAGCCCCGGCACCGCAGGAGGAGGCCCCGCCGCCTGCGAGCAGCCGGAAGGCAGTGAAACCTCTGCGCTCCGGCGTGTTTCCAGGCTGGTTTTCGCCTCCCACCCTTATTCCTATTGAAATCGGGAAACTTTCACGGGCAGGTGGCAGAGATCGAGTGTTGGGTGATTTCTCGGGCGATGGTGCCTGCTTTACAGGTTCCCAGCAGGAAGCCAAATCCCACTAACAAACTTTTCCCTAGCAGATTAATTAGTTGCAGAGGATTTCATGGTTTAATAGCTATGATAATCAATATTTTTTCATTTCGCTCCAGCGGCGTTTGCTCACTGATAGATTTGTTTTGTTTCAGTAGCATATATTTCAGTAGAAATATGGGTTCCTTGTAGCCCAATGAAGGGTAAATATGACTGAACGCTATTGCTTAATTAGAGATTTGCTGAAAGTAACCAATGTCAGTCAAAGCTGATAGCTTTTACTCTCTTCAGCCTACTTGAAAATTTTAAATAGCAGCTGCTGGAGTCCATTAGCTTTTCTCTGCAAACATCAGCACAGGTGGCTTCCTCTACATTGTCCTGTTATATGTGTCCATGCAGCCCCATGCAGCCTCCGAATACAGGGGGAAAGTTAGCTCCCCACTGGGACTTTGTCCTTGCCATCCCAACTGGAATAGCTGACAAAGGTTCTGGGTTTGATGTGGACCAAAAGTATTAATGATACAGATGATCTGAAGGCTTCTAGTCTATTTAATGTCGGTGGAATGTCTCAGCCCAGGGACCAGTGAACATCCACCAGATGGGACACACCTTTCAGTGACATAGAGCTGGGCCTGGATCTGACATCATGTCAACACCATTGAAATTTCAGGCTCCTTAATTTTGTTTCTCCACAGCGTTTCCTCAAGCTCCTTGTTCAATAAGATACAGCACACACCAATGCCCAGGCTGGGTTCTGTAGCTGGTCTGTGCATGGGGTCTTCGTTGGCAGCAACCCAAGAGTTTCAGATGACAGAGAACCTAACGTCACTCAAAAGTTGTGCTGGGCCCTAGACAATGATTTGAAATTGTTTCCCTTAGAATAAGACGTGACATGCATAAACCACTGTGCCATGATCAGCAGAGGAATCTATGTTGTTACCTAATTAAAAAGGGAGCAAAACTGATTATTCACTACAGGAAAATGAAACCAGCACATGCAATTAATTTCCAGCAAATAAATTACACATTGGGATGTTCTAAAGGTAAAACATTCATCACTGCAGCCTGCCATTTCTCAGAAAAGCTGGGCAGATTTGCCAGTGTGGCTCTCTACAACATATTTCAGGCTTCTCAGAATTTCACATGTGTCTAATGGGGTCATTAGAGAAATAATAATGGAAAGAGCATTTTAGGGACTTCCTGAGCATGAGACAGGCTGGCTAGAGGCTGAGTTTCTGTGCCCATGCTCCAGGATGGCTTTCCACCACCCCCTGCTTTTTATTGCCCTCATCTTATTGTCTTGATGTCGCAAACATTTTCAGAATGGTTCCATCAATAACAGAATTGGAGAAAAATATATTGTTGTCATCCTTTGCTTGCGTAAAGCATCTTTCATCCTTCCCTCCTGCCCATGCCTGGTTTTACAGAAAGGATATGCTCAGGGTAGAGGAGATCTTTGTATTATGCTCTGGGTTTTAATGTATGGGCTGTGTGCCCAGAGAATTGAATGGCTGATAAATGTGACAAAATAAATAAAACAAATAATAAATCGGAGGTGCTCCATATGCTTCCCAGAGGTGAGTGGTGATTATTCCTCTTTTGGTGTAAATAGGGCAGCAGCCAATGTTTTCACACTTGGATGCTGCATTCAGGTCCCTTGGTATGGATCAAGGTGCCTTGCTTAAAATGCTCGCACTGGAAAGAGTGGGCCCAAGACACTTTGGTGAGACCCCAGCGAGAGTAGGGGGCTGTCAGGAGGCCAATGCAGCCTTCCTAACTTTGCTCCACAGGAAGCAACGTGCAGCAAATGATGGGCAATACCTTCTCCTTTTGAAGAAATGCCTGTCTCTGGGAGTTACGATGCTGTGTCTCTTGAGCCAACTAATGGTCAAGAGGTTAACATAGGGAGGAAACATAGAGGTGGCATCAGCTCTGGCACACACTACCTTTGCCCTCGTCAAGTACAGGAAGAGGAAGAAAAAAACATGGATCCATCAGCTGTGAGTGGAGAATTGGTTCCTCTTGATTGGTTGCACCTGAGCTACTGACTGGGAAGTCAGAAGGCGAGATGCCCAGGCATCTCCGTGCAGAACCTTCATGCCTGTTTGTTACAGATCCTGCATCAGGATGGACTGAGGTGTCAGGCTGCAGGTCGGACTCATGGCAGATACTCTAACTCTGGTCTTCTAGAGCAGAGTGTGGGCCTATTGGCCCTTACCTACCACTTCAGCAAGGAGGAAAAAAGTATTGCTGTTTTTGTGCCTCCTCTTCACCTCTCTGTACAAGCCACCGCTCAGTGCAGAGTGGGTGGAGGAAGAAAGAGGGTGGCTAGAGCTGCAGTGATGCTTGAGCTGCCTATGTGATGGTCTGATATAAAATCATATCAGAAATCTTTTTTTTTCTTAAATGTTGTTAGGTCAGAGATTTTAAAAATGGCAGAGACAGTAAGAAGGCAAATGCAAGCAGGAAAATGCTGTGTGGACTGCAGCCGAACAGCTTGAACACAGCACACTGGGCATTGTGCACCAGTATGTGAGAGACAGACAATATAAATGCTGATGTGGACAGCCAGGATCAGAGAGCCAGAAAGCTGCCAGAGAAACATCCCTTTGTGTTTTCCATTTCTCAGGAAGTAAACAGTTACCTAATCCCATTTTCATGCCCACCTACTCGGTCAATAGCTGCACTGTGCCTCTTGCTCCACTTACAGCTCCTTAATGGTGCAGAGGAGCTTTGATTGCTGTGGCGTGGGCCCCATCCCTCTGGCAAACCATTACTTAAATCCAATCCGTCGAAGGTTCCTACTGTTCTCTCAGTGATGCGGAGCTGCTCATCAGCTGAGTACCCTCTGATTGCTTGTCACAGCCAGACTTCCTGGTTCTTTTTCCCGGATGGAGATAGTAAATAAATCTCAAGTGATGTAATTACCATAACTCAGTTGACGAAACTTGTGGGCAGACACAGTCAGGGGCTGGAGGGAGCTCGATCACATTTTCTTTGGTCTTTCTTTCTTTCTGGGCAGTTGCAAATGTGCCGATGCAAAGGATGCTGCTGCTGGGCTCAGCAAGTGGGGGTTATGCATCTTACAAGCATCCAGAAATAATCCATGTATTGATTGGAATGATCTTCTCAAGGAGATCAGAAATAATTTCCAGAGTTCTGTGCCTTGGTATCTCTGCCGCTTTGGTCTGCAGCAAAAAACATGGTAATCTGCATGCAGGGACTCCCTGTGCTTTCTCCCCAAGCAGGGACCGAACTTCCACTCACTCTCTTCCTGCAAGGATCACGGTCTGCCTCTGAGTTGATACACAGCAAATTTTTCTGCTTCCATGGCAGCTTGTTCTCTGCTAAGTGAAGAGATGGAATTGTTCTTTTTTGAAAAACCAGACAGGTCCCGCAACACAAGCCCAAGCAAAGAAGTACAACTGCACATATTTTTCCTTGGGTTTAAGATGAGCTTTCTCTACAAGCAGTCTTGAGGCCATACTCTTGAGGAGTATGTGAGAGAGACGATACAATTGCTGATGACGACAGCCCCCACCTTTCCTCCTTTAGGATTTCGATTTCAAATTCAAACTTGCAAAGCCACAGCACTCCTCTTCCGGACTAGACAACCCCAAACATAGAGCTTTCCTGGTAACAAGTCCTACACTAACTCCTACAAACGGAATTCCTTGTCCCTTTGGGTGACTAGTCAGAACTGTGACTTGAATAGAGCAGCTGCAATAGATGGTGCATTTCAGGATATCTTCAGAAGGCATTTAGCCAAATGCTGAGTGGTTTTAACTATCCAGGAATGCAGTAACTGTAATGAAATCCCAAACTTAAAAGGACCCAGAATTTAGACATTAAAAAAAAGAGAAAGTATATAATCACAGGTCCCTTGAATATTTCCACTACTCTCCTGAGTCAAGTCAAATTTGTTTCAAGTCTCTAATTGCATTCTCAGATGTATGTTATTGTAGTGACATGCAACAGTCCTAGAACTAGCTCTCACTTGTCTGACATGGGATCTAGAGAGAAAACAATGTTATTAAACAAGCTCATTAGAGGATGATCCTGAGAGATATGCCATGCTCTCCAAATCAAGGTGAACTGAGAGGATCTAGCATGTCATCAGGCATTTGCTTCGCTACCAGGATTCATGATCAGACACAGTAACACCGAGGATATTCCTCTTAGGTCCATCATGATTACACTGTGGCACAGCACTGCTATACTCAGCTTAAGAAAACAGAAGCAACTCTGTATGAGAAGACTGAATGCCTGTCCTCAGGAGGACCCATCTGTGGCACAAAGGGGTCATGTGTGGTGACACTGTGCCAGGATGTCCAGGAGATGAATCCTGTGAATCCTGTGCAGAGCCGAGATCCCTCTTGAACTACAACTCTGCTTCAGTGTAATCAACAGCTTGAACATTTCAGACTGTTTCCCCAAATTCTTACAAATCCGTATCTTAGGATTTAACATCTTAGGCTGCCCAGATAACTTCCTCAGCTGCAGCAGCTTGTTTCTGGATCAGCAGGCAAATATACACATCCTGCATAAGTACAATGCAGGCAGTGAAGCCACTTACAAGCCAGATAATCTTCCAGACGTGAGAAGAAGACCATTTTAGGTGTCTCCTAAGTGACCCTCATTGCATATACTGGATCTTGAGAAGGGAGGGGATGCTGGAGGTCAGAGAAAGGCACGCAGTGAAGAACATTGTGGGAGGACATCCTAGTTTTACCCTGTGCTAAAGAAGCATCCACCACATGCACCAGCTCCACATCATTTTCACAGCAGGAGCAGTCAGTAGGTTTCCAGATCTGCCTGGAAATGTCAGGTACAAAACACTGGGATAACCCACTGCCTGTTAAGATACCGTATGGCCTCTCTCCCTTGCCCTGAATGTGCTCCAATGCACATCAGAAACACAGGAAGGCTCCCAATTGTCGCTAATAAGTGTGCGAAGATTTCACTGGCAGGTATCACTCTCCCCGGTGACTTCTGCCCACACCTTTCCACAAAGGACAAGCGCAGTACCTGTCAATGAAAGAACTGAGGTCTCCATCAGGAAAAGATAAGACAGAGATAAGAGGATAAGTGTGGATTTAAAGGCAGGGCTGTCGGAGATGGAGTGCTGCTGGTGATGAAAGGAGAGAGGAATGGAAGAGCAGTGAAAGGGGAAAGTTAATGGATTTACACCATTGGAAACAGGAGTTGATTTTTGACCCTTGCACCTCTAAGGAGGGTCCCCCAAGAGTATATCAGTACCCTGAAAAGGAAGTTTTGGCCTTGCATATGGCCCAGATGCAGCACTTAAAGGGAGTTTGAGCATGGCATTGACACACTCTTCCAGGGCCTCAGGAGCATGTGAAGTGAGAGACTGTTACGTCCAAGCGATGGCCTAGATCTACCGCTTCCTAACAGACTTCATGTTAATTAAAGGGAGATTTCAAAACCACATACATTTTCCTAGCGAGATAATTAATTGATCTAGAAGTTTATGTAGTTAAAGGGGTTTGTAATTACATTTTATGGTGGGGAGAGCGTTTTAAGGATGAATGCTGCCAGGTGCCGAACACCTCCACGAAGGTGCTCAGCACCTCGGTTCCCCAGTGGCCTGAACCCTCCCTGCTGATGAGCTGCAAACCCCCTCTGGTCCTTGGGGTCACGCAGCTCTTAATGACTTAGCCCTACTAGACTGAAGTATTCAGTCTCACAGCCCACAGAAGGAAACCCTCAAAAGCTCTTGCTCCTGAGCCAGTGTCTGTGTGCAGGCAGCAATTCCCTGCTGTTGAAGGGGCTTTTCCTTCCTAACAGTTTTTAGCTCTCTCTGTTGATAGTTTTTTAACCTTCAGGTCAGATGCAGGTGACTGTGGTCATGGGCTCGCTCCGCTACCAGCCCTTGACACTAAAGTGGTTTCTCTGGATCTTCCTCCCGGAAAAACATTTGGTCTCATTCAAGAAGAGGGGGAAAACACAAGCCGTTAACCCCAGGAAACACTTCCCTGTGTCACCCCCAAACTCACTGCCCTGTAAGGGCATGAGTAAATTCCTGGCCCTGAAAATACTTATGCTAGGTAGGAAGAGCTACAAGCCCTTTGATTTGCACAGGGAAACCAAGGCACAGGCAGGCAAAATCTCTCATCCGAGTCAGCAGTGAAGCGCTACCCGGGGACCTATTTTACCTCATAGCAAGACTCTCTTCTGAGAGCAATTTGCACGTCCTTGTGTGATGTGCAAATAAGCACACACACAATATATATCTCTTTTTTCCCCCCTCTCTTTACGACTGAATAATCACACAATCTTTGTTCCATGGAAGTTTGACTGCTGCTGTTTATTGCCCCCTGGAAATGGGATGACAACAGCCCACGGCTCCTTCACAGCAACTCACAAAGGTCTCCTGAGCAGAGAATTACGCCTGTTGGAGGCAATAAACAGCAGGAATGGTAGAGTGACTAAGCACCAAAGATTCTGCATTTGTGTAGAAACTAGCAGTGAGGAGGAAAGGATGCCCTGGAGGATAGATAGTGCCTTAGGAAAAAAAGTTTCCAGCATGTTCTCAAAAGGAAGGTTTCCACGCAGAAGACACAGGCCAAATTTGAACCTCATCCCACCCCTGAACCTGCCTGTAGTCCTGGGCAAGGCCCCCATGCCAGGCAGGGAGGCCAGAAGAATCGGCAGCATGGTGCTCTGGATCCTGCCCATCTACCCCTGGAGGAGCAAGGATGGTATTCAAGCCCACAGTGGCCCCACCAGAGGAGATGGTGGCCATTGTTTCCCCTGCTCCCAACCATCACATTATGATGTTGAGGAGCTGCTGCTGGCATATGCTAAATGAAGTCCATGGCTGGAGTTCTGGTCATCCAGACAAAGGGCAAAGAGGGCAGCCAGATGATCTCTTCCTTGGGACATTGCTTTTTCAGTTACATGCTGGCACTACACAGAGGGGAAGAGCTTCCTCTGGGTACAGACAAGCTTACTGGAAAATTGAAAAAATTCAGGAGAATTGGCCCAGAGTACCCTGAGAGATATTGTCCTCCTGCTCTCCCTGATATGGTTTGGGTGCGTGGTATCAGGAGAGCTTGCAGAGGGAGACGGTGCCCCTTCTGTCTGAAACCATCATGTGCTGGGGCTCTGCTGCTGAGATCACCCCTGCCCTGCTCTGATGCCCTTTGGGGAGCCCTCATTTGGGCAGATAAAGATCAAAACCATGAGGGATCTCAGCACAGGAAACTGCCCACCTGGTCTCTTTCCTCTGAGGCAGAGCTGCTCCTGCGGTGGCATTGGCAATATGTGCTCCCACAAAATTGCTGTCCTAACAAAATCCTGATGTACACAGGAACAAAAATTAATTTCCTTTTGTTCTCTTTTCTGACCACCCTCTTCCTACATTTTTCTTTTTGATTCATTTTTATGTTCAGTGGTATAAATTTTCCAGGTCAGTGCTAAGTCCCTTGGTTGTGTGATCTTTACATACCAGCAGACATATGCAGAGAGATGAGAGGAGACCAAGTGCAAACCAATCCATCCTACTGACACTTTTATTTATCTATTTTCTTTCCCCATCTGCCACTGCTCAACTCCCTGTGTGTGTGTGAGGGATGGGGATGGGATACCGGTAGAGCCACTGAAGATCTCTCCACTTGCAACTGTAGCTCTCCCGTTTGTTTCCTACCGCCCTGCTACCCATCCCTCCTCTAGTCATCTCACGTTGCCTTCAACCCTTCGCTCCCGTTCTGCTTTGTGTATAAAATAAAAATAATGAAGGGGTTTTTAGTGTTGATGCAAGATGCCAGGCTGACAGTCAGGAAGCTGGAGCCATCTGCCAAGCCCAGACTAAGCACCGGTGGCAAAGTTGCCCTGCTGCTGGGTGCGTTGAGGGCTCCCAAGCGAAAAGCACCAGCATCCGCAGCTTGAGCTGAGCTCTGTGGCTGAAAGCAGAGACAGATGCACATCGTCTGTGGATCAGGCAGGGAGGGGGACTCTTAACACACACTGACTATTAATATTTCATGCTTTTGACATCCAGCAACCACACTGAGAGGAGAGACAGGAATTTGTTCTTCTGGGTTCGCATTTAACCATGCCCTTTCCACTGAATGTGTAAGCCAAAGCTGATCACGGCACACGGTGGAGTTCTTTGCTCACTAGGCCTGGGTCAAGACCCAGATTTTTTCATTTAGTCTGCATCAGCTATAACAATTTCTACTCTACGTTGACCCAAGATGGTTCTGAACCACCAACTACAAGCAAAGAAAGGTCCAGTGGCTCTTAAGTCTCTCACCTATTAAATCACTTGGATAATCTCCATCTAGAGTATTTAACTTTCCAGCAATCCTGTTTTCTCTTCTAGGAACTAACCCTCAGGAACTCATGACCCACCGGGTATTTGCAAAGTGACATGAATTCAAAATGCACTTCTTTTATAGCAGTGGTGTTATCACACAGTGAGCGTGTTCCTGGAATGAGCATTGCTTAGGAGTTGTCAATACTTTAATCTGATTTATACAAGCTGTGTTCTCTCTGACTCTCTCTCTTTTCCCTCAAATAAACACTAATAAGTTCTCAACCTGGACAAATCCCAGGTAGCGGGATCAGTACCTGGCAATATATCAGCTTTGTTGCTGAAACCGGGGATGAAGCACGGACAACTGAACGCATTTCTCCCATTTGTTTTCAATTCTGCTTGCAAATAGCTTGGTGCCTGTCTGAAATATGACTGCCCTATAGGAATACACTTCATTTCTTATATTACTGTGCGCCAATTAAGTAATTAATGAAAGTCTGGAAAATCTATAAAAAAAGTTGGTTGCATCCAGAGGGAACATTAACATCACATGGTGTCACGACCATGAATAAAACCTGACAGTGTGTGCAAATTCAAAGGGAACTACCTGTTCTGCTGTTAAGAGATCAAGTTCAGGCTGCATCAAATTATATTCAAGACCTGGTCTTCAACTTGTCTGTGGACTGGAAAATATTTGCAGGGCACACAGGGGTTAGTCTTCGTCCTCCAGGACTCAGTTGTCATTTTACAACCATATGATGTATTAGACATTGCTAGACATGAATGTCACTGCTTTCAGCCTCAAATTCTGCCAGCATGATATTGTGCCGTGATGCAGTCACAGTCAGCATCTTGATTTGATCTGTGCATTGCTTCACAATTCGCTCCAGGAGGGCTTAGGGTCCAATTCTGCAAACAGCTCTGCAAATGAGAACAGTCAGCCCCACCACTGCTTACAGATCTGAGCCCTTCACATCTGGCAAGTAGCGTTCTCAGAGCATGGGGCAGTGCCATCCATCCTGGGAAAACTGGATGGAAATGATGGCCATTTCCAAACTTTACTTGACCTCAGAGACAATGCTTGATTTCTCTGTGTTACAGTGAATCCAGATGGACAACAGGGAAAGAAATAAGAGACTTGCTGAAAACCCGGCTGCTGCTTCTGAGCTTGGATTTTCCAGGTCAATACATTTCAAAATTTTCTCCATCGATAGAGAGAAGGGAAAACCTCACCCTTCCACACTCACTCTTAAATCTAGCTCCTGCATGATAACTTTAAAAGGAATTTGTTGCTTGTTAAAAGAGGAGACCCATTCTCACGCCATACTTCTGCACTGCCTTTTGATTCACAGCTGCCCCATAGCAATGAGGAAAACTTCACCACCATCCCTCTAGACGGTGTTAGTGAGGGTCTAAATAGCAAAGGTGGGTTTTGTAGCATGGACATCTGTTTTCTAGGACCTGGATCAAGAATCATAAGCTCATTTCACATACACCAGTGAACAGCTGTCAGAGAAGAACAGCTTTCAGCCCTTATCAACCTGAACTAAATGCAGGCCAAGAAGTTACTGGCAGGAGACTCCCAATTCATCAACGACTCCTGAAGTGTTTCTGCCCTCAGCAATAGCAGCATAATCTCAGATTAATACATTAAATCATGAATCCAGAAAGTTACTCTATCAGCAAAAATATATATACTTGCATATGCACAAATACGTATACATGTATAAACTCAATGTGTGTACTGTGTGTCTACATGCGCACCCTCGCATGACAGAAGATCCAATCAGACCACTCTTACACTTTTCTCCTTTCCTAATAAAGATCTATGGAGCAACCACTGAATCTGAAAGGTGGAAAATGTCACATCAACCATCAAGAATAACTGTTGTTACAACATATGATCAGCAAGTGAAACATACTGCCTCAAGATATCACCCAGGATCAAACTGTGCATTTTATAGCGGAGAGCTATGTGATAATCCCATGATCTATCACCTAAACCATGGATCTGCTCTGTGGTACAGACAAAAGAAAGGATTCAGTGGACAGCCACGCTGAATGGCCTGAGTAGTTCCTTTGTTCTTGTATAATGAAACTAAATCTCATAATCTGTTATTGTTGTAACTCTTGTGTTTTGTTATCCTTTTTACTGGACAGAAATATTCCAAACAACACTACTTTCTCCAGTCCCAGAAGTTACAACTGAGCTTAGACAAACTTTTGCAGCCCTTAAACCATGACATGAGCGAACTTTCCCAGGACCTTTCATCAACCTTTCTCAGGGTGAGGTAAGACCTGTGCTCATGATGTTACACAAAACTGGTTTCCTAGATCAAATGTGATATTGTAATTGAATTTGGACACATTCCACTACATGACAAACACTAAAACTGCTGCTTGTTGTACAGTGTATAACGTCTATGTTTAGTTATAGCCCTACTGGGAAAAGGACAACTCTTTTTATTCACCTGTAAAGAACCCTGCATGCCTGTGCCACCATAGGAATAAAAAAATATTAATTGCACTACCTGTCCCTTGAGCTATTCATGCCACTTCCTTCTCCCCCACCACCCTGTATTAAGCCTTTTGAAGCTGAAAGTGGCTGTAAATCCTACTAAATGCCAGAGGACCGTTTTGCTAAAACATTATCCATCTTAACATCATGTCAGATTTCTGAATGAGAATGACTTCTTCGGTGGGAACAGGCCTATAACTTATACTGCTTCTCATTTCCTGAAGAACTGGAATTGTGCTGCTCCCTAATGTTGTCTTATTAAGATGCGATTTGTCATCATATAGCTGAAAACAAGATAAAATGCAGGCTAATTAAATTCCTTATTTAACTTGATGAGCATCTGCTTTCTGTAGTCACATTCTTTTAAACAGAACCTTTGTAGCTGTATCTCAGGATCTGGCTATCACGATTTTTACTGTGATCAAAATGGGGAAATACCCCCCCACCCCCAAATAAAGGTGCGTGCATTCCCATTGCCTATGACCCTTGTTATTTATAATGAGAGACATATAGCACCACCCAGGCAGATGGGAGCAGCGCCTTGCGAGGATGCTGCCCTGACACTTCAAGAGCACTCCCTGTTGTGGAATAATTGCTATCCCAAGGAGCCCAGTGGAAGTCACTGAGACAAGCTGGTAGCAAAATCCTGCAGCTGACAGCAAGTGTTTTCTAGATCAGGCTGCTACACAAAATATAACAAACAAATCACCTTGTGACTCCCCCCTTCTGTAGCAGATGAGAGTCCCAACATAAAGGAAAATCATGTCTGCTGAAGGAGGAGGTTTAACAAGCTTAAGCACCCACTTCAAGTTAAACATGTGCTTAAATGAGCTGTTTGCCAAGGCCAGATTCTGGCTCACTTTCCATGCACTACGTTCATGGAGGTTTCTAAGATGAGAGTAATCTTCCTGCATTCTTGGATGAGTGAAAGAGTGAGGCAGAGTAGAGTCCTGGGCTAAGTCCATGTTCCAAAATAAAGGAGTTGTCTTATACTGCTCTTGTCTAAATCACAGCTGAGGATGGCAAACAGTTGTATCAGAACCCACTGTAAGCTCATGGCTTTTAGGAAAGTCTTGGGCATGCCACAACCCTTGGTCTGTCTCTTGCAAACCCCCCTTGGCATCAGCCTTTGCATCCCACAGAAGTTCAGAGCTGCTCCATCAGCTCCTCTTGGTCTGGAGTATGCTTTGAGATCCTCCAAGGAGAGATACGGCTCCTGTGTGAGGGCAGAGGACCATTAATATTACATTTGTGGTTAATTATTTAGTATCAGTGACCTCTGATGCTCCTGCTTAAAGGATTTCTCCATATCTCTGCACCATCTCTGATCTCTCATGCACCAGGAAAAGAAAGGGCAGAGAACCATGGCTGACTTTAACAAACAGGATCTCAAAAGTTGGCTTCACATCGATACTAAGGCCATAGGATTAGCTGTTTATTCCGAGTTTGAAAATCAGGCTAGTAATTTAAGCTCCAGAATAGAACTTGGAATGCAACTTTGGTTCGTTTACCCTGATTTCCTAAGGAAATCAAGCTTATGCAGTTAAATTCTCTGCCTGTGCACACAAGCTTTTCCTTCTAACTTCGCACCCTTCTGCCAGTTCAACTATGTTTCACCAAGATAAAGTTCCGTTCAGCATCTGGACAAAAAAACCCAGTTGTGTGGAGTACAGGGATGTGCTGTGCCCTGAACTCCAGCATATTATAAGACATTGAAGAGGCCACATTGCTCGTGCCCTCACCCCAGCTGGATCACAGCTCACCTTGTGTTAAATGCTGGCAACACAGAAGCTTTGGAAACACTGTTTGCCTCTCAATGTAGGCAAACTGTTGTGGTTTTTTTTTTTTTCTCTTTTAAATCTTTGTTCTGGGTGCCAATGAACTGCCCCCCACACCTGGGCTGCATCGCATAAAAGATCAAGAGTCGGCTCAGCCTTGCAGCAGCCCTGTGAGCCTGGCAGCAGCCTGGCAGCGACGGGGAGGCCATGTGCTGTGCAGACCATTGCTCTGGACTGGAGCTGTGGAGAGGAATCCAGCCAAGAAGGACAGAAGGCAGAAAAGAGACCCTGCAATCTGTTGGAGGGGTTGTACTATAAACAAGAGCAGGAAGGCTTCAGCGTGCCAGGGAAGAACAAGCTGTGTAGATAAGAGAGGCTGCTTCAAAAGAGTGGAGGGTGACTAATTTTCCTTGCACCAGGTGGCCAAAGAGCAAGGAAAAAGAAGTGGTCTTCACTGAGCTGGCAGTCAGAGGAGGGGAGCAACCTTCTCATGCTAGAAAAGCTCACAGAAAAGCCTCTGCAGGTCCTCTTTCATCAGGGTTTCAAGGGCAGCTGGATTCAGCAAACTCCAAATTTTGCCTTTGGTGCTTTAAGGTGCTCAGGGAAAGGGCCTGATGCAGAGCCAGTCTGTGGTAGTAGCTGGGCTATCAAATGGGCCAGAAGGCCATGGTCCCTGATGTGCCCTGACGGCACAGGGAAAACAGAGGGGATTAACAGCTGTCTAACAAAAGAAATCTGGGGAGAACATGTACAACAGGGGACACGGGGTCAGCTACTGTGCCAAGGTCCAGCTCCAAACCCAAGCACCCCCTGGCCCTCTGAGCCTGTGGCTCTGGTTCCTCGTTAGGAAGCTTATACCCCACTCAGGACCCCAAACCAGAGCACAGGAAGCACGACCCTGCATCCCAGAGAGGACAGGTCCTCTACAAAGTATTCAGATAAGACCAAACAAAAGGGTTTCCTTAACCAGAAGAAGCTCTGACAGTCCAGGGGGCTTTCTCTGACTCTCCTGCCCCAAGACTGTCCCTGAAGAGCTGACCTGCATGTCCCCAATCCAGCCACTTGACTGGTTTTAGCTGAGAAAGAACTGATAAGGCTCATGAGCATGAAATTAATTTATTTTAGAAGGTGCAACTGCAGGTTCTCCATAGCTGGTCAAAGACTGGCACATTTGGGCACTGGTAATGGTGTCTTCTGATCTCGGTGTCGGCTACCAAACCCCTCCAAGAAGCTGGGGCATCTGAGGGCTGTTAGCCTGGGCTGATTTCCACTTGTCTGCTGGATGGCCTTGCTCGCTACACATGGTAGCTCTGCATGCAGTTCAGCCCTGGCAGAGAGTTCAGGCTGGCCACACACCCAGGATGAAGGCGGCCAGGGCCAGCTCTGTCCATATGAAGAACCAAAAAAGGTATGTTGGCAAGGTGGCGTAGTGAGGTGAATACATTCAGCATGACAGCAGCAGAACCTCCTAAGAGCAGCTCAAAACCCCTCAGAGGAGAATCTCTGAGATTCCAGAACAGCTCTGGGGTCTTGGGTTGGTTGCTTGCATTTCAGATATTAGCTGCTGCTTATACAAGATGTACGACGCGTGGCCTGGCAGTTCTGTCCTCATCTGGGAGCCAGCAGTCAGGACCAGGCCAGCCCATGACAGGATGTTTAGAGCACAATCCAAGTGATGGAAAGATCCTCATAAGAACAGCACTGAGAACCCCATTTCCTTATGTTTTTCCACCAATGGGACCATTTCTTTGGAACTGGGTGAACCACTTCCTCCTCGGCAAGCTGGGGTGTGCTAGCTCTCCCCGAGTCCTCCTATTATTTTTGTGCTGCATCTCTGTTCCCTGACCCAGTATGTGGAGAGTGAGTCCAAGCCACTGCTGGAAGCATGTTCCGAGTGAAAGGACACCTGGAGTGCTACCAGCAAACTGCTCGCAAACGGCCTCTCATTTTGTAGGTCTGTTCTCTGCATGGCTGGGCTGTTCCTCGTGCCTTGCTGAAGTTGTGCCATATGGAGCAAATGCTTCAACGTCTGTCTGTGTGTCTGCCTGACCGCGCAACCCAAGAGCTCTCTGCAAACAACGCTCCACTGTCATTGTTTTCACGAGCTGGGGACTGTCCCCGATAGGGGCTTTTCTCCACTTTTTCCAAGTTTGTCTTCCCCCCCACCAGATCTCCCAAAGCATAGGGAGCCATCACCAGAGACCTGGAACTGGGCGTCTGCTGCGGGGGGGAGAAGGTGGCTGGCAACAGTTGCAGGGTTATGCTCCTTCTCTCTTCCATATGGGACGCTGGGATCTGGTTTAGCTTTGGGCAGTTAAAAGTGTGACAAGAAGGAGAAAAAAAAAGGTCTCTCATCCGTTCCTGTCTCTGCTGTGTAGCCAGCTGGACTCTGCTGGCTTGCAGAGGAAGAAAGGGCAATAGCAGAGGATCTGAACAGAGACCACAGGGCTGAGCATCCTTTCCTACCAAACCCACTCTGAAGTGAGGGGGCCTGGAAGCTGGAAAAAAAGGTTCGACTTTTACTCTTTTTCCTAAGAGAAGCTGGGACAAAACCCTGGACCCAGACCTCTCCTCAGGCCTGTGGTTTTCTTTAAAAGCGGCGTGTTTGCGAGCCCCTGTGTGCACGAGGCGTGCCCAGGTCTGTGCATGTGCAATTCCCAGGCGAGTAACAGCACTCCCAGGGTTGTGCTGTGTGTCAAGTCGCGCCTCGTTCTTGCTGCCTGCCTTGTTTTTCTCGGGCTGACGAGCTCCTGACTAATGGCAGTCACTGCTGCTTAATCAGGAAGCAATTTAAGGATAACCTTTTCTAATTAACCAGCAGAGAGAAGAATGAATAAACTGTGAAACAGCCAGCTGGCTTCGGTGTCCCCAGCCAAAGGGTCTGTCAGGTGGGAGAAAATGGCATCTGGGGACAGGGATGGCAGCTCCAGATATGCCACTGGGCACGGTAGTGGAAGTGAGAGATGGGAGGTGGTTATGGTGCTCCCCAGGGCCTTTTCTCTGCTTTCTCCTCAGGTAGCACTCTGGTCATGCTCATGGGGATCACAACTGTCCAGGAAGGGCAGCTTGATCTGTATAAATCAAGCCCTATGTATAATTAAAACCCTGGGAGACCCTTTTATTCAGAACTTTGATACAAATATGAGTAATTACCTTATTATGAAGGTGTTCACAGGATCATAGAACAGTCCAGGTTGGAAGGGACCTCGAAAGATCATCTGGTGCAACCTCTTGTGGGAAACGGAGCCTAGATGAGATTATCTAGCACTCTGTCCGTTCGCATCTTGAAAACCCCCAGTGATGAGGACCACACCATGTCCGTGGAGAGGTTGTTCCATCACTAATTTGTTCTCAATGTAAAAATATTCTTTCTCACATCAAGTGCAACTTGTTGAACAGCATGGGGCCCAGTATTGATCCCTGAGGGACCCCACTTGTGACAGGCTGCCAGGCTGAGTAAAACCCACTGATCACCGCCTTCTGCAAGTGCCTGTGAGCCAACTTCCCACGCACCTCACAGACCACCCCTCCAGTCTGTGTCTGGCCAGTTTGTCCAGCAGGAGGGTGTGGGAGCGTCCAACGCTTTGCTGAAGTCCAGGTAAACATGAGACAGAAAATGCTGTATTGTTGTAGAAGGCGATCAGGTTAGTCTGGCATGATTTGCCTTTGGTAAATCCGTGCTGGCTTTTCTAGATCACCCTTCATTTGGTTTGTGACAGTTCCCAGGAGGCCTCACTCTACTGCTTACCCAGGGACTGGAGTAAGACTAATGGGCCTCTAGTTTCTTGGGTCTTCTTTTGGGCCCTTCCTGTAGATAGCTTTGACATTTTCTACCCTCTTCCAGTCGCCAGGGTCAGCCCCTCATCTCCACTTTTCAAAGACTACAGACAGCGGCCTTGCACCAATGTCAGTCACTGCTCGTAATGCCCTGGGGTGGATTCCCTCCTCACTGCTGACAGCAGTGTTTTCATCCTTTCTCATGCATTACCTCCATTTTTTATTCCCCACTCATAGTCACTTATTTAAAATAAGTTACACGCCAGAGGCTGCTGGTGAGGGAGCCCTGCCCCAGCACTGGGCTGGGCAGTCGCCTGTGGCAAAGCCTGAGCCCGAGGGCCCGCACCCCGGACCTGGGCCTGAGCCAAACCCCCTGCGAGGGCGGCCGGGGCGGCCTCCAGCCCCCGCCTCCCACAGTGAAACCGCGCAGTGCTCTACGCCCCTAAGATGGCGCCGTGAGCGGAAGACTACACTTCCCAGCGCACCGAGCGCACCGAGGGCCCCGCGCGCCGGAGTTTACTTCCCGGCATGCTGCGCCCCCCGGCCGTTTAGTGCCGCTGGGCGGTAGCGCGGGGTCTGCTGGGAGTTGTAGTCTGCGCTGCTGCGCGCCCATCGGTGGCGTACTGGGCCTCTGCCGGCCGGTGGGTGTGCGGGCCTGTGGCGGGGGGAAGGCGGCTGGGCCGGGGCTGAGCCCCGGGTGGGCTGCAGCGGAACCCCCGGCAGGCGAGGAGGGGCCGCAGCCTGCGCCCTTGTGGGGTGACGGGTGGTCCCTGAGGATGGCGGGGTCCCCCTGTCTGTGGGGTGGGGGCCGGGCTCTCGGTGGAGTTTGGGACACGGGAGCGTGGTGCCTGGGAGAGGAGCAGGGCAGGGAGTGAGCCTCGCTTCTTACACGGTGGTGGGGAAAGTTGGTCTCTGAGCGCTGGTCTCTGACTGCTGGAGGAATTGGAGGCCAGCTCCTGGGAGATGCAGTGGGAGCCGGGTCCTCGCTGCCATCAGAAGGTCCTTGACCTGTGAGTGGACCTTTCTGAAGGCAGGAGCTGGCTCAGCCCTTTGGGGTCGAGTGTGTATGTGCTGCACGGTGTGAGATGCCCAACGATTGGAAGACGTCCAGAAAAGGTG
Organism: Limosa lapponica baueri; assembly: GCA_002844005.1. Lineage (NCBI taxonomy): Eukaryota > Metazoa > Chordata > Aves > Charadriiformes > Scolopacidae > Limosa > Limosa lapponica. The sequence continues at coordinate 1,201,048 of KZ505705.1, read as the reverse complement.
GAGTGTTGTCCCATCTTTGCTGTTAGGTACCACAAATATGAAACACTTCCACACATGACTATATTGCTTTACCTGCGTTTGCCTTTGCAGGGCTGGCTCTGCAGTGCAGGGCTTGGCTATTTTAGCAGTTCTGCTGGATTTTGCAGAGGAGAGTGCTCAGAACTGTAGTGGAATGGGGATTTTCTCCTTTTTCCGTATGTTTTATCTATGTGGGACTGGCATGCAGAGCCCCAGCAGTGGTTGTCAGTATCTGCTTGTTGATAATGGCTCAGCATTGGTCTGACCATGCTGACCGTTGGTCTCAGCTTTGCTGTACTACTAGGTTTTTGTGTAGCATCAGTTACAGTAATAGTCACCAATTATACTGAATTATCAATACAATAACCATTTTAGGGGGGAACAGAGTTGAAACTACCTGTCTCTTCTTGCCTTTTTTTTTTTTTTGTAGACCGGCCTTCACCGCTGTAAAGAAGCAGGTGCCTCTCTGATTAATTCCCAATGCAGTTTTGATTCAGATTTGTTGTTTGAATTGTTGAAGATGTCATCAAGCCTTACAGAGGAACAAAAGAGAAGAATTGAAGAGAACCGCCAGAAGGCTTTGGCTAGGAGAGCAGAGAGGCTAGCAGCCCAGAGGGGTGGGCAGGTGGGGATCACTGGACCTCAGGTGAAAGAACAGAATCCAGGCAATCAGGGAAACTTGAAACAAGAAAACAATCATGTCAGGTTCATTAGCCAGCACCAACAGAATCCAAACAGTCCTGCGGAGCAAAAGAGCTATCTTCAGAAAGATTATAGTCATTACACTGCAAACCAACAGATGGCTGGTTCACATGGAGAGCAACAAAAGAATTGTTCAGTGGACTCGGAACAAGCAAGTGGCATTAAGCAGTTGCCTACAACGATCCCAAATTCTCTGAGTTATTCCCATAAACATTACTCGGATGCTGGTGGTCAGGAACATGGACAACACGCTTTAATTAATCTTGGTACATTCCAGCAGCCCAAATGCTACCCAGCTTTCAAAAACCCAACAGAACCATCTCATCCTAGATTAATTGGTAATGGGCACCCTGACGGTACTAAAAATTTACAAAGTCAGAACAAATCTTCCATAAAATACGTTTCGCCACCAAGCAGCGCTACCCTGGGTGATTCAGAAATGCTGATAAACACAAGCAGACCAATGGAAAGAGAGGGGGGAGGTGGTGCCTCTCAGGCCAGTGGTAGGATGCAGAAGCTGACCAGCTCTGCTGGTGCAGTCTCTACATTTGAAGCTACCTCTTGCAAGAAAGCAAATAATGTTACACAAGGAAAATGTGTGAAATATGGGGAAGACCGGTTCCAGGTTGAAATAGGGTATAATGCTGAGCTTATTGCTATATTTAAGAAGATACCAAGCAAAAGCTACGGTAAGAACTGATTGTTTGCTTTTATCTCTTTTACGTTAGATCTAAGTTTCAGCATCTGCTGAACTGTAGTTGCTATACGGTCTTAGCAGGACAGCTGTGGCTGGGATGGAATATGTGGTATTAATGGAGGATTGGAAACGTAAAGACAGCTGAAATTGGAAAGAAATTCTGGGCAGAAATAGCTTGAGTTTGGTTTTAGCCAAGAAATGCTTTATGAACAGTGCTCTAAGAAGTTTAGTGATGGCAGCTGGTCAGAACCTTTTGGGAGTGAAGGAAGAGAAGTTATTCATAAATTGGTATGGGAAAATGGGTCAGTTCAGCTGTAGTTCAGAGTTGATGAGCTGATTCTGTTAACTGGGTTACTGAGAGCAGTGGAGTCTCCACCTTTTGGCTTGCTTCTCATCTTTTCTACCTGCCCTTTATTTGTTATATTCTACTTTATTTTTCCCCCCATATGTTGCTGCTCCCTATGAATGGCTGCTGCATTCTCCTTGTCTAAGTATTGATATGCCCTGGGGCTTTTTTGATGTCATGTAGCTGTAAACCACGGACATAGTGTTTTTCAGATGTGTGTCAAAAGGTTTGCATGAGTAGAATGAATTCTGTCTTGTCTTGTATGAACATTTCACAACAACATTTCTACACCAAATGATTCATATTCTGCCCTACTTTAGATCCTGCTATGAAAAAATGGAATTTCAGTCTGGAAGATTACAGCAGTTTAAGTAAGTAAATGGTTTGTTGAATGGGAAGAAAGGATCAAAGTCTTGAACCGCTTCCCCTGCCTTCCATAATTATTGTCTAGCTTTGTTATAGCTTGGAGTAATTAAAGTAGTGCTACTCAAACAACATCTAGCTCATAACATTTTTCTGACGTTTTGTAGTTGATTAGAAATAACTTGATTTTTCGTGTAATCTAAGTGCCAAGCATAGGTTTAACTTTTTCTGCCATTGCTGAGTCTGAGTAACCAACAAGCCTGACCACAGGAAAGAATATTCTGTGCAAGTACTTCATACAAGTCTGTATTGAGAACTAAGTGTGTTCCAGTGGGTAATGCTTAATTTCTAGGTCTGTTCATTTATGCTGTTTTTAAACAGCTTTTTTTGTTTGTTGTTTGTTTGGTTTTTTTTGTTTTTTTTTTTTACATTTTTTTCCTGTTAATTTCGGGTGTCAGAAAAGGAAAAACATTCATTCTGTAGAGCTTTGAGTGAGACTGAAAATGAAGTTGCCTTTTTTTGGCATAACAAGGATGGTTTTTATCTTTTTTTTTTTAATCCTGTCATTTTATTCTGGAAAGATTGAGAGTTGATAGAGGCAAACGCTTCAGGTAGGCTTTTCAAAAGCACATTGTGTTGAAGCAAGTGATAAATCACTATTGATTTCAGTGGGAACAGAATTAGGCCTGTGTTGAGCACTTTGAAAAACCCACAGTTGAGTGCTGGTATTTTAGCTTCCCATGTGGGTTGCCACACATTTATAATTTAACTGCTACTGGTTTGCTTGAAGTGTATGAAGTACAGATGAGAGCAGAGTCTCTGCACCAAGGATCTTGCAAATGAAGAGCATGGTATTTAGAAATCAGCCTTTTTTCCTTAAAGCTATTGAATGTATGAGTTCTCTGTGGAAAGTTTCTGTTGATGTGAGAAGACAATATGTGATCAGTGTCGGATAACGACAGCAGGGGAAAAAATACCCTTAGAAAAGGGAATTGACTTAAAAGGGCCTTGGTTTGAAGTCTTGTAAGTGTAAAAAAAAATTATTTGCCAACTTCCCACTTAATTTTGTTCTTCTGAATCATGTTGTCCTGTATTACGTTTCTTCCTTTGTATTATAAATTAAATGCACAGTCAAGCCCAGAAACAGATATTGAAACAAAAGAGTAAAATATGAGGTAGTTTTGTTGTTTTTTGTTTTTGTTTTGTTTTTTTTCAATTTCTTTCAGTATTAGTTGTAGAGATGAGCTCTAACTATGTAATGCTAAAACAGTAGTATCTAAACTCTTTTGCTTGGTGCATTGGGAGGAGAACATCTAAACTGGTGGTTTCCTAGTCCTCTACTTTAAAAATTAATTTCACTTGAATGTCTTAAACTTCTTCTTTGGAAAAGAGATCTCAAATGCTTGGGTTTATTCTGGAAGTCACCTTTTAAAAATAAAGTTGGATGAAGTCCAAATGGCTTACTAACTGGTTAGGAAAAAAGTGTCTGAATTTGTTTCTTTCTCCCTTTTTTTTTATTTTTCAAATATTAATGTAAATTTGTTTAAGTTGTTGTTGCATATCAGTAAGCTGGACTATTTAAAAAGAAGCAGGGTGGGTGCAGTTTAACCTTCAAAGGACTAGATTCACCTGGGCTTACTCTAAACAGCTGCTGGACTGGGGAGGTTGCCTCTCTTTACAAATACATGGAGGCAGAATATGCTTAGTGTTCCCCTGCTCTTGGGTCCAACAGACTCTGGAGGTGCTAGCGAGTCCTTGTGTTGCTGTAGTGCCCGAGTTTCGAGTCTTGGGGATGAAATTCATTATTTTGGTGCTGTAAAAATGCAAGATAAAATGGTTCTTGTTCCTTAACTATCACTTAGTTCAGCTATAATAATAATGACAACATATAGGTATAGATTGGCAGAGACACACAGGGAAAAGTGGAATGATTATTAGGGTGAATAGCTGTGGTCTTGGGCTAACAGCTGTAAAATGCTGTGTCCCTTTTCGCCCTGTGCCCTGGCATCATGAGAGTGGCAGCTGGTAGTGATTAGTGAGAGGAGTGCAGGTGGCTTGGGAAAAGGACAAGTCTAACTGAAAGAGGTGGTAGAATAAAGCGTGATGGACTTAAATTGTAACAAATGGGATTTAGGGGTTTGGACTAGATTCCTTCCTGGTATCTTTCCTACAGTATTGTGAATATACAACATTCCTTCTAGATGAGATTGCGTATCAGACATTGACATGAGGCAGATATTTTTAGATCTTTCTCCTTTGCTGTTTGCAGAAGTACCTTCCCATCTTTTCAGGCACATGCTATTGATCACCCTGTGCTTGTCCCTGCAACTTTGTAAGTGAAGCACTCTATGACTGTGTGCAATTTGCCTGCTGAGTGTGGTCCTGCAGATTGTCTGCCCTGGCCTAGTGAGCCATGTTTTGGGGTTGCTGACAGGGGGAGCCTAATGTGGTGACAATGCTGGCCAGGCCCTTGTACACCTGCTGTCATATGTTCCCTCTGCCTGTCTGTGGAAGATCCCACCAACCTGCTTCTCCAGGCCATCGCTCTATTCTTTGTCCCTATGAGCGAAAGCAGGGAAACATTGAATCATTGTTCCTTTTAAACTTGAAGGTGTATGGTTGGTTTGTCATCCTCTTGTACCTTCTCTTCCCAAGGCATCCTGTGCATCTTTAGTTTATCCTTGTTTTTTGTTATTAATTCTTTTCTCTGTATCTCATGCTTTTCTCCCTAGTGGAAGCAGCAAATCAACTTCGGTCAGTAATTCTGGCACCACTGGAAGGAGAAAATGCAGTTGGCTTGGCATCAGAGTCTCATTTCGTTGGCAGTAGCGCTGATATGAAATCCCTCTTGAAGATGTGTAAGAACTGGAAGAAACCCTCAGCCCTTGTCAAAGGGAAGTGCGTGCTGATCTCCCGCTTGCGGTTTGAGGTTGATATTGGGTATTCTGCAGAAGTGATTGGAGTGTTCAAACGGATGGATTCCAGAAATTATGGTGAGTCTCTGGTTGTTTCTGCTTTATTCTAATGGTGGTGTTGGGGCTGCTCTTGGAGTGCTGTGAATGCTTCAGAGGAGAGAGATTGTGAGAATACATCCTTCTGAAATAGCATAGGAGGATGTGCTTTGGTGAAGATTTTGAGAGCTCCTGTAGTTCTGCTATAGTGCTGTTTCTGTGCCCTGCACTTTATGCCAGAACATGTCCAGGGTCTTCAGGGCCTGTTAGCCGAGGGGATGTTTCAGGATTTGGCATGATTACATTTACTGTTGAGGTGGGATGCTCTGATAATTTGCCAGCAGTACGGAGGCCATGCATAAGTTCTTGTCTTTGCTACCAACTGCAGTTGGACGTTCTTGTATTTCTCCTGCTTTACTGTGGTGTATAATGGCTGCAAGTGCCTGAGCAGATTGAGTTTACCAGCAACTTTACTGATGATTTTGAGGCAAGTGGAACTGTAGAGCACTTCTTATGTTGGCATTCAGATTTCAATGGTGAATATCACTATTCCCACCTATAATGTGGGAATGAGGCACAGAGTGATGAGGTGACCTGCGCAGTGTTGCAGCAGGTCAGTGACAGCATGGGGAACAAATGCTGGAGCTCTTGTTCTTTGGGCAGAGCTCCACATGGCTCATTGTGTCTTCAGCTGTCTCTGAATTCACTGTGCCTTCCCTAGGAGTTGTAGGCAAGTGCCACCCAGGGATAAACCTGACAGGTCTGACATTCATGTTACAGTTTGGGTATTGATGAATTGGGGAGTTTCCTCTGTACCGTCCTGAACACATCACCTGTAGGGTACAGAGGTACAACTGAAAGTGATTGTGTTACTAACTGAAGTCAGAGTTTATTGGTTAACAAAGAGGAACCTCCATGCACATTCTTCATCTCTTCTTGCAGTGAAAATAAAGTAGTTGCCAAAAGCCTTTATGGATTCTTTATGGTGGTTCAAGAGGCGAGCTGACCTTGGCTTACTCCCGTGATGCCACCACTTCTAGATGTACGCTCATACTTTTAAGTTTTCTTCAAAGTGTTTGCTTAACATGAAGGCAAACAGAGGAGAATTGATTGCTGGACAAGATAAGAATTCTTTTAGGGTATGGATGGATAGTCACATTCTTATGGACAGAGGATTCAGTCTTTTTTAAAAGAGACTTATGACAGTGTTTGTTGTACCTGTTGCAGATATGAACACCAGAAAGTGGAATTTCTTGCTGGAGGACTATCCCAAACTGAGTGAGTAGCTGCATTTTCCTTGCTAGGGCTGTTTTCTGGGAAGGCAAATGAATTCTAACTTAATTTCTTGGGTCGGCCATTTGACTCGGGGGGGATAAGTTGCTAACGAACTGTGAAGCAGGTGTCTTCCTGTTTTGTCAGATACTTACACTGTTTGCCCAGACTCAAAACTTTGTTATTCATGCCGGTCCTTTAGGGGCTCTTGAGATGGTAGCTGTGTTTTGTCAGATTCTGCACTGAATTTCTGTGCAGTTTGTTATAGCACATGCATGTATTTACCATCACAAAGTTATTTTTATTGGTTATAAGGTGCAGCAGCTCTGCTTGAACTTAGGAGTTGCAGGAGAATGGATTCCTCTATTCTGAATTAGAAAAGATTGTCATGATGGCTGGCAGATCTTCCTGTCCTTGCAGAAATTCTGTCTTATTGACTGTTTTTAGCTGTGCTCCCCTTGTCCTCAGGGCCATCCTGGCTTGCTCCCTTTTGTGTATATATCAATTCATAAACTGGCACAGCCACCCCTTCCTTAGAAAACAAATGCTTATCAGGCTGTTTTACTTCCTTTTCTACCTTTTAGTTTACTAAAAGATTTAAGTAGTGTGCACAGTGTTGTACTTTTTCATTTCACACCTAGCAAATTTTGTTTTTCAGGTCAGAGCACTAGGTTTTCGAGTCAACTGATGATTTCTGTAACAACCAGTTCATCAACAGTTACAGTCTGGGTGGTGACTGTCTGACTGTTCAGCCTCACATGTTACTGCTGGTAATAATGGCTCTATAGGCAGCACACTAGTGTTGGGTTTTTGATTGATGTATGAGGCAGGTTAGAATTCAGGTTGCTTCCATAGCTGAGTTGATTTTGAGCAAACAAGAAGGGCTGTTTCTCTTGCAGAAGTGTGCGGATCTGCTTGAAGCAGAAGCATTCTTGAAGCAGAATTTCATACTCTACTAAAATGCTTTGGTGCTGGCTGATAGATGCTTAAAAGAAAGCTTCGCAAAAAAAATATTTTTAGGAGGGCATCATATTTTCACTTGGAAGTGAAATCTAAACACATAGTGTCATTACAATGTTAATTTCCTTGTAGAAGTTGACCAGTAGACTTCTGTGCAATACATCTGTGTAATGCTGGTGAAACTGGTACCCATAGAACTGAATTGTAGAACTGTAGATTGTTGTTTTGTTCTTTTTTTTTTTTTTAAAAAAAAGCATTTTGCAGAATAATCCAGGCTCAGCAGCACATCTGCGTCTGAGTTTTTTATGCTTAGTTAAATCTATAAAGTGCTTTGAGGTTTGCATTACAGAAGTCCTAAGTATTAAATAATTATTTATCATCCCAGTCGGCCTGCTGTGTTTGCCTTGGTAGTCGTGTGAGGGTATGTGGCTGTGGAATTTGATTGGGATAAGCTTCAGAAAGATAATAAGCGAGGTGGTCTACACACCTCCTTAGAAAGTGCGACTGGGTGTTTCAGAGCTGAAATGTTGTTGCTCAGAGTGTTTTTTCTCCAGCATGGGCTCCTGCTTCCGTGGGATGCTGAAGCACGTTTAATAATTGAGTATCTACATGCTCCTATGATGCATGTCTTAATAGCATTAGTAATGGTTGTAGGGCTGAAAGCCAGGTTGTGGAGCCTCGTAGGAATGCCAGGTCATGAAAACAAGTGAGTGTCTTGGGGGAGGCTTGGGAAACCCCAGGATTGCAATGTTGACAGGCCCTGATTTGAATGAGAGCTGCTGATCTCTCTCAGTTTGCTATGAGGGCGTTTTGTGCATGCAAAGGGCCTGATCCTGTGTCACATCCTAGGCAGTCTGAGCAAACACATCATCTTACAGGCTGTCGCTCTCTCAGCCACACTAGCTGCCTGTTGTATACATCATATGAAGTATTCAGAATCCCACAGGTTTAAGGAAGGCGAAAGACATTTCTCCATATATGTTCTAGCAGGGTGTAATTGGTGAGGGCATTTGAGGCTTCTAGCACGTGCCTTTTTGAGGAACAGCATTTGTTTTGTGCCTGTGCATTTACCTACGTCAAAAAAAAAAAAAAAGTAAATTTTAAAAGGCTGGTTGCCATTTCCAGCAGAGATATCTGTTAGCTGGGAACTGTTTGTAGAGGTTAATGTCTCTTTGCTTAGTTGCTCAGTCATCTTTATAGAAAGGTCACTTCAGTAAAAAATGTCTGTTGGATGAATCATGCTGGTGGCAGATATATCTTAATCACTCTCCCAGCTCATGTACAGAACAATAGCAACAGAATTATCACTGAGCAAATTGTAGCAATTATGCTAACACATAGCTCAGTCTGTGAGTGTAATAACAAGCCTGTGCTGTACTTCGGGTGGAGAGGGTTCCTGCTATTGAAGAAGTATAAATTAAACTGGAGAGTTTAAAAAGTTTGGTCATTGCCCAACCACAAATGGAAATCTTTTCATATGTATATTTCTTGGAATTGCTTTCCCCCTTCATATGGCACGGGTCCATCCTGCTGCTTTCCTCTTGGAAATAACCGAAATAAAAATACCTAACTGAATTCTGGAGGTGCATTTACTGCTGGTATAGTGAGTTCTTATTTCAGTTTGCATAGCTCTGGTTATTGTTGCAAACAGAGTTGTTTTATGTCTTCCTGACTTCATATACAAACCAACTACTAAATGAAAAAAAAAAAAAACCACACGCTTCCTGCAATAAAGGATCTGTGTCCATGCATTTGTGTTCCTAGTGTAGAGATGTCTTTTGTTTCTCAGTCAGTGGTCAAAGATTGATTGCTAAGGATGTTTTCCTGGTCCCAGCTCACTGCATGTTTTACACTGGTATTTGTTTTCATAGAAACTTGCTGTTTGACTAAAAAGAAATACGGTTATCTTTTTGAGATGAGATACGAGAGGCTACTGGAGGGGGCTGAAATAGGGTTGTCCAGGAGGAGAATTGCCCTGGTGCTTTGCTTGTTGTGATGCATGGGTTGAAAAGATGAAGGCCCTAATGTCTTTGGCATAATGGGGACTGGGGATCCCTTTAGCTTGACTGTGAAGGTTTTATGCTGCAGGTGAAGTTGAGAGGTTTCGTGGGTGAAACAGCAGTGGTGGTGAGCGACTCAAGTGGCTGCCTGTGGGCTGGTTCTGGTCCACAAGCTGCTTCCGTCCAGGAGGATAGCAGTGGACACCAGCTGAGTAGGGAGTTGCTGTTGGTACCATGTCCCTGAAGGATGGCTGTTAGAGTGCTGCTGATGGTCGTACAAGAGCAGTTTCTCTGAGTTTTGAGGTGCTTCCTGCTTTTTTATCCAAACATGGTAAACGAGGGGTGATAAAGTGAAGACAGAGCCAAACCCATGTGAATTTGGGAACAGGAGGAGAAAACAGTTTTCAAAGCTGAAGATGCATCATCTTCTTTAGGTAACTGTGTCTCAGGTCACCCCGATGACTCAGGGATGGTGGAGACATCAGAGGTGTTTCATGCAGAATCCCAAGGTCAAGATAAAGATGCCCCTGCCTTCTAGGCTTCAGGAGCTCTTTTGTTCAAACCCATACTTTTATTTCTGAGTAAAGTGTGCCCTAAGCTGCCCTCAGTGTGAATAATCCAGCTCCAGCTGTATTAGTAGCAATCATCTCTGAATGATGGCATCAGACTTTCAGTTTTTTATAACCAAGTCTAAATACGAGGGGAGGAGATGTGATTCATCATGTGGTTCTGAAATAGACTTCAGGGAGGAGGCCAGGGCAACACCTGTGCGTGATGCAGTGCTTTCTTGAGTTGTTTCAGGATAGGAAATAATATTGTTGATGAGGCCTGATATCTATAATGTAAATTGTGTGTATGTTGCCCCTTCTTATAATAAACTGCTCTGTTCTTTGCAGTGGAAGTGTTACAGAGCCTTGTGTCGGTAGAAGTGGAGCCACTGCCCGAGGCAGTAATAAAAACCTTTGCTGCTCAAATACAGAGATCTACATCAGAGACAGACGTTCCTGATGCTGACCTTTCAGTGGTGGACTCTGAAATTGTGACAAGCCTCATGCCCTTTCAGCGGGAAGGTGTGAAGTATGTCCTTTTTGCATGCTGTTAAGAATTATGTACTTTATATTGGTGCCCAGGCTGCATTCTCTTCCATGGTGGATTCCACATTTCCCCAGAGTCTTGGGCTGTTACAGTCTGGCACATTGGGCTCTTGGTTGTTTGCTATGGTATGGTTTGTTTTGTTGTTGGGGTTTTTTTTTTTTGTGGGTTTTTTTTTGAGTGACACATCTATTCTGTTTCTAGCTAGAATTCTTCATCATGAGTCAGGAGGAAAGTAGCATTTTGCTAGTCTCATAAAATTGTTCAAATGATACATCTCTGATCTCTGTCTTGTGATTCAGTATGTGCCTAATTGTCATATGATTTTTTTATTTTGTAAGGTCATTTTTTTTCCCAAGTGCACCTCTTTTGTTGATGTCTTTTAAACATTAACTACACATGGAAAAGTGCCAGGAAATGGGACCCAGGCCCTGACAGATTTAAAATGACTAAATGACTATGTAGAGATAAACTTTTATCTGTCCCCATCATGTATGGTCATTAGTTGTAGACTTCAAGATGCAATCCAGGAAAGCGTGTACTTACCAATGTTGAAGTGGCATTGTTATTAGTAATATTTTCTTAGGTAGGATGAACTCAGGGACATAATGTGAGCAATATAATGGAAAAAGTGTGGTTTAAATAATTATAAGGTCTTGAGACTGCTCCTCATATGAAGTCAAAGTCTCTAAGGACTGGACTGAACCACTCTGTTCAGGACCTTCCAAGCTTTGAGAGATTTGTGGGAGTAGCTTATTTGTGTTAAGACTAAGGGAGAAGATCCAGGGTTACTGAAGAACCCAGAGCACTTCCAGGTGATCCACATTATAGGCTTGGTGATGGGTTGTGCTCATCTTGGCTGCCAGGACAGATAGTAACTTGACTCTTCTTGTTTTTGTTGACTCTTTCTTGACTCTTGTTGACTTTTGTTGACTCTTTCTTGACTCTTTCTTATTTTTGTATTTTCCCCAGTTTTGCAATTTCAAGAAACGGACGTTTACTTCTGGCGGATGACATGGGCTTGGGCAAGACTCTCCAGGCAATCTGCATTGCTGCGTATTACCGAAAGGAATGGCCCTTGCTGGTGGTGACTCCTTCTTCCGTGAGGTTTACATGGGCAGAGGTACTGTGAGCTTGAGCATGTGCAGGTGGCCAGTAGTGGGCACATGGGATGGTTATGCTATGTTGCACTCTGTACAAGTTAAAATTTTAAAAAGATGTATATTAAGGGGAAGAAACTAAAATTTGTATTCATTTATAAACTTGATGGGGGGAAATTGCTTGACATTGACTGTGTGATATATGCCTGTTTTCTTTTACTGGTACATTTTCTTTTTGTGGTCTAGCTGATCTGTTGGAAGGAGTGAGATCTAGAGAAAGTGTCTCCTTTGGCCCTCTGATAACTTTGTTCCTGCAAGTCAGCTGGCTCCAAGGGGGTGTTCTACTCGTCAGCTTCAAAGACAATAGTTGCATTCAAGCAATTGTATGTTGTATTTGCCAGTCCCTTGGCTGGAATAGAAGCCCAGATGCTGGGATTCTCCACTCTGTTCAAGAGGCCCCATTATCATCATGATTAAGTGTCTGTCATAGTACATCTTTTGGCCTGTCCACTGTATCCTGCTGACTCCTCTGAGTCTTTTATTAATGTTGATCAGAAGCCCAAGAAAGATTGTGTGGTTGGGAAACGATTCTTGAAATAAATCACTGTCGTGGCTTGTACACTGAGGCTATTGGGTTGCCATAGGCTAGTGAAATGTTCACTGTGAGAGAAAAAGGTGAGCTAGAGGTTTTAGGTCATTAATTTCATGCCTGAGCAGGAGAGGGTTGGAGTTTAGCTTTCTCTGGAACGTTTCGTTGATGAGAAGCATATTGATTGGGATTTGATGGTTTTGTGCTGTAACCAGGTTGTTAGAGCATCTTGGTGTGTGTTTTCATGCCCAAGTAGTGCAACAAAATGCTGGGCAACAAGAAAAGAAAATCGTTTACTGAACAAGGAAGTGGTTCTCATCATGTTTGATATTTCAAAGTCCTGTAGTTCTCTGGATCAACGCCTAACCTGAAACCATGGCTTCTGTGGGATACCTACTAGGAACAGTTTGGGGCCTGGTTTCCTGAAGTACTGGGCACCTGCAGCTAAACTCTTACATCCTGCTTCAAGAGATTTGAGCAATATGAGGTGGTTTTTTTCCTTTAAATGCTTGATTTTTCTCTTCCTTCCCCTACTCCTGACTGCCCTGGAGGTTGTTGTGGGACATGTTTTGTTAGGACATTTGCTTTACAGTGATCTGTGTTGCTTTGTGGGTATGTGAAGGATGCACGTCTAAGAAAAATGTCACAGAAAATGGAAGAAGGTGGAGTTTATTATGGTCTGTAATCTACTCAGTTCATTCCGGCACAGATGTGTTTTACTGTAATGGTAGAAACTTTTGTGGTGTCTCTGGAGCTGAGTTGCCAGAAATTGTCTTCATCTCAGAGTTGTCGGCATTTTATTTTGACTTTCTGGGCTCAGACCACTGAGTGCCTTTATATTCAAAGTGCCATAGGAAGCTAGCAGGAAGATGTGGAGAGGTACTCTTGGGTGAGAAGTACTGCAGCCATGTCTTTGGAATTCTGCATTGAGACTTGAAACTGCTCTTACTGTTGATTATTTGAAGCACTTTTTGTGGACAAAGGTCAGCATCAAGTGAGAAATATAGGGTCACTTGTACAGTGTGAATTAGTTATGTGACCTTTATAAAAGGAGAGGGCAGTACAGGTAGGAGCTTCCAGGTACTTTCCCACTGCTGCCACCTTTAAGTTTTGGGTTGATGTCAGACGCTTATTTTTTGGTTGGGATCTAACCTTGTCCACACAGTGGCCCATTTTGGTTGTTGTGCTTACTGTAAGTGGTGAAAGATAGTTAATTGTTAGTTTCTCACATACTGAGAAACGTGAGAAGCTCACATTTAACTCCACAGGCTGCTGCGTGTGGTTCCTGAACAGAGGAGAGGAATGATACTTGGGGGTTTTCTACAAGTGAAGGGCCTAGAGATAGATGCTATTTCTCATCGCCTATGGATACTTACAGATCCTGATTGCTAGAGCTCCAGCCAGTTCTCTGCAGAGCAACATCAGCAGAACTCAGATATTGCAGAGAGGTTGGTGTCACTGGGGACACAATTACAAGGGAACTGGTGGGTGCTCAGTAGCTAACAGATGGGTTTGGGGGAGGATATCTTGCTCTGGTGCGTGAAGCATTTCAAGAGGTTGATTTGAATGACTACCACCACATGTATGTCAGCTGCTGTCATAGAGCAGCTGGTGTATTGTCAACTTGATCTTTTCATTTTGTTTGTTTGTTTGGGGTTTGTTTTTTTGGTAGACTTTTTAAGAAGGAGAGGTAGTGGAAGAGTTTTTGTTGATCTGGATGAGTTGTACTTCATCCTCACTGTGGAGTAAACATACCAATAGTGAGAGATGTTTACTACTTAGAAGCCTGCGTTTCACAGTCTGAGATTTCCTGTTGAGTGGGAAAACAATTTTCCTGTCAGTAGTGGTCACTGCATTCTCTGAGCATAGCAGGTGACATTGTCAGGAGTTGGTTGTGTTTTTGGTTTGGTTTGGTTTGGTTTTTGTTTGGTTTTTGGTGGTGTTGTTTTTGGGTTTTTTGGGGGTTTTTTTGGTTTTTTTTTCATTTTTTTTTCAGTAAGAAGCAAGAATAGTGTATATTTGAGCCTTCCTAGCCCTTGAAGGTAGATTTAGCCTTATAGCCTCAGTTCCCATTACTATGGTTGTTGCCTTGGGAAGACTGCTTACCGTTGCTGTGCTTCCAGCTGATGTCTTAATGCCGGAGAGGGGGGGTGGTTCCATGTTCTAAGCATTCATGAGGATGCTCTGAGAAGTGCTTTGGGATTCTGACAGAGGACATAAACACCAGAATGCAATTAATGGCTTTCTTCTTCCTCCAGGCATTTCACAGGTGGCTTCCATCCTTGAGTCCAGGTAGCACCAATGTCATAGTGACTGGCAAAGACAGCCTAGCGGCAAGCTTGATCAACATTGTCAGCTTTGACCTTCTCAGCAAGATGGACAAGCAACTTAAGAGCACTTTCCAAGTAGTTATTATTGTAAGTGGAATACTAAAATTTTGAAGTAAATTGTATGCTGCAAATGGGGTAACCTTTGTGTTGTACAGCAGAGAAGTGTGAAGTGGGCCTCACTTGGGATTGAAACTATCTTGTAATTGTGGCTGTGATCATAGCTCTCTTCCTGAGTAGAAGCAGGATGTTTCTCTGAAACCTTTTGAGATAACTAGTAGAGTTTAATTCCTTTTTGATTCCTAAGGCTGTGTTTTCTCTTTTACTGGTTTCACTGTGGTTGGGCATGTCCTCTGCTGGAGAGCAAAGTGTTTAATGTGGTGTGTGGAATTGTACCTTTTTAAGGAGATTGGACTTCAGGGTGATTTTAGTGTTTATCTGGTAAAGCAGATAACCTCTCCACATTAACTGTGTGGGTAAAGCATCAAAAAATCTCCCTTTGCTTGTGTTCCACTGACAATCTGCGTTGTCTCCTTTGGTCACTTGTATAATTTATTTTGTGAATTACTTGGAATCCATTTTTTAACCTTTTACAGAGCCATGGCAAAAGGCGTTTTTCTAGATTTCAGTTACTAAAAATTCAAAACATCTAGTGTTTCAGATCCACCTTGGATCAATAGAGACCACAAGTGTCTATGTAGCTTATGGGTGCTTGATGTTCTCGGTCTAGTTTTCAGCACACACATGCACCTTGTCTCTAAGGTAATGACAACTGGAACATAATAATCCTTTTGTTTCTCAGCATCAGATGGGAATGTGGCAGACCAAAGTACTCATGGGGGAGTTGATTTTTATTTTTTTTTATTTTTACTTTTTTCCCTTACCGCGTCTCTGACAAGACATTCCATCAGGGTGGAAATGCGGATTGTCAGTTTTGTATACTGGTGCTTGAAGTAAAGGGAATTGGGCTCTAGGGCTGCTGCCCTGCAACCTTTTACCAGCCCTGGGCTGGCAGATGTTCTTTCTGTGGGTTTATATGTTCAAATTTGGACCCTGTATATGTTTTTGCAGATGAGAGTAATCCTACTGAGTGCTGAGCTTCCCTGATTTTTCTTCCAGTCTTCTTTTGATGGCTGGGAACATTAATGTAGCTTATGCGTTAATCAGGAGGGAGAAGGCTGTGCCTGAGAGGCTAAGCAGTTGTATTGTCTTTGCATGCATGGTTGCTTGCTCATCCACACATGGAGAGATGAGAATGTACCCTTGGAGGGCACCGATTACTTTTTTGTGGATAAGTTCTGCCTTGCTACAGCAGTAGAAATGAAGCCTGTTTGGGGGTGATGTCTCAAGTAGGAGGCTATTATCCACCTGGTGAGCCCTATCAGCAGAACAGTTGGATCCTAATTAGATTTCTTTTTTTCCTGATCGTTTTCATTAACCCCTTATTTAGGGAAGTGGCACTGTATAGGCCTCCTGTGTTTGCTGCATTTAAGGGACACATAGGGGCAAATGAGTGTCAGTGGTGGAGATAATGTTCCTCTTTCTCATTCCCTCTCCAGCCCCCTCCACTCACTTGTTTGCGACCATTTGAGATTCATGGCTGTAAGGTTTGATTTCTGTTCCATTTGCTTGTAGCTGCAGGTTTGAATGTAGGAAGCCTGCTACTCCCCATGCTGTCTTTTCATTTAGAATTTGATGTGACTATCCCAATGCTTGAAGTGTCCTCTGGATGATAGGTTTGTAATATTAGATAGCTGAGAAAACTAGGAATTTGTTCTGTAGCCTGCAGTTGGACTATGGATCAGAACTGTCTTCACTTTCATGCTTGTTTTGTTTCAGGATGAATCTCATTTCCTAAAGAACATAAAAACTGCACGATGCCGAGCTGCCATGCCTCTACTCAAGGTGCGTATGCTGGGTGCCAAACCTTCAGCAGCTCAGGCCAGGCTCCCAAAGCAGTGGTGCTCCATTTACCAGGTTTAGGCGCCAGCAGCTGAATTCTGATGTTGTGCAAGTGGAAATCCAGGTCATGTTGTAGGTCCAAGAGCAAAATTTGTCACTGGCCCAGCCGCTTGTTTCCGTGCAAATGTTAGATGGTAAGACCTAACAAAAGAACTTCAGAAGCTCCCTTGAACTAATTGTGGTACTGTGTCTAATGAGTTTTACGGTGATGGGAAAAAGGGATGTAAAAACTTACTGAATGTATTCAGGGAGAGTAGAAAGAACATAGTAGTGTCAATGTAGCTTGTTTAATGGAAATAATCATTATCAGTTACTTCTTGGCACACAAATAGCTGCTGTATATCAAAATGACATTACCTAGGTCCTGTCCTTGGCTTTGGTTTTGGACTCGACTCTGTTACTGCAACCTTCCAATGTATCTGTGTGACTGGGGTTCAGGAGCATTCCTGTTGGTTAAATCTACAGAGCTAGTAGGAAATGGCAGAATGTGAGCTTAGCAAGACAAGTGGCCCACAGAAGGGAGGCAATATTCAATATGCAATAACAGGAGAGATGTAAATTTTAATGTCTGCTTGTTGTCCTGGGATCAAAGAATCAAACTCCTTGGTAGCCTCTAGCAGATTGAAGTTACGAGTATTTTCTAGGCACTGCAGAGTCTGTACATTAGAACAAGGTAAACGCAGTTCCTCTTCAGTAATTACCAGCAAGTGTGTGTAAAGAGAAGATTTGATTGTGATGGCTTTATAGCAACCAACTTTTATAAGCAAGTTAAGGGGAAGCTGAAAGTAGTTGTCCTTGAATAACTTCATTGTTGTCTTTAAAGGCCTGACTCTTGTCTTCTCTTGGCTTTCAAAGTACTTCATGCTTTTAATGTTTGGAAACTAAGTAGGAGGTCCAATTTTATGAGCAGTTTGAAGTACAATAATTAGGGTGTATGTCTGAAAATGGTGGAAAATAACAAATTTACCTCATTGCAAATGCTCAAAAAGCTGTCTCATCCTTTCCTACTTGTACCTTTGTAAGATTAGCTTGTCAAAATTATTTGCAGGCTACAAGATACGAGAGTGAAAGATGGTAGCTGTTAAGCGGAGGTTAATTGCCTGTATGCACTTACTGAGAATTTACAGTTTTATACTGTCACATCATGGGTCTTGGAGAACTGAGAACTGGTGCTTCTGAAACTGAATTTCAGTCTTCTGAAAGCATTAAGAGTTTCATGTTTGTATCATGCATTATCTGACCTGCAAACACCATACAGAACCAGATGTTCAGGTAAATTGTATTCTCCTGCTTGCTGACTATAACTTCTGAAGTGAGTATTTACTGTAATAGCCACTCTTCTGCCCTCCTTGCTTTCCAACACAGGAGTTTTGCTCTAAATCTAGTCCCTTTGGCAGCTTTGTCTTCAACTACTAGCGAGTGATGCCATGTTCACTGCTGGCACAGCACATTACAGCAATGCTTTCATATTTGAAAGAACTGGGTTTGACAACTATACTGTGTCATCTTTATAGTAAATAGTCAACAGGGTAAAAATTGGGAGTATTTTCAGTATTTTACATGATACTTTGAGGTTATTGAATAAGAGACATTGATAAACATGCTGCTGAGGATAATATTCTTGCTTTTGCCTTCTTTATGTTAAAAGGATTAGAGCAATACTGGGGCTCTGAGAAGAGACAAAAAAAAGCTGGATTCATAGGGAAGCCCTTCATAGGTAACACTGCTTCTAGCACCTCAGGCCCTACGTTAAGGTCACAGTGTGAAGCTGTGCCAGTGCCATAACCAGAGCCCCTGGAGCCAACTGGTGACTTATCTACCTTCTGAACTTTGCCACTTCTATCTGTTGTTAGCGTTATGTTACTTTAAACTTTCTGAAATTGCCATGGTTGCTTACATTTCTTACAAGGTTCCCAACACCCTAAAGCATTGAAGCTTAGCCTTGCACTGGCTTTTGGGGACAGAAAAGGGGAAAAAAAACCCCAAACACCTAAGAAATGTGATCCTTGGTCCTTGTATGCTACAAAGATTTATGAGTCCATAATGACACTGGACAGATCTAAGTTAAAATGTTTCTGCGCCTGAAATGTTTCTGTCGCTTCCATCTGTACTTAATGGATTCTTTTTATCTTGATAGAATCTGCTCTTGTGACTTCTCCATTTGAATAATAAGTAAAATATAAAAATTGTTGCGAGTGTTTAGACAGAACTGCACAATAATCAGTTTAAATCAATACATTCATAACAAAGATGACTTACCTTGGATATTAATTTTGAATCTTCCGTCTTAGAACCAAGCTGAATTTCCACCTCTGAAGTATTTAACCCATGGTTACAGCATTTAAAGCCTCATTTTAATTTTAATATCTGACATTGACCAGTTTTCAAAATGAAGTGGTATTTTTAGCCACTCAATAATTAATCTTTTCCTGCTCTTTTGTATATATTGTGGAGCAAGTGTGGTACGGAATTATCAAGCAGAACCATGTATTAAACATGTGGCCTCAGTTTGTCAGTTGGGAACTTCTAGACATTTTTTTAATATTAAAAACCCACAAACTCTGTGTGTGTGCAGTATTTTGTGTGTGTTATTCAGTATCTTTTGTGACATAGTTAGCTGCTACCCTGACAGAGATTTAGGAAAGTTTTGTTTGGGACAGTGGGAAGTGTGACCAGAAAGCCTTTTTAGTGCACTTTTATAATGGCTGAATGTATGCAATGACCACGCTGGCTACCTGGTAGCTTGCCCCAGGTTGCCATTAGTTTGGAGTAAGTATATAAAGACATGTTATTCCCAACTTACTGTTATTGGACAAAACTTTGAGAGGAACTTATAATTACACAGTGAGATAGAGTGAGCTGAAATAGCAGCAGCAAAGTGTTTAGGCCAGATTTCTTATTCCCTTCACTTGTACATGGGGGAGAACACTTCATCTGCCTACATGGGACCAGGTGGCAGAGTTTGTACACAGTCTGTGTGCATCCCTGCAAAATTATGGAGGCGGATGGATTGAAAGCCATAGTAGAAAACAGTTCTCTGATGTTTTTGGCATGTGGCAAAAATCCTGCTTTGAAGCTTAGCCAGCTTTTGCGCTGGCCAGTCTGTGCCAGCAGCTGCATGAGATCTGTCCCCAGCTTCAGCATCTCCTGTGGTACTCAAGAGGGCTAGAAGTTCCTGTGTTCAAAGTGGTCCCTTTGTCTTGTTTCCATGCACAGCAAAGTGAGAATACTCTCATGCTGTTGGGCTTTGGTTGAGTCACCGTTTTCAAGCCTGGCTTGTCCCTGCCCCTAATCCAGAGCTGTGGCAACCAGTAATGGGACCTACTTGTCACCTTGCTATTTTCTTTAGTCTCATGATGGGGAACAAGTGCTTGAGCGTACTGACAATATTATTTGTTCCCTTTGCCTCTGCCCTGCATCTGCCTCCCTCAGAGGCAGAAAGTGTCACAGTGTTACATCTTTTGTAAGCATTTTATTTTTTCCTTACAAGATTAGACTGGTCCAGAGACATGAGCATAAGAGAGGGGGTATACGTGCTATCAATATCCATAAAACAGCAAAGCCCCAAGGCTGTAGATGAAGAGGAAACAACAAAATGGAAGCTTTTCACTGATCTGTGGTGGGATCTCTTGGGGACTGGAGTGAAAAGGATTCTACATCCTTCGACCAGCCAAAGTGCTGCATGGTCTTTGTTCTTCTGTAATTGCATGGAGTATTGCAAGGCAGTGGAAACTGGGGAAGGTCCCAATGGAACATGGATGAGCTTTTTGGAAGCAAGACAGTAAGTTTTTAGTGAAGAATTGGGTTAGAAACTGAGAAATAAGTATCTAATCAAAGATTCCAGTAGCATAAAAAGGTCTTACGTCTGCTGTGTTCCCTTTGTTCCACAACATTTGGGTAATCCTACTAACGTGATTGTTCCTATTGAGCTGCTGTTCAGGTTAATAGCATGATGCACATACTGATGTTTGCAGGGTTAAAGGTCTTTGTTTCTATTATGGAAGTCCAAATACATGGTGTGGCTGGAATCTAATATCTTTGTGCTTGTTTTAATAAAGAGTTGCTTTAAAATAATAGAGGGAAATAGGTCAATATTGAAGGTAGAAGGTGAGGAGGGAACACAAAAATCTCCCTTTCCAGTGGGAAATAAATAGCAGTTGTCTTCAGGCACTACAGATTCATATGGATTGGATAAATAAGCCTTTGCTGCTTGTCACCTGCTGAGAGAAGGAACTTCATCTTGAAATTGGAGAAGCTTGGGGCCCTCAAGGCTGCATCTTCAGATCTGCTTTTACCTTCTAGTTTTCCTTCCTTCTCAAAAAAGGGAGGTAGTGTAATTTGTTTTGGTCACAGGTGATCGTTGCCATTTGATACACGTTCTCTGTCTAGATGTCATTTAAGAATAGGGAAAGGCATTTATATTTTTTGGAATAACCACTGCAGGATCGTCTGATGAAATGCAGAGCCTTATCTATCTTATCCAAGTACAGAAGCAGAACAACACAGCTGCAACCCTTTCCCTTTATCAAATCTTCTATTTCATCAGGTGATTATCTCTATTATATTATGGCCACTCTCAGATTTTTCGTTTCACAGGATAAGATATTCTTATGCTAAGCAGTTCAAAATGAGGGAGTAAGCAAAAACTGGGGACACAAGTAGTTGTACAGCCAGCACCAGCCACACTTATTTAAAAAAGTATGTCAGTCTGTTAGCATATGGCAGAGCTCATGCTGTGAAATGCATTTAACACAGAGACAATCGTTGTATGTTAATGAGGCTCTTTGCATGTTCAATTATTTCTTTGTGGCATACCCCCTCATCCTCACCTACTCCCCTTCGAATCAGTTGGGTGCTGGGTTTTGATCTCTAAATGCCATTGGGGGTTACCATTTCATAAATTATTCTTTGACTTTCAAAAGTGACATTTGTAAACGTTGTCACAGCTGTGGAATTCATTCTGGATGGTGCATCGTGTGCGCACCGCTTCTGTTACTTAGTAAATGAGAGCCACAGAACAGGTTTCCACTACTCAACTCATTGTCATAGTTCACTTCAGCAGTCTCAAAAGAAAGCAGCTGTAAGAGCAGTCACAAGGAGACATGAGAGAGAAGAATGCTTCCGGAGAAGATTAAACTTTGTGCCTAAATGCTAATGAGCAGCTAAAGTTAGTTCTTCTATGTGGAAATAGGTATCAACTGATTACAGACCTGTTTTTGCTAGAAAGTCCTCGCTGGTCACTGCAATCTTGCTTTCTGTGCTCTTGTTCCATGTTATTCTTATAGACCTCAGAAAGAAAAGGGTAAGCTCTCACTTTTAACAGCAAAGAAGGTTCAGCGGGAAACAGGCAGTGATCAGCAGAGACTTTTCTGCAGGAGCAAATCTTTATTGGCATCTATTCAAAATGAGTTTCCACTAGAAAAAAAGAGATGTGAATCAAAGCCGTTTCTCTTATACAGAATTTAAGTAAGCCTTCAACACTAGGAAACTTGTCTTTGAGGATTACTTTTTTTTTTTCTTCTTTTCTCTCTTGGGCTCGTCTGTCATGGAATTTAAAAATGGAAGGGACCTTTGGGATTATTTAGACCACCTATGTTTCACACAATTGTCTGGAATTAATTTCTTCATGATCCTCACAGCTCTTGTGGAGCTAGTGTCTTTTGGGGTTTTGTTTTTATTGGTGGTTTTTTTTACTGCTTGATTTGTTTAAAATGGTTAATTATAGAAGATGTATCACAGCCCTTGGTAAGTGCTTGCAGTTGTTAGATACCCTAACTGTTCAAAATTAGGTTGTGCACAGCAAAGCAGCAGCTGGACAAGTTTAGAATTCAA
Organism: Limosa lapponica baueri; assembly: GCA_002844005.1. Taxonomy (NCBI): domain Eukaryota; kingdom Metazoa; phylum Chordata; class Aves; order Charadriiformes; family Scolopacidae; genus Limosa; species Limosa lapponica. The sequence continues at coordinate 1,178,837 of KZ505705.1, read as the reverse complement.
ATAACCCGTAACTTCATCATTTTCTCTTTTGATACCTATTTAGGGGTTGGGGAAGGAGCCTAACTAATCCTTTTGACTACTAGGTGTCAAAGTGTTCCAACCTTGTCTCATGTAGCTCCTGGGGAGCACCCTCCAAAGAGGAGGAGCCTGGGGAATAAAACCCTTAAAGACAGTTGGGTTTATGTTGCGCTTAATATGTCCCTGGTCTGTTTTGAGTGAACTTTTCTTGCTTTAGCTTGATCCAGAGATATTTGAAGTGAGCTGTCTGTAATTGCATGACCTCCATGTTGTCTTTTACCTATCAGTGGCCTTCTGTAAGTCCAGGAGGAAAAAGTGTAATTTGGAGGTTTCTTGCACATGTGGGACCAGCTTGTCTTGTGTTTCAGCAGATTTCTCAGGGTGGTGTCAGTTTGCTCCTCAAAGGCCTCTGCAAGGCATCAGATATTGTCTAGGTTCTGCTCAGTTGTCCTTCACTGTTACCTTAATCTTAAAAACTGACCTAATTTCTGCTTTATCACTTTGTTTCCTCATGGGATCTGATATCTTTGGCCTCTGTGACTCCTCCCTCTTTTTGAGCAACCTAGGCATCTGCCTTGTGTGAATTAACTCTCACCTTCCGACATTCCAAAGGTTTGACCTCTCCTCTTATTTAGTTCAAGAAATATCCTGCTCTTTATACATGTTTATGGGAATTGTCTGATCCTGGTGATGATCACATTTCCTTCTGATGTGTTTAGTAGGGATGGAAGGAGAAGGCAAGTCCTACCTTGATTACAACCTATATATAAATATCTGATAAAGTGTCCTGAAATTAATTTCCGGTAGCTGATCTGTGAACTCTTTTTCCACCAGATTTGGTTGGTGAGTGGATGAATCAGCTGAATAGATTTGGGTGACTGGTAGATCTCAGTGAAATGATAAAAGAATTTAATTTTCTTTTTCATTTAAATGTGAATGAGCTGTTGGTACAGGTGTCACTCAAGAATCTCTTTGTTATTTTAATGAACCTGCATTAAACCATGCAGGAAATTGCAAGGCATTTGTAACTTAACTACTATATGTGAATTTACAGCAGTAGAAATTCACAGCTCTCATCTAATAATAGAATTAGATAATAATGGAGGTATGAGGGTAGAAATGCATCTTGGAGGCTTTTATGTCTATAGTATAATTTTTTTCCCCACTTTTTGGGAGCACCTGCTTTAGATACAGGTTTCCCACCCCACCCCCTTCCTGTCTCCCCTACAACACGTTTTATAATCTTCTTACATGATTCATATTTATTAACTCACGTTCTAGCATCCAGCCAGCTGTGCCTAGACTCACTGTGGCTGTCAAGCGGACATCTTCTGGTCCTCCTTCACGCAGCTTCATCTTTTTTTCCTTGCTGGTAGAATTTAAAATGAAAAAAAATGAACAAGACGTAAGAAAATAATCCTACTTCTCTGGATATCTTCTGCTTTTATGAGGAAGACAGTCTGTTTATGGCTTGCTGTGGCATATTTATTACCAGAGAATTTATTTTGGATGTGAGGATGTACCTGCAAGGGTGTGTCATTTTCCTCTGACATCTGATGCCAAATGAAACGTTGCGTCAGGCACAAGATATTAACTTGTCTAGTGGGTAAATGCCAATTCAGAAAGTACTGTCATAAAAATTTATGTATGTCCCCTTCCCTTACAGCATGTGGATGATGAATAATAAACAGTATGGTTTGTCCTGCTTCCTAGAACTTTTAAGCACTGTCTTCAGGCAGTGAAGGCTGAAAGTATCTGTGGAAGGTGAAGTACTCTTCCGTTTAGGTGCTTGGACAATGGCTCTGGGATTTTCTTTCAGGACTGGGGGTGACTTCTTAGCAGATTCTGCTTATACTGTAAGCTGTATGGTAACTATGCTCCATTTTGCTTTCCCAGGCTGCCAGAAGAGTGATCTTGCTTTCAGGAACCCCTGCCATGTCGCGGCCCGCAGAGCTCTACACGCAGATTGTGGCTGTGCAGCCAGACTTCTTCCCGCAGTTCCACTCCTTTGGGCTACGCTACTGTGATGCCAAGAAGGTACTTCAGCGGGGGAAGTGGCAGACTGGGACTCTGCAAACAGCATTTTATTTCATTTTATTTTTTTGCAAAATGTGGAAGCTTTTTCTTGCCTTCCTTCTGTCTCGTACAACCTCTTTTTTGAGGAAAATCTCACTGCAGAGTAACATTTTGAAAGCTTTCAACATGAGAAGCTCCAGGTGCTGCAGTGGTGGGCCTGAGACATGAAAGTAGTAATGCTCCACGTCATGTCAAAATCTGCCCTGAAAGCCATGGAAGTAAAAAGCTGGGGAAAAAAAAAAGAAAAGAAAAAAAAAGCCATAGCTGGAGAAATGAGCCTATTCTAAAAAGAACTTGCCCCCAGAGTGTTTGAAATGGGCAGAGTAAATCTGGGGCCTTTGGGCAGCTACAAGTTTAAGCTAATTGATTAAAAAAAACAACCCCCAAACCAGTTTCTAGTCTGCTTTAGTGACTCTTCAACGAAGTAAGGCCTTAGCTGCTTGGGATATTGAATTTCATACCTCCAGGTAAGTGAAAAATAAAGACTTATAGTCCGTCTCTGCATTCCACCCTCTTCTAATTCAGGAAATGGATGTGGTCCTCAGCATATCTTGAAGATAAAAAAAATAAATTAACTTCTCTTATCTCTGACAGCTGCTCAGCAGTGGTTTCAATGGAGTCATTGAGTCCAACCACTGTAAGATCTCGGCTTTGCAGGAAGCCAGCAGTTGCAGTCATGATGGCAGGTGTCTGCCTTGCTCTCAATGTATGGGCAATTCGTCTGGGCTTGGATTGCCATCATCACACATTGCTAGGAGAAGAGCTTTTGCTGCTGCCTGTTGTACAAGGAGGCTCTAGGATCTTCTGTGTTGGTTGCATAGACACAAAAAGGGGAACCAACTTTCCCCTAAGTTCTCATTTGGAGCAGGAGCCCTCTAATCTGCCTTGCCCTCCAGTTCCTCCAGGACAAGCGTATAGCAGTCGGCTTGTGGCACAGAATAGCTTGGCAGTATGAGCATGGGCCTGTAGCGCGTGAACTTGCTTGCTCTGCTTTGTTCTTGAGTATCCGTTTCACTTCTTGTGCCTCATTTTCTGTAAGACTGGGCAATAACTTTCAGCAGAGTGGTTGGAACACCAGATGACCATTTCAATGCTCAAAAATGCTTCTTTACAGAAGAACTGAACGTCATCAGTGTATGCCATAAAAATAGTTACAGCTATTTGTAGGGCTTTTGTGTGTGTTTTCTCTGTTTAGGGTAGCTAACATATGCCAAGTTTCCATCAAGCTGATTCATACTCCAGTCTCGTATAAAGTTCTCAAGTCCCTCTCTTCCTAGATCTGAAAGCCCACTTTTACTTTCATTGCTAGTGTAGTGCTGTGCTGTGTGTGTCCAAATGTGCAAGCTAGATGAGCAGTTCATGGGCTTTGATACTCATATGCTGCTGCCATTGATGAAAGTAAGGTCATTTAGCGTGCAGAGTCACAGACACAGAGCTTGAGTTCTAGCAGATGACATCCATCCACAGTAGGAATCATATGGAGGGAGAGGGCCACGTGTTCTCCTGAGCTTCATTATCTTTGTTGAAAGATTCCTGTCTGAGCAGTGGCCAGAATGCTTCCTAGAGGGAAATTAAGAGATGCAATTTAATCTCCTTGGTTTTCTGCAGTAAAAAGGAAAGTTGAATTGCAACGTGTGAATCTAAATAGGTTTGGAGTTCCATAAACCCTTTGAGGGTGAAGTTCTGCATGACTAGCTGTTGCTTCAATTACCAGACATGAAACTCAGGTAAGATGTTGAATTGGATAAAAGAAGTAAAATTGTTTTGCACGATCCAGGTTGTAACAGTGTATTCTGTGTAAATGAGTTTTCAACCTACAATGAAACTCAGCATGGAGGTCACAGTCTGTATCAGCTTCCCTTCAAAACCTCTGCAGGGTTTCTAGTACAATTTCGTTTCTCTGTTTGACCTGCCTCTACTAGACGGTAGAACATTACTGGTCTTCTCAGTGCTCGCCTGGGACATTTTACTGCAGTTAATGTCAGTAAATGATAGCGTGAACCTAGAAGGAATTTGGTTATTTAGAGAAGAAGTGGGGCTGCTGGAAATGAAGAGATGTGGATAGTATTACAGGAAAAAATGGGACTGCTGAATATTGGGTTCTGATAGATCCACTCAGCAATGAGTAAATTAAAAGGTGTTTTGATGATTGTAGTTGTTCCTTCATGACCGTAGTATGTCCCTCATGCTCCTTTTTGCAGTTCTAACCTGAGATTGTGTTAGGAGTTACATCCACTCTAAAGAACTCTTGTGGTACTTCTGCTGTCATTACTTAAATAGGTTCTTCTTTCTGTCCTGAAAGTGGCAGCTTTGAGTGGGGATGGAATTGCTCAGAAACAGAGAGGTTGTGCAAGTCTTTTGGAGACCTGTCAGGATAAAAGGTGCTATGTAAAAATGTTTTGATATTAATAATAAATCTGGTTGCGTTATAAGATTAAAAAAAAATTGACAAACCCTGAACCATTCAATTTAAAACTAAAACCTGACTAGTTTCTGTTTGAAGATAATAGATTTTATGACAGAAAATTGCAAATACCTGGCAGATGTGATTAGAAAAGATATAAAATAAAAGTTTATCATTTTGTAATTCAACCTCCCAGCATCTGTACTCTTAAAAATGCAGCAAGTGAAATGTCACCTGCTTATTTACAAAATATCTCGTCTGTTTCCCAAAATACATGCTGTGAATTCATTTTTCAAACTGGGTGAAGTTGGCAAATATTAAATAATTTCTATCTGAGCACATGCTCTGAATTTGTAAGAGTTTGGCAGCTTCTGCTAACGCTGTAATAAGTTTAGTGACTCATGTAAGATGCTGTAACACTTTGGTAAGAAAATCACAGTTGGAAGCATTTGTTCTGGAATGATATGGATCAAAGCCAGATGTGTATTTTCGCAAAATAAATGTTCCTCTTTTTTCTCTCTCTCCTCTTCCACAATAGGATATACTAAACTATGTTTTAATAATTCCAAAAATAATTATCTTTTTTATCACTAGCTAGGTGCAGTACAGAACTAGCATGTTTCTTTGTTTGCAAATTGTTCCAGCAACAGTCACCATAAAAGAAATATAGTAATCCGAACATACTGTAGGGATTTTGCCCATATATGCTTTTTATTGTGACGCTAGATAGTATATTGGCTCTGTTTATGCCTTGTTCTTTCAGTTATGATGATGTTACTTTTCTGAAATGGATGTGGACACTAAACATACGTATTACTTGTTATGGAAGTGGAAAGTGAAAAAACATGGGGCGCATGAGTAGAACGAGGTAGCCTGAGGAGAGTTGTCCAGGCCCCACAGCAAGTCTTGCTCTGCAGCCTGGTCAGTGCTGATCCCTGCTACTTAGCTACCGGTGCACTGAGCGGCGTGGGCAGAGGGCTTATGGCGGGGGCTTCTTGGTTCCGTACATCTGCTCTGCTGGGTCCACACAGCCTGAAGAGATGCAGCGAGGTCAGCTTTCCTGCAGCATGCCTGGAGCTAATAAACCCAGCTAGACTTGAGCCAGCTCTGCCCAGACCGGAGGGATGTATCTGCATTGCACTCCTGGTTTCAGGGAAGCAGAGCAGTAATACCCATGTTGCTTCTCGAGGGCTTGGCTTCCATCCAGGTGGGCTTATTACCTCTAGCTGTATACCACTGTGCTGCTATCAGAGCCGGAGTTTTAACTCTACAGAATCCAAACTGGCTTTGGGTCTAGGGTTTGAATTGTTTCCTGATTTAATGAACCAACTATAGATCATCAGATGCTACCGTAGTTATGTAGGAATACATTAAGCCAAATAGGTTTTAATGGTGGCCAAAAGTGCCAGAATCTGAAGTCAGTTAAGGGTTCCCATCAGCACAACATGTCGATAGAATTGCAGATTGTCCTGTTATGTCTCAACCTGAAGTAGGAATGTTCGCTTCCAGATATCAGAGATGTCTTAATTGCCTATAAGCTCTTTGATTCCTCCTCTTTCTGTCTTGTAGCATGTTCTCATCCCTGTTCCATCGAAGCACCATCTCTTAATACAGTCAGTAACGTGACTAACCTCATGGCTGGTATGATTTCTTTTTTGTCTTATGCATTCCACAGGAGGATGGAGGGTGCAGTGGATTCTTTGGAGCTTTTTCCTATTTTACTTCCATTTCTGTGTTGCAGCAGGTTTCTCATGGGGAAGGCAAATAAAAGATATATAGATTTTTAAGGTGAAATCTATTTTAGCAATTAATGTGGCTCAATGAGAGTGGAGCAGCAGATCAAAGAAGTTGGTGCTGAGACTCCTCACGTCTCCATTGTATGCAATTTAAGAAGGTGTATGAATACATATGTAGGGGGTTACTTTGGGTTGTTGTTCCAGGACCGAAGGTTGTATTTTTGGCTTTTTTGGTGACACTGCCAGTAAGACTTGGAATTAGAGCTGTGAGGAAGAATTCCCCTCCCCCTTGCCTTGGTTTTCAGTATTACTTACTGTAGCTGTATTTCAGATATTTATTTGTGAAACTTCAGCAGAAAGGTATCTCTTTATCCTTTACTTCAGCATAAAAACCTTATTGGTCTCCTCTCCAAAAGAAAGATGTTTCTTTTGGGGAATGTACCAATTTTGATGCCACTGTTTGTCAGCTTAGTTGTTCTTTCCCAGAGAACAAATGATAGGCCATAGGGTTACTAGTAGGAGAAGCGATGAGCTGAGATAAATTGCACAGAAGATCTTGGAGGATAGGGCAGGTTCAGAGGCGAGTGCTTCAAGGGAGGTGTAATGAAGTTTTGTTCAGAGGAGCTTTCAAGTGATGGTGCTTTGAAGAGACAATGCTTGGAGTGATTTATTTTGGGCCACAATTTATTTACGGTTTGCTTGAGTCTGGGCCAAACACGGTAATGGCAGAAACAGAGTTTGTCAGGAAGCAGATCAAGAGATGGGTCACAGTGAAAAACGGGCAATTTTGACCTAGCATTTACTAGGCATGTCAGACAAGTGTAACGTCTCTGTGGATGCATTTGGGTTAAGGCTGTTTGTCCTCATGCTGTTAAGATTTTTGTCTCTCTCTGCTTAAAGCTGAGGTAAATGTGTGTGCATGGAACCGCAGTGAGTGCTGTCGGCCTGCCCAAAGCTGCAGGTGGAGAGCAGTGCAGGAGCACAGCACCTTGCTGTGTGAGGGTGGATACCAGGGAGCAGTGCAGTGGGAGGAATCCCTACCTTTCTGTATAGTCCTCTTCCCTGCACCTCCCTGAGCACTTGTAGATAGGAAAAAGGGAAGTTTGTCAGTAACCTTACTGTCTTATTGCCATTTTTGTCAGATCTCTCTTCCTACTGACCATTAAGTTCTTGGCTTGTCCAGCTTCCCTGGAAGTTTATTCTACTCTTGGATTGCCTGCGGACCAGTCTTTTGTAAGTTTGACACTGATAACTGCTTTGATCTTTCCCAGATGCCGTGGGGTTGGGACTACTCTGGGTCATCCAACTTAACTGAACTGAAAATTTTGCTGAAAGAGTCTATCATGATCCGACGTCTGAAATCAGATGTGCTTTCCCAGCTCCCAGCAAAGCAACGCAAAATGATTGTGGTGGCTCCTGAAGGCATCAGTGCAAAGACCAAAGCTGCCTTGGCAGATGAAGCAAAGAAGATGACCAAAGGATATGACAGTGTAAGTCAGAAACTATTTTCATGATGAGCCATTGGTATTTCAGGTACCTTTATTTAAATACATCAGTGGTACTAATAAAAAAACTAGTACCCTGAGTTCCCAGGAAGGTCAGAGCCACACCTCATGTGAAGGCACAGTTTTAAATGAACGTACAACACAATCAAAACAGTTCAGCTTTTTTTTCCTTTTGATTTATGTGGTCTACTTTGTCCTTTTGTGTGAAATACCATTTCCTCTCTCGTTAGTCCTTTCTAATTGTCTTTTGTGCCTTCTGCCTCTGTATTTACTCTTCTGTCTTGCCTTATAATCCCGTTCACCCTACAAACACAGCCTTGGTGAAGCTGTGTTGTGAGCACAGCAGTAGCCAAAAATGTGAAGAGTGTATTTTAACTTTTTTTGTTTGTTTTTCTTGTATGGATGGCAAATGCATGTTCTAGACTCCTAGGTTGCTAATACAGTTCGGCAAGAACTTAAGAGGTTTTTCCTTGCCATTTTAGTTGGGGAATGCTTTCTCAACTAAAACTGTTTGTGATGTGCTTGTCATCCAACTTGTAGGAGTTGAGTAGGAGGTAGGAAGGGAGGTGGCAGAAATAGGAGTGAGTATCTGCCATGCCCGGTGGCGAGTAGGAGACTTTCCCCTTCAGTCCCCTTTTGTTGTGCATTTTTAGGCTGATTTTTTTTCCTAGTAAAGTGTTTATTGGCAGCCTCAGATATCCCTGATCTGTAAGCAAGAAGGAGAAAAGACATTTCTGAGACTCATGCTTGTTTATCTTTCTCTCTGCAGAAACAACAGGAGAAGGAGGCTCTTTTCCTCTTCTACAACAGAACAGCAGAAGCTAAAATCCATTCGGTTGTGTAAGCTGCATGTCATTACTTCATTCTTGCCTAGTAAAATGTGTTTGTCCGCTGAGAACAGGAAAACAGTGCCTTAGAGATAACAGTGCAGGGACATGAAGCATAGCCTCAAGCCAGCTTAGAAAAAATTGATTTTAATTACAATGCACTAAACATTTTCTTCTCTCAGAGTTTGTAGGCTGAATAAGTCCTCTGATTTCATTCCAGATTTGGATCTAAACTGTCATTTGAACCATCTAAAATTACTTTGTGTTTGGGACTTGGATCAAGTTCCCTGGCCTGGACTCTATTTCAATTTAAGGAAGAGAGGAGTAATGAAACTAAAAGTATTAACAGAATTTAAGAAAACAAGTGATGCAGTCCTGCTGCAGCAGGAACCATGAGCCAAAAAGCATATGAGATGGTCTGAGCTTCAGTTATAGCGTGCTCTAAGGATGTCACAGCCCCTGCTGAAGTTCTTGGCTTTTTCACAGAGCTCACATGGGACCTCAGTAGCAAAAATTTTCTATCGTAGGTGTGCTCTTAACTCTACCTTCCCTAGGAGTAATTTCCTTTTGTGGCTTTCTGTGCCCTTTCATCCTTAGCCTTTTGCTGGGTCTGCAAAGGAGTTCCTTTAGGTCATGTAGCATGCCTTTATAATAAGTAGTATGCTAATAACATGAAAACAGTTTTTCCGCAGTCCTCTGAATGTAAGGACCAGCTGATGTGTGCAGTGTGATTTCACAGTCTCAGACCTTGCTGCAGAATCTGTCTGTTTGGCACAGAACTGTACTTCAGAGTCCCAGCGCTCATTTCTGTAGAAGAGTTTCTTCCTTTTTTGTTAGTGAATGGTTAGAAGGCTTTCTTCCTTTTATATTCAGTTGCAAGTGTGAACTGAATATAAAACCATGAAGTGCTGTTTACTTGACTCTCTGGTAAGAACTAGTCTATTTTCTTCTGGGGCTTAGTAGCACTTAAAATACCACTTATTATAAGCTGCTAATGTACAGTACCATCTAGCTAATGGTACTGTCCTGTGATCATCAGCACCTCCCACGTCTTACCCTTGATGACAGTGTCTTCCATTGCTTCCATTGAAGTGATTAGCCATTTGTTAAATGCGATAAGGGAATGAGATATAAAATAATTGTAATGTGTTGGCATCTGCTTGCTATGCTTGAATGATCACTTTGATATTTGCTTTAAAATTCAGCAATCCTGCTTCTCTCCAAGATTTTTTTGTTAAATGATATTCTCACGTAATTGGGATCTGAACATCATGAACCCTGGGATCTGTCTGCAAAGCACTGATACATCTTAATATAGCGCTGGAAATCCCGCTTGGTGTTTTCTGACAGTTGCTGACCTAAGCTGTGTTGTATTTAGCCGAGAACTTGGTATTCCTGATCTTCACAACTTCGTCATTCCAAAGAAAAAATGACATTTGTATCATCTGTTCTAATAGCTGTTGCTATACTTAGTTACAACTGTTAGGCTTTTAGGTGTTTTTCAGGCTCCAGTTGTATCACAACTTACTACATGGAAATGGGTTCTATAGCTCAGCTATTAGTCCATGGAAAAAGCCAGATTTAATTAACACCATTTAACTGTATTTAAAAAGAGTCTTGTTACCTTTCATTGGTCATTATCCTATATGCATATGGATAATTCCTAGAAATAGCTGATGTATTTAGATTGTTAAGCTGTAGTAAATTGTAAGTGTGAACCCTTGCAAGAAAAGCTACTTTTATGGTACTCTGATGCTTGGGCTTAGAGGCCTTTTCTTCTAAAATAAAAGCAATCCTAAGTATACACAGAAAGGATAATTGTATACAGATTACCTTAGTGATTGTGCAAAAGTTAGAAGTGCAGAAGGGTGGATGAGGTTGTCAAATAAGTATAAATGACCTCCAGTTGATTGGTCTGGGATGTCGTGTTTCAGGTAGGATTTAATGAATTGACTAATACACAAGTTTAAACGTAGGCAACTGCCCAGCTGTGGTAAGGAAAAATGAGTGACTTTTCCTGCAGTGTCTTTTTTTAATCTGTAGGAGGCTTGACTTGCTACTTGCATTTTACTGCAACTTTTTCATGCTAGCTTATTTCCTGGTTTTTATGTATAGATAAGCAGTATCCTTAAAATTTGTTGTAAGCAAAGCCTGTATTCTCTCAGGACATAGTTTATAGAGTTTTGGGTTTTTTTTCCTCTTTCATGTAGAGAATACATCCTGGAGTTACTGGAAAGGGGGAATGATAAATTCCTGGTGTTTGCTCATCACAAGATAATGCTGGATGCAATAGTTGCAGAGCTGGAGAAGAAAGTAAGTAATTGAATAAATTGTCTTAACTCTATCACTATTCCAGCTTCAAAGCTGTTTAAGAGCTCCCCAGAGTTATTGCCGGTCAGATAGTTTACGAAAGTTAGTGGCAGAGATAATTTCTACTTGCTGTGCTGCTGGATGTGCCCTTCACTGAGGCAGCTGAGCTGTCGGGATGAATGCCTCACAGGATGCACTTTGTATTAGCTGAATGGCTTTTGTTGTATTTAATGTTCTTTAATCTCCATCATCTGCCCTGGAGCTTGTGAATTCTTGGAGGAGTGTTACCCTGTGTGGCCATCTCTGCTTTCCTCAGAGAGGGAGAATGTAACACCACAAGTCCAGCTATGGCTGCTTTCCTTTATCTCTGTGGTGCTCTTCCATTTTTGAACTGGGATAATGTATGGAGACTTGACAGACCTGCCAGTCATCTCTCTGACTTCAAAAGTGTTTTGCTAATTATTCACGTGAGACTTCCATGGATGCACCCCTAAAGAGTTCTGGGTCATGCTGGGGCAGTGTGAAGGATGGTTTAAGTTAATATTCCAAATAATAAATCACAGTGGCAGTGATGACTTTGCTAACTCTGTGACAGCATCCTCCAGTAGAACAAGGGGGTTGGACACTGAAGAGTTATGGCCCTGCATCACCCAAGTGTGTCATGCCTCTCCTGAGCCTACCACAGAGCAACTGAGATGTATAGGATCCCATCTTCTCCTATCACAAACAGGAGAAGACTTAGGGAGGTTGGGGAGGTTGTAGCAGCTGAAGACATACAGACAGTATTCATTCAGCTTCATATTCAGTCAGTTGCCTTTCTACTGTACCTGAGTTGCCAGCTTGTTGCTGTCCTTCCTGTTGCTCAGGACTGGTGGGAGAGCAATGGACATAAGAGCATTGTCATGCATTGTGAACAGAGGGAAGGTACATTATATGCTGAGCTGTAGTTTCTCTGCATTAAAGATGAGGAAAGGTCTTAAAAATCCAACTTGCTTTTTTACTTTCCTGGTTCTGCCGTGGGGAAGGGAAACAGAATCCACTAAAACATGGAAGGAGGATACGAGAAAGGGGACACAAGGCCTCTATAAAGTATAATCTTCTGCCTTTTCACAGCACATTGAATACATTCGCATTGACGGCTCCACCCCTTCAGCTGAGCGGCAGTCCCTGTGCCAGAAGTTCCAGTTCTCAGAGAAGCAAGTTGTGGCCGTCCTGTCCCTCACTGCTGCAAATATGGGCCTGACATTGTCTGCTGCAGACTTGGTGGTGTTTGCAGAGCTTTTCTGGAATCCAGGGGTATGCATTCTTCAGGGGACAAGGGTTAGATGCTCCCTGGAGAGCAGAAACATTGGCGCTTAGGAGGAGATGTAATGGGCAGGGGATTTTCTCTAGGGTTTTTGTCTGTCTTTCTCTGCTGGCTACTTGTCTGTGCACCTCCAGGTGCCTGGGCTTGAATCAGTGGGGCTGGTTACACAGCTTGCTGGCTGGAGAAGATGGCATAAAAGGGAAATGTGCTCCTGTTTCTTAACTTGACGTAGCTCTCAACAGCTCACCCAGCCAAGACCTGGAAGGGTCCATCATCAGTGCTGACCTTCTACTTTTGATAAATGCTCAGTGCTTTTTGGGAACCTGGTGCACCAGATTACTTCTTGGTTTGGTCTGTGTTTGAAGATGCAGGTGTTAACAGGATCCAGATGAGAAGTAGTCACTAAGCTCAAGAAACAAGGTCTCCTTGATCCTTGGTGCTTAAACTATTTCTTAGATGTTGCAGCTCTGACTTCATTTTCTTTGTCATGTTTTTACGTAAAGGTTTTGATCCAAGCAGAAGATCGGGCACATCGAATTGGACAGACCAGCTCCGTTAATGTTCACTACCTGGTGGCTAAAGGCACAGCAGATGACTACTTATGGTAGGAAGGGAGAAAGACACTTTCGTTCACCTGCTACCTATTTCCACTGCTTGTCACATACGTGATGTAAGGTTTCCACAGCCTGTGAGGAGAGGAGCAGTAACTGCCAAGCAGGGCTGCTGTGAGCCAGTGGCATGGTCTGGCCACAGTGGACATAACTAAGTGGATGACAAGCAGGAGGAATAAAATTAGTTATCTGACAAAGAAGGGGCTGTTGAGAGAAGTTCTGGGAGAGTTGATGCATCTAAAACCTTCATGGCCTCTGTATAAGGAGAAGGAATTGTCTTAGATACAGCCCAGAGCATTTGTGTGTTGAGGTACTGTAAAGTGCTTAGCACGTTCAAGTAAAGTCAACAGGCACTGGAGATGGGTCAATGTATTGTGGATCAGGTCTGAGGAGCAATCTGGCTGCTGAGAACTTGGACAGGGAGATGTGGAGGAGGACTGCGCTGTTGCTTTCCTCTTTCTATTCAGTGAGCCTTTTGGATGCATTAAAGAAGCGCTACTGACCCACCTCTGGGGTCTGAGCCTTTTTGGCTTTGGTGAGAGCTATCAGTGGACCCAGGGATGGGGAATCTGACATCCTGGGGAAGGGGACTATCTGAGGAATCCTTAGTGTTGCAAGGGAACTGACCTGCAAATGATGAAAAGAAATTATCCACCAGCTGGTTCGTTTAAAGTCCAAAATTACATCTTTATTACCTTGTTTAGAGGACCGAATGAACTAAGCGAACTTGTGCAGTTCCCAGAATATCATGATGGCAAATAATTATAACCCTACAATGCAGGGATCTGGAAACTGATGCATCGCCCACATTTCATGGAAAGTTAATGACAGTAATTCTGCCTTTATTTGTGAAATGCTGTCCGTGCAGTCATTAATGCTAAATGGGAAGGAAATATGGCTCTTCAGAGGAGGACAGTGGTGTCCCTTTTAAAGGCGAGAAAAAGACAAAGACGAGAAGGCTATTTGGTAAATGCATTAATTGTGCTGTAGCCTTTGCTTCTTTCAAAGTGTCCAGTTTGCAGGACCTCTCGGCCTCTTGGTCCAGTGATGGATTCTTCATCGTGCAGTTCATCAGGAGATACCCTAGAAATGCCAGTGTGTCTGTTGATGGGGATTGCCATTGCTGAACATGCAGGCTATTGGGATTCCCTTTTGCTGCATTTCTTGTTCTGACTTCCTACCATTGGTGTTGCCTCAGTCAACTAGTTTCCCTATTGGCTATGTGTGTTCTCCAAATATTTATAGCCTGAAATCCTCTTCTTCTTACTTATTTAAATTGTATTGATACTTATTTAAATTGTATTGATTGATACCTCAAGACAGCATACAGTCATCATAAACAAGAGCAGGACAGGTTAAGGAACTAACAAGCTTTGGTAGAAAAGCCATCTTTATACCCCTGTTACATCTTTTTTTGTCATTTACGCATAGTAAATGACACAGTGTCCTTGCATGATATTTTCTTCCTTTCAGTAATATCTGTTCATCCCTCCTAGGCCAATGATTCAAGAGAAAATTGAAGTGCTGGGGGAAGCTGGTCTTTCAGAAACCAATTTCTCCAAAACAGCTGAAACCACTAATTACCGCCCTAAGGTAATTGACCTGAAAGAATATTGATGGTCCCTGGGAGAGGTTGAATGGGCTTTGGCTTGTGTACCTCTAGACTGGCAGGTGATTGGCAGGCTTACCTTACACCTGCTCTGCCACAGATCGGATTCTCCAGTTGCTCCCAGGATCCATGCCTTGACTTGGACTGTGCACAGAGTTCCCAAACCTGCTGCACGCAAGGAGACATGATAGCTTCCGTAGCATATATGTGTCTCTGAGATATATGTGTATATATGTATGTATGATACATATATATATCAGATGATGTATACACACATGGGCACTGTCTCAGGGGCCATGCCCTGTGATTGTTGCTCACTTTGTTTTTATATGACAATGTTTATGCAGATTCTGTCTGTTCTAATTTCTCAGCCAGATCCAAAGCAGAAGACCATCTATGAGCTTTTCCAGAGGACCTTCTGTGAGACCAGAGATGACACTGATGAAGCTTTGCTTTTGGAGGCAGCTGATGCTTGCTGTGAGTTTGACTCTGGCAGTGGCTTGCAAGTTACAGAAGGAGAGACGCGTTCAGTGAGTCCCCCCAGAAAGCGGCGGATTGAGGAGTTTTTTAAAAAGTAATGGTGACAGGAAAAGAGAAGGTGGCTAAGAGACTTTTTTTAATGAAAAAAAGAGACAGCAAAAGCAATCAAGTATTATTTTTTCAGTTTTCAAAAATAAAAGACTTTAAGATTTCTGTATCTCTAGTGCATTTCATCTCAAAGGGTGAGAAGGCAATCTGTCAGTGTGACAGATGAGCAGTGCACACCTGGCAGCCTGCAGGTTTCGCAGTCCTGGTTTTGCTGATGACTGAGTGGCCACGGGCAAGTAGCAAGCTGCTTTGTTTCAGCATGTCAGCATCCACAGTTGTTTTGTTTAAAAAGCAGATAATGGTTGTCTGTCCACAAGGCAGAACTATTGTGAGAACTAACGTCTCAGCAGCTGCAGTGCTTTTAAAAATCAGTCTTCCAAGAATTTTAGTTTGTATTTATAGGAGTTAACTGTAACTGGCAAAATTTGGCCCTCACTTCGGTTGCTCACAAACTGGCGCTCTCGTATTTGGTTTGGCAGTGAGGAGAAAGGATCCAGACAGATCTCAATGCTTTGTGGAGGTGGGGGAGAGGAGGGAGAGCCCCAGATTTTTGTCTATGCAGAGCAGTCAGTACCTTGAAACCAAGGATTATAACTGCCTGCCGGGAGGTGTGTGTTGCCCGTTAGGCAACGTGTCTGCCTGAGCACACTGAGCTGTGGCCTCATCTGCTAAATCTTAGGACCTGTTCCATGACATATGGTTCTTGTGTCAGTGGAGGGTGAAGCTTGTGCTGATTGCCTGGGATTAAGCCTGGCTGCTTGGGAAGGGTGTGTGGGTGGGTGTTTTCTTCAAGACTTGAGACTGATTTCCACAGGTGAGTGAGGAGAGGGGTACGTGTGCGGACTTTTGCCCTTGTTTTGTAAGAAAATGATTCTGAACTGAGCTGTTTAAATAAAAAGTTCGTTTAAGTCATGGTTCCCAAGCTTTTGGTACTTTTTCTATTTTAGATTTTCATCTCCCATTTTGACCTTAAGCTTGAGAAATATGTGATGCAGTGGAAATGTTAGCATTTTTTTAAAATATTTACAATGTCTGAGAAGTCTTTTTGGGGACACTTCATTTTGTGCTTTCTATAACTCATCATACTTTCAAAAGCGAACTCCCATGATACTTTGCTTATAGGTTCCATAAGGCATTTAGGCTGGTACCCTAGGACCTGTTATTTGCTCCCATTACAGCTCTGTGCAGGTTACACTGAGAATGCCAGAAGCAGCTCTGTTGCCTGATGCAGGGATTAAAATGCCTGGGTTTGATTTGTGATAGTCTCTGTCACGCTGTTGGCCTCATTAACTGGGAGACCTGAACTCCCAGCCTTGGTGCCACCTGAGCAAACACGCTCTTTGATTCCTTTTAGGAGCTTGTGACACATTCACTGTCCCTTGGCCACAGCCTGACTCCACAGCAGGGATGTCTCTGCAAAAATTCTAGAGGCCACTTTTGATGCGGGCTTGATGTAAAGACAAATGGCTCCGTTTATCACAACTGGTCTTTTTAGGCATCTCTGCATGGCCATCTTTTTTTTTTTTTTTTTCTCTGTATTATTGCTAGTGCAGTGTAGCATGATCTTAAATTAATGTCTTTCATGCTTCTGGTTTTGGTACTAGAAGATTTGGAACTGGGCTAGTATTAAGCAAATGTGACCAAGGAGCAGAGGAGAAGGTATAATTTCACAGAGTTATGAGTTAGCTATGTTTTACACCCATAATCTGTAGAGAAGGGTCAGGGGAAAGCAAACCTGAAGGCTTACATTTAGCTTCTGGAGGCCAGGAGCTAAGATGCTGTGCAGGCGGCATGCTTGGCCATGTGCAGATACCTGACATTGACAAAAAGGCCTCTCTTCCATGGTGGAGGAGGAAAACGCTTGTGCTACAAGATCAACCTGATAATAACTGGGATATTTTTTCCTGCATCGAAGGGTTTGATTATCCCATTTTCAGCAAGTGTCGTCATGGAAATGCCCTGCAGGCTGCGTATGCAATTGTGCTGGGTGGAGACTTGTTTTTCATTCATGACTGCAGAAGGTGCTTTGATGTGTGTGCAAGAGAAGAGGAGTAGGACAGAGGGTCGTGTGACTGGCCAACTGGAGGAAATGCTTTGTCTCTGGATTTGAGACCGAGAGCTAAACGTCGTTTCTCTTGCTCCAACAGCTGGCCAGGAGATAAATGCACACTTTTCGACATTTTTAAATATCTTTCTTCTTAAACACAGAATATTTAATCTGTTTCTAGGACACATGATCTTTCTACTTGCAGAGGGGGTTGTTCTAAGGGGTGAGAAATGTCACTGTCTGCCTACTAAAAAAAAATACGGAAGACATTATTTGTATACCCATATTGTTTTCTCCTATAGGAGTAATTCTCTTCCTCCTTGTAAAGCTTACAGCTACTTCAAAATAGTATTTTTCTAAAATCTCCTGAAAGTAACCTTGGAGAATTCTGCTTCTTATAAACTCAATTTATCTTACCCATATATTGATAAATCCCAGCCCTGTTAGAGGAATGCTAGGTGTACTTTTCGTTTGTTAGGACCCAGAAAATCTCAGCTGGTTTGCTGCAGAGTCACAAAGGCTCTCCAAGTACACTTGATGTTCACTTTATCCTTACTAGATGAAAAAGGGGAGAAGAATCTTGCTGGAAAGTGCTTTTAGTCATTACATCAAGGGATTGGAAAGACTGTGCAGGCCTCAGCCAAATTACACCATTAGTCTGTCATTAATATGATGAGGAGGTGGCTGGGAAGCTGCCAGCAGACTCAGACAGAATCTCCAAGGCTTGCTGATGAGATTGTGTCCAAGGCACTGTGCAGGTGGCCAATGAGACCCACAGGCAGGCTGAGGAACTTGCAGTGCTCTTGGGGACTCTTAGACCTGCCCATCAAAGATGGTACAGCTGTAACTTTTTTGGGGAAGGACCCATCTTAGTGGATCTTGGAGCATTTTAAATGTGACTGTGTGCCTGTTTGTATTCCTGCCTCTGTGCTCCCACCCTTGTTGGAGAAAGGCGTGTTTCCAGGGAGGATGCCAAACCAGGAACAACAGGTAAAAATACCTGGACAATAAAAGGGAGCAGTTTGAACTGTGTCTTCAGCACAGGAAGCCGGCCAGCCTGGGGCCTGCAGAAGAGTTGAAGGTGGTGGAGTGTCGAGGCAAGGCTTTTGGAGCCGTGCTGGCCTGTCTGCATCCATCCATCCATCTTCTTGGTCACTTGGAAACGTACGTTTGTTTTGGCACTGCTGGAAATGGCTGTTGTCTGAGGGGGCTGCATTCGGCTGTCGGCAGAGCTGCCTGTAGTCCCGGTAGATGAAGGATGTGACCACGCGCTGTACTGTCACAGTGAACTTTAACTCAGTAGGTACAGGCTGGAGAGCAGCAGTAAACCCTCTGCCCTGGATGTGTGGCTGACAATTTAATTTTTTTTTTTAACCAAACAGTCGCAAAGCAGCCAAAGGTACTTTTTATTTTCTTCTTTTTTTTTTCTTTCTTTCAATACGTTGGTATCAAATATGTACCCTGTGAATCCTGTGAGTCATCATTATGATGAGGATCTGAAAAGGTCAAATATATTCCTAGGATATATCAAATGAGATTTTGACTCAGCAGAGGGAGATACAAATAAATACGGGTGCCCAAAGCCCCGCTGAGCCCTCACCTGGAACAAGGCTCTGACCCAACAGCTCCCGGGAGGACATGCTGGGAAACCAGGAGAGCTTGCAGGGATCATCGGGGAACAGGGAGCCTGGCGCGACACAGGGAACTGAAAATATGAGCGTTCAAACCCTCAAAGCAAGAGCCACGAGGGGATGCGGCGTCTGTCCATGAGCATCTCCAAAAATACGCACCCCAGCCAGGGAAAGGCTAACATAGTGACACAGTCGTTAATTCCCTGTTAATTAAATAGACTGCAAATGAAGAGGAGGGCACCTGCAAAAAGTACGCGGGGCTGGTTTCTCTGGGTGGGCTGGGCAGCCCCTGCCACCCCTGGGCGGGAGGGGATGAGCTACAGCCGGCTCTGCGCACCGGAAAACTCTGGCTAACGGGATTACATTTCTTAATGGAGGTTAATGGGTTGTTATTCTGTTACAAGCGTTGCAGCTCGGCGGCGTTGGTTCGTTTGAGTGCGTGGGTTCGACATGGGCTGGGTTTGAGCAGCACAAGAGTCCCTCCCAGTTCCCAGCCCTGGGGATTCGGTGCTGGTGGGCTCTGGTTCCCCGGGTGCCACGGCACGTGAAGGTTGTGATGGATGGTGGTCCCAGCATGGGATGACCCCAAGGAAATCGGGTAGATGCTGTGGTTGCACCTGATTTGGTTGTCTTGAAACCTCTGGGTTTAGGGCTGATGTGGTTTAAGATCAGAATTCATCCTCATTGGTTTATATATATATATATGTATATGTGTGTGTGTGTATCTATATTTATATATAGATATATTTTAACCTTTTCTGCAGCTCCGGTCTGGTTTGCTGTTGTGGGGGTGTGCTCTCCCTGTTTTCCCCCCTCTCCTTCCCTGGCTCCTGCTGGGGCCACGGCCATCGGTGGGAAGTTGAACCTGGACTTCGGGGGATGGCTGGCAACACAGCCAAAACACTGTCTGGAGTGGGGACCTAGGTATCTTGTTCCCATGAAAATTTGACTATAGGTCAATTATCTTACTGTATAAATGGTGGACAGCCCAAGAGCCCGTTGAGCTCTCCTGTATGGCAGTGGGCTGCACGCCAGGATCTCCCCTTGAGGGAGGACGCTCACTTAAGGTTCTGCTCCCCGAGGCTGAGAGATTCCTTGCCACAACGAATTCTCGGTAAGTGACTAACAGCATGCTAACCTTGGAAATCTTAGCTAAGAAATAGAAAGGAGTGATTGCACATATATAATCCTTTAGACATAAACTGTGGACCAAGTCTGGGACTAGGGTTGGATGCAGCTGCACCCAGACTCCTCTCTGAGAAGGAGTTTAGAAAGCCAGGGGGACCTTTCTGAACCTCGTGGCTCAACGGGAGGGTCTCCCTGACAGCTCGCTCTGACCCTGTCCCTCTGCGCAGTAAATAAGGGTGTACCTTGACATCGAATCTCGTAAAAACACTGTCGCATTTACTAATGATTTTGTTAAATCACTCTTTCACCTTAATATCACCACTGCTCCCTTTCGAGTGAAGTCAATCACTCTGCCCGTGACACCTCTTCCTTTTTTAATTCTCCCTACTACCTGTTTTATTTAACAATGAGGTGAGTGAATGGGACCCTCTCCTGGTGGGACCTCCTTGGGTGGAAACCCGGGCACCTGAGCTCTCACTGCTGGGGCTGCTGTCCCGCTGGGGTTTCCCATCGAAACACGGTGTTTTCGTGTGTGTGTATGTGTGTTGAGATAACCCTATAGTCACGGCAGAAATGTATATACAGACTATAGGGCGCTACCATAGAGCGTGGCACCGCCAGGCTGCAGAGAGACCCCCTGCGAGTCCTCTCTCTGCTCCACGCTCGGTCCCCTCTATCGTCACTTCCGGCGGCGACGGCTCATACTGCGCCTGCGCGGTGGGGTTTTCCTCTCCGCCGCGGCGCCGGGCAGGAAGATGGTGAGTGGCGCTGGGGCGCCGGGGCCTATCCGCCGCCATCCGCCCCGGGGCCGCCGCCGTGGGGCCGCGGGGTACGGCGAGGGTGGTGGAGCGGGGCGCGGTGTGGGCCCGGCCCCCGAGCAGGCCCCGTTCCCGCGCTGGGCTGCCAGAGGGGCTCGGTGCCGCCTGGGTGGCCTGTAGGAGGTGGGTGGCCGGGTGAGGGGAACGGCGGGCCGGGAGAGACGCTGGAAGACCGAATAGGCGGCCTTGGGGGAGGCCGGGCCCGGGTTCGGAGCGGTCTGCGGGGTACGGGGGCGGCGGCGGCTGGTGGGCGGCTCTGCCGGCCGCCGCTTTTCGTGCGAGAGCGGGCTGGCCCTGAGGAAAGGGGTGGCTTTGCTCGGGCTCGGCTGCCGGGCCGCGGCCCTCTGCCCGAAGTGCCCCGGCAGCAGCCGGGAGGCTGCGGCGGCGTGAGCCTCACGCCGTTTCATAATTAACACCCTGTTTACAAGGAGAGGCGTTTGTCGGCTGCAGCGCTGTTCTGGAGCGCTTTGCTGTCGTGTGTCAGGAGAGGGGAGTAGCCGAGGAGGTGGCCTTCTCGCTAAAATTGAAGCTTATTCTGGTTTGTCTCACAACAGGCCAAGCGCACCAAGAAGGTTGGGATCGTGGGTAAATATGGTACCCGTTACGGTGCGTCCCTTAGGAAAATGGTGAAGAAGATTGAAATTAGCCAGCATGCCAAGTATACCTGCTCCTTCTGTGGCAAGGTGAGAGACCTCCTTCCCTAAAGTAACCTTTAAAATAACTTTGTTGTTGATGCTAGAATTGCAATTTGATACTTTGGTAATTTTTCCACCAAAGAGGTAAGTCAGATCGTTTTGAGACAGAGATTAGTTTATTGTGAGCTTTAGGCTGCTGTCAGAATCCCTTATAAAACTAAAAGAGTTAGCAGACATTTCATGTGCATGCTTAGTGACAGTTAAAAAATTATCTTTCATTGCACAAAATACTGAGAAATGTCATGCTATATGTTTTTAAGTATCAGAATTAAAACAACACACTTGTTGGCATGACTTGGGGCTTTTTTTCCCATTCAGTAACTTTACGGCTTGCCTGGGGGAGGAAGAGAGCTAGCTTTTCCTACTTAAAACTTTTGATTGCAGTTGCTTACTTATATTTGTGTGCTGTATAACTCTGGATGAGGAAGAAATGTCTGATAAGTAATCTTCAAAATTCACTCTTAAATCTGGTTTTTGACAGTTTGAGAGGCCCTTCAGATTGTGCTTTGCCCAGATATTTTATTTTTTTTTTTTTATATCTATGAAGTAGGTATCTTTAAGTGGCT
>KZ505705.1:1121676-1156112 GCA_002844005.1 Limosa lapponica baueri | reverse complement strand
ATTTGATTGCTATTCTTTCCAGTATCTGTTGTGCAGCTTCTGAGAATATTGCGTTTTATCCATCACATTACTGCTGCTGGTTTTGGTGGTCCCTCAAAATTTCTTTATCTCTCTGGGCTTTATCAAAGCAGTTGTTTCATTCTTAAAAAATGCAAGCTGTGCATCTTTTCCCAAACTTCAGATAAAGAAATGGAAACATCTACAAATGCTGAAACAAATATTTTTACATAAGTATTCTCTTTTGTGCCTCAGCTGTAGTAGCATTTCTTACTGGAGGTGTGATCTACAGCTATTGCTTGTACGAGATACTACACTTGGTCCAGTTTTTTGGTGATGTTGGAAGAAAAGGATCAGAGAGGATGGCTGGTGCATCCAGCTGTCTCAGGGTGGAGTCATCTGTACAGATGACACTTTGACAGATGTGCCTCCGCCCTATTCAAAAAAGAGCCTCAACAGCTTCTAATAAATTACGCTTCTGAGCTGGGGATTTCTTTTCCTTCCTTGATTCTTTTGACTGTATAAAAATTTTAATTGTGTAAGGGAACTTTTGCTTCTTTCAAAGCCTAGGCAGCATTTTTTGGTGATGCTACCCTAGCTTTTTCAGTCCAGAGACACATAGAATAGGCAAAACCAGGTTTACTCCAAGTAAAATTATTTCCATGTTTTGTTTTTGTTTTAAAAGCATTGAATCATTAGAATCCTTACTGTGGTGGTGCCCTTGCTTACTCCCTTGCTTTGCTTTCCTTTCCTTCCCCCCCCCTAGTTCTGGTGGAAGACACTGTTGCCCCACGTGTAACAGTCGCTAGGAATTTGAGCCCACGCACTTGTGCATGACTGGGTAATTTGGGTTGAGATGTAGCTTGTGAGGTTGTGTGTGCTTCTGTAGACAAAAGCCTATGCTTTGTTGTCACGAAAATCAAAGTGGAATTAGCCCCCTGTTGACAGTGCAATCGGGCGATAACTATTTGAAATGATTAGTGCTTTCTCCAAAAAATAACGTTGGTGCGGGTTGTTCTACTGCCACGTGCGGATGACTCTGCTTCTTCTTCCAGTACCACCTCTGCAGTGACAGTCAAATCTGCGATCAGAAGACTGAAGGAACTGAAGGACCAGTAGAAGCTACATCCTCTTCTCCTCACGAAACATCCCTTTTTTCCACTGTCAAGATCTGTCCTTTTAAAAATAAAAAGGTGATAATGGAGTGGAATCATGTTTGTTTTTCTACAAAAAGTCCTGTCTGTCTTGCTGTACTGTATTTATTACTATGGAGGCATTAGTAGTTCAGTCCAGTAGCTGAGTGGCTCTTGTTACTGGTGAAGCCATTAAAAACCACTTTTCCTTTCCAGTTAATTGCGTACTTTGTTGCTTGAATGCACTGAGGTGAATCTGAGGAAAGCTTAAATAGCTCAAAGAAGCCTGGTGCATCTCGGTGTGTCCTTCATGTCTGTGCCTTGAGGAATAGCGTGGAGCTACACGAGTGGAGGAATGGACAGATGTAAGGGGGGAGAAGAGACACAAAACATTGCTCTGCCTCTTCCCATTTGCCTTCCGAGTAGGGCGTGCGCTGCATGGTGGAGAGAACAGCATCATGACTGGCTTGGGGGTGGAGATTGGAATGGTAGAAGAGCAGCTATTGTTGTCTGCTGGCTGGTGCCACTGCTTCCCAGCACCAGCTACAGACAATTGCTTACTACAGCCCGTAGCATGTTCTGGTGTCTGCAGATCTTGAGGTTAGTCCACCTGAACGTGCCCTGGGGCTTGTTCTTCCTGGGTCTGATAGCAGGCTCCTGTGTCTGGCTGTTGAAGTTCCCTAATCCACACTGAGCTGCAACAGTAAATTTCATGTTGAGCCAACTCCTGGGACATCCGGTCTTGGAGGAAAAGCTGCTGGTTTAGTTAATAATTGCCTCCAAATCATCTCTTTAGACTACCAAGCTTAAAATGCTGGAACATTTTTTTATGCTCTTTTTGTCAGGTGAGTTTCGATTTGGTTTGGGTTTTTTTTTCTGTCTGGTCTTTTTGGTGGCTGCAGCACCTTTCCTGCCCTTAGCAGCACAGCTCAGAGAAAACAAGTGTCGGTAATAGTCTTGATAGCTGCTGGAGGGAAAATAGTAAGCAGGTGGCATAGCAGTTCCTTGCTCTTGCTCCAACTTTAAATGGATTTGGGTGGTGACAAGCTACAGCAATAATGTCATTAAGGAGCCTGACATCTTTGAGGGCTAGATTCAGAACTGGACCTAAGTAGGAACCTTTTCCCAAGCTGCAAAAAAAATCTGTGGCTCAGAAGTTTGACTACAGTGTCTCTGAACTTGTTTCCTAAATTTCTTTTTTTTTAATTCAATGCTTTAAATTTCCCTTACTAAAGTATATTCATGTCTTCAGGTGTCCAGTGTCATTTGTACCAACCTGCATGTCTTTCATGTCACCTCCCAAAGGTGACGAGGCACATTGCCTGGGACTTGCACAATCTGCTTTCTGGGAGAAAGATCGCTGCCCATTTCTCCGCTGACACACCTTGTTCTGCCTGTAGTGCAGGGTGAAACAGTTGTGTGACAGCCTTGATGTGGAGGTGGCAGTGGGTGGCTCTCCTTAGTGATGGGTCATTTTTCTATGTGTAGATGGACACCATCATGGCCGCCTGCACACGTGTCTTCTGTTAACAGGGCTCCAAGGAAACCTGTGGGCTCAAGAAACTCTTGGCTCAACTGTCTCATTTTTCTGCTGCTTAGATGACAAGCCCACGGCAGCTTTCTTCAGGTACTTGTCAGACCTCCCAGCTTAGTCCTGGGCACTGTTGTTGCTGGTCCTGGTTGGTGCTAACCAGCTTTCTTGGGGTGTCGTCTCCAAGCTGCCTTGAACTTCCTTTCCAGTTATAATGTTTCTCTTCCCTTGGGGATTCCTTGCATGCTGGTGTGAGGACAACTGGAACAGCTCAAGGAGCCAGCTTTTCCCCTGCTGGCTGTTGCTCCTGCTGAAGATTAAGTGAATGGTGCATGGAGATGGCTTGTAGTTACTGTGAGGACATCTCTGCTGCCTTGAAAAGCAGCTGGTGACCTGCTTCAGTGAGTTTATTAAGGGGCACTGCCCCTGGCTTTGGCTTACCTTTCTACGTAGGTTCATGAAGTGCTGTGGTCCAGGAGCTGCTTTGCAGGTAACTGAGCCATCCTTCAGGGAAACAGAGGGAAGGAAGGGTTGGGGAGCTGGTACGGACTGGATGTCCAGAAACAGCTCTGTGTCCTGCTTGGACCTCCAGGCAAAGGGGTGAAGTGGATGCGGGGTGACCCACTCCAGTTGCCAGCTCATATACCAGCCATGCCTCTGTATCACCGTGGGAGAGCGCTTTCGAGAGCATTTCAGCACAATGACAACGTTTCTTGAACTGCATCAAAATAAAACCAACTTCCATTATGCTAAAGGTGTCTTCGTGTGAGCCCTTTTGTTTGGAAGTTGTGCTCAAACCACATCAGCACTCATGACTTTGACATCATGCAAAAGCCTTTGTTGGTAAAACACTCGATGTGCTGGGGGGGCGGTTCCTCTGATGATGTGGCTGTAGAGCTCGGGCTCTGAGGGTCTTGGGTTGCTCTGTGGAGGTCCATGTTCCTATAAGGAGGCACCATGCAGCCAGTTGAGACTGGGGAGGCCTCACAGCTTGGAAACAGCAGCCCACCTTCCTGGGTGGTGGGCTTGAGGATGGGAGAGGGAAATGCTGCTTTCAGTCAGGCTGCAGAAGAGGTCCAAAACTCCATCACTACCTGCATGAGGTGTTCCTGCTGGAGCAAAACTTCACAGGGACCTGCAGTGATACAGGGACCATGGATGCGGCTCATCCACCATGGGGAAGTCACTGCTGTGCCTGTGATCTGCTGGAGCAAAGTGCTGCTCAGTCCTTGGAGCAGCTGCAGCTGTCCCCTGGTTAAATGCTTCCTCCTCTCTCCTGCAGTTTTTGAGCTGCTAAACCAAGATGTAAGTGCAAGCTGGTGAGCATGCTCCTGGCAAATTTGGATGTACCTGCTGACTTGAAGGCTTGTGGGCTGAGAGCTGCTGGGTGAGGGTCTGTCACCGGCTCTCACCGCCTTTACAAGCAGGATAGTGTTGTCCCCCGTATTGCCTTTTATTGTTGGCTCAAGCATGCTTGGGTCACGTTTCCATGTCTGCGTTGCCCCTCTGAGTTCTGGGTGCTGAGAGATAACTCTGCACGCCTCTGTGCTTTCTTCATTAATGCAGAGGTCATAATTAAAGTACAGGTTTCTGATTAAAGCCCACTCCACTGCTATGAAGTAGCCGTTCATTAACAGGTGCAGAGGATTTATTTTGATATTTTGATATCCCAGGGTGATTGCACATGTATCTTATCTGAGGTGACTTCTGTTCCTGCTGAGGAAGTTATTACTTACCTTTGGGATTAATCTTTGCAGAGGGTGGAAGCTGGGCAGGGTGGAAATATGAAGAGAAGAGAAGGATATGAGATGGGGTTTTTAGTACTGACTGGTTTGGTTTTTTTCCTGTCTGCATCCCTAGATGGGCTGCCCCTGGGCTTGCTTGCTGTGTTCTCCCAGGAGCACCGGAGGTGTTTTGTGCTGGTGAACCTCCAGGGCTGCCACTTTGGCACGTTTCCCCGGAGTGCGAGCAGGGAGGAAGGCGGAGAGGGCAGGGAAGAGGAAGGATGGATGCTGTGGCCGGAGCACCGTGGGGTGGCAATGCTGCGAGCGGCCAGCGGGCGACACTGCCGCTCCGCCGCTCCGTGATGCGAGGCTGCTGCTTGGCGGCATCTTCTCGGCTTCTCTTCCCGAATCCAGGAGAAAGGCGCTGCTCACCTGTACGCCTACTATAACTTCTCAGCTCGGCTTTTCATGCTTCCCCCCTAAACCAGGCAGTGACAGTGATTTTACACTGAAACAGGGGTCTGTGCCAAAAGAGATCAGGAAATACAAATGGGGAGCTTGGAGACAGGAGTTTTGTGGTCACTTGTCATCTCTAAAAGAGCTGAATTTGCGTCATTGCTCTGTCCAAACCTTGTCTATATCCTAGAGGAATTTGCTGTATCAACAACTATGTGATTTGGCCAGGTGATCCTCAAAATTTATTCTTTCCTCTGGGAATCTAGGGTGAAAACAGGAATTCTTTGCAATTTTACTTACTGCTTTCAGTATACTTCTTGTTTAGCCTTAGTCAGGAACTTGGATAGAGTTGTCTTTGATGCTGCAGAAGCAGAGAGCAAAGCGCTGGCACCTGTCTTGGAGCTTACGGCAGTGTCTGACCCATCTTGACTGCTACAGCTATGGGAATTGGAGGGGGGGGTTGATGGAAACAGGGGCTTTGAATCTGGCTGAATGATCTGTAGATGTGGCTGAGCAGTTTGGATGATCCTGGCTGCTTTTGAAGAGCAGTTGAGAAGAGGAACCTGTTTCTCAGAGCGATCTGTGTCAGTCTCATGGGATTTTTTTTCAGGATCAAGGATATAACACAAGGGGATGGTGGCTGTAATCAAAGCGGCATTTCAGGTGCCCAAAGGTGTTTCAGGAGCTCAAAGGAACTTGGAAACCTAAACCTGAAAAAGCGCAAGGCAAATTTCCTCATTTTGATTTCTCTGTTAAGCATTTACCTGTTTCCAAAAGAAAATAATGGTGTTGGCTTTGGCTTTACCCGATTTGTGCCTCCTGCTCGCTGACAGCCTGTTTGGTCTGTAGGGGATCATGACACTAAGCCCTGGGGGCACTGTTTGTGTTTTGCCACATACTGAAGAGTGTTGGGGCTTAGGGCTCCTGGGGATGAGAAGCCTCAGCCACGGGCATTGGTTGTCCCTTCTGTGGGTCTTGACTTAAAGATGGTGTGAACTCAGCCCATGTGCAGGTGCTCCCTTTTGGCTTTGTGTCTGCCTTGGGGATCTGACTGGAATATAGCCTGACAGTTACAAGCAATGGGCACTGTGTTTTAAGGAGCATATCCCAGTGTGATTTGTAACTTGCATGAACAGCAAGTATCTGTATGATCGGCTTACTGTATGATTGGCTGCCTTCATCTTTGTGCGAGATCAAGTGCTGCCCATTGCCTTCCTGAGCTCCTTTATGCCTCTTCCTCCATGCTGCATCGTGGGGACCTTCCCAGCAGCGCTCCAGAAACAAGAGTGACCAATGCAGGTGAGTCACCTTCCTGAGGCAGATGTGCCCTGTCCTGGGACAATTTTCTAGGTCTCTCCCTAGAAAGAAAGGAGCTTGAGTGATGAAGTTTATTGCTGGCTTTGCAACTCAGAGTGTTGGACAGTGAAAAAATCAGCCAGAGTTGTGATATGATGTGAGCACCACTTTAACAGCCTGCAAGTCATCATCTGATTTTACATATTGTCCTGGCTTCCACCTGCTGCTCGTCTCACCTACATGTTCAGCAACTCTTCTTGGGGAATCAGAGCATCACAGAGCTGGTGGTCCAGCTCCCATGAAAGTAGCGGGCAGGCAACAGCTCTCTGCTTCCCAGCTATGCGGTATGGCTCACAGCTTCCCTTGGAGAAACGATTCCTTAAAGAGTGCTACAAAGTGATACTCAGTGGCATCAGACCCTGTATTTCCAGTGGTTCAGGGTGACAGAGAATCTCCTGCTTGAAACCAGCCCCAGTGCTCTGGAAGTGGGCAGTTGCCATTGGTAACATATCCTTCCTCTGAGTATTCGATCCTTAGCGGATGTCTGTTGAGGCCTGGAGTGTGGCAGAGTTGTGGATATGCCTCAGGTGACCTTATTAGATGCCTGGATGCATTTTGAAAATGGCTGCTTAGAAGATGTCTAATTGCTATTCCACATATTCAAAGTGGTTTTTTTTTTTTTTTTCTCTTGACAAGGCTTTGGCATGCCTTGGATTGCTAAATATACTTTCCCCTTGCAAATTCTTGGCAGGAATCTGTCTAAGGAATCACGCCAAGCAGTCTCTTCAAATGTTAACAAGCTCATCGGTGTGGCTTTCCCAGTGCAGGGTTTGTGCTCTTTTTTTTTTTTTTTCCACCTCCCTTCCCAAAAAACCCCAGCCCTTCTCCTTTCTGAACACTGTTGCTCTGAGCATATGAACTGTTGCAGCTCTGGAAGAATGGATTTTTCTAGCCAGAGCTGAAAAAAGTGCTTGTTTGGTGTTCAGCAGTTTGGTGTCACTGCCCTCCTCAGCCTCCTGGGGCTCCTGTTGAATTGGAAGTGTGGATTTTGGGGTGCTTCTGGAAAACCTAATCCATTTTCTCTCCTCCCTTGCCCTGTCTTGCTTTTTCTTCTGCTTTTAGCAAGTTGGACTGTATCCTTGCATGGTTACCATAGATTTGATGTCTGTCTTTCAGTAGCCTGTTAGCTAAAGCGAGTGAGGCTGTCGTGCTCCCCTTTTGTTCCCCCCACCCAGTGCTTATTCTGGTGTAGAAGCAGCCCTGGAGCTGGTGCCTACAGCCAGGCAGGGACCCACAGACACGCAGATTGGAGCTTCAGGCCAGGGCTGCTGCTCTCCCTCTGCCCCAGGCAAAGACCAGTGCTGCTCTGGCATCTGACACTGCCAAAGCAAAGAAAGGGGGGAGAAGCTACTGCAGCATCGCTGAAACCCCAACATCTCCCTAAAAGAAGCCTTCTCCTAGGACTCCGGCATCCATCAATATGTCAGCCTGCAAACCTCCCCTGAGCTCCACTACAGCCAATCTTGCATAAGCATTTGGAGAGCCAAACGGCTGGCTTTCCCTTGACCTTTGCCCACCTCTTGTTTCTCCTCTTGTCCTCTGTTACTCACCTCCTGACCCAGAGCGTGAGCAGTGTTGCTGTGGGAAAGTGTCCGAGCTGCCCAGTGCGCAGCCAGGGGAAGAGCATGGTCATCCCCGTGGGGCTGCCCGTCTGGGGCTTTGCTGGCAGCATGCCTCCACCTGATTTCTCAGGAGGGAAAATAGGTTGGAGCTGCCTTCACCAGCTCTGCTGTGGTGTGCATGGTCATGGCTGCCCCTTGCCCCTGTGGCAACAGAGGAAGAGCTGGCTGGGGCTTCTTATTTTTGTGCAACTACCAGCAAGTTAGTGCTGGGTTACACCAGCTGAGGCTTTGGGCTTCGCTTTTGAAATGTGAATTTTGTAAAAGGTTCCCTGGGCTTTGCTCTGCCTCTGATGTACTCTCCTGGCCTTTGGTCATCTGACGGACACACCTTGGGAGCAAGCACTTGTGTATGGGTTGGGGGTGTTAGATCCCCCCGTGCTGAGAGTACTACCCGCTCCTTGTGGAAAGAGCTCAGCAGGGTTGTGGGGAAGCTGGTGCAGAGGAAATTGAGTTGTGGGGCCACAGAGCCTGTGTTCATCACACTACAGCCTGGGATGAGCAGAGGGCTGGAAAGCCAAGGGCAGAACATGGCACAGAAGAGGCCATACTTGAGACAACTGGAAGGGTAGTCGAGGCCATGTGATGACTCCCTACTTTTGCACTAAGGTGCTTCTTGTTCCTGAAGTGTTGTATCTTTGGCTCACTCCTGTGAAATGGGCCTGTTAACCTGGAGAGAGGAGAACTGCCCCTCCTGGACCTTGTAGCTCTTCTGTTAATGACGACTCTTTTTTTTTCTATTTTGCTAAGCCTTCTTTCAGTGGGCTTTTCCAAAGGGACCTCTGTCCACACCAGGGAATATTTATTTATAACTCATGAATTTGGTTTCAGGAATTTACACTGTGACCCTTCTGCATTTATTTTGTTAAATCTCATATTGTAAGAGGAACATTTAATTCTACGGCCCTTGCCCACCCTGAGACAAATGTCCTGCAAGTGGCTGCTTTGCTCTCCCCTTCATGCAGTTCTGGAATGGCTCCAGTTCTTTGAAAGTGTGTAGAGAGAACCCAATTCCTCCAAATAAATATTATTTCATGGGAGATGTTAAGTGATGGACCATGAGGGCACTTGCCATTTTCACTGAATAAAGCTCTTCCAAGTCACCACCTACTTACTGGGCCTCACCTTTGAAGGGAGAAGTTTTGATACAAAGCAAGATTGTCCCATCTGTGAGGGCAAACTGATTGCTTGAAGATAGGATCTTGGTTTCTGTCAATCACGCCTGTTTCCATTCAGGCTGTTGGATGTGAAATTGTTTTTACTGCAATGGATTGGATTTGAGATTAAAAGGCAAATCTGTAAAGGGAACATTTAAAAAACCCATAAATGCAGAGTAGACCCAAGTCATGCAAGGGAAGAAGGGGAACAAATAAATAATCCAGGCATGAAACAACTAATTTTTAACATTAGTCAGCTGAGGATGTATTCTTCTTTGTGCATGAAGAATAAGAAAGAAATGAACGCAACCTCCTGTAGCAAGCAGAGGTGTTTATTCCAAAGTAGGTCCACCTCTGACAAAAATGGTGTGTATGCCATGATAATCCATATGAACCTCAGATAACGACTATCCTGGTATCCATCAAAACAAAGAAGGAAATAGTCAGAGGAAAAGATAGAAGATGATAAATAATCAGACAGGTATGGAAGCCTAAATAAGCTGGTTTGTGATCTGAGCCTATCAGCAGCTTGGCCATTGCCAAGAGCTTTGCTTTGGATTAATATTACCAAATCAATGCTTAGCAGCTTAAGACAGTAATGTTTTTTACAGTGTGGACCTTAAACAGTGATAAATCATTTCCCATTGATCACTTGGAGAATCCAAGGCATTAGACATGGTGGTAGAGCTGCCAGTTGTGTTACTTCTTTAATTTCCAAAGGGTGGACATCAGTGATCAGAGTGCTTGTATGTGGGGATCAGGCTGCTTTATTCAGCCAATGTACTGTCTTCCCCTTTCTCACTATGTCCTTTTCTGGTGTGTTCTGACCTCACATGCACCTTCCTGGAGGATGTGAAGTCCTTGAGGCATAGAATGTCTTGTTTTGCCCATTTGTGGAGAGATGAGCACAAAGGACCCTGCCTGCTGCCTTTCACCTCTGTTCATCTGTAGGATGGAGATCACCCAAGCCTTTGAGAATACATTTCAGGAGCATTCCCTGCCATCACTGCAGGAAGATTGTACCTTTGTCAAAGGGAGAACTTGCCATCACTTGCAGAAAAAGGGGTTGCATGGAAATGAGAGAGACTCTGGCATGTGGTCTTGCTCTAAATCAGCTGCATTTTTAACATTCAGAAGCCAACTAAGATGAAAGACTCCTGGTCAACCTCTCTACTCTCTTGGAAAAAAAAATACAAAGACTTGATAAATATTTTGCATTAATAAATTCCATTTGTCTTATAAAACAAAGTTTGCCAGCTACCAAAGCAGGGAAAATATTTTACATAACTGAGTGCGACGTCTAAAAGGTTGCTATGGGCCTGGTTTGAACAACTCTTTCCACAACCCAGAATGTGAAGGAATGCTAAGCTTCACCCAGGCTAGGACCAAGCTTGCTGTGTGCATGTGTGTGCTTTTCTACTGCCTCGTTGGTTTTATTGCAGTGGAAGTGGCAGACTGGCTGCCTTCTGGTGAGTAGAGTCCAGCAGGTGAGAGGTAGTCCACAGAAAAAGAGATGAAGGCATGAATGTGGCCCAAAAGCTGTTTGTGAACCCGAGACAATGTTCCTCACTATGCTGTGGGAACGTTGCTATAAAAGGCAGGAAAAGCACAGCTGTCTACTGTTATTGTTTTGTTATTAATTTTTAAGGGTGATGGTGATTAACCAGTGGAGCAGATTCCCGGGGGATGTTGCTCAGTCTGGACTACTGAGACTTCCTAAATCGGAGGGCCAGGACTGAGCACTGGCTGTTCCTGCAAACCCTGACAGGGTCTACTTTGGAGCTGTCATGTTTGCATCTTCCTGCTCTGGTTTCTCATCAGGCTGCGGAGCAGCAGCAATCAGCCACGGAGTCTCGGGGAGCTGCAGAAGGTTTTTCTTGCCAATTGATGTTGGTTAGCACTTCCCAGCATACAGAAATATGAATTGTTAGGGGTGGTAGAGGGAGGGGACACCTAAGCCTGAGATGAGCAGGGTGCAGCTGAGGTCCGCCTTCAAATGACAGTCCCAAGACCACTCAGGATTTGGCACTTGGAGAACTCCAAGCCAAGATTTGGCTTTATAGGATGCACCTTGTCACAGCCAACCAACCTCCCTCCACCCTTCCTGTCAGGCCTCTGCCAGCCTTCTCCTAGATTATCAGCTTGGTCTACAGGAGCTGGGATTGTTTCTCTGCTCAGTTTAATTCCGTCTCCTGGCCCCCTCTGCCTACCTCCTTGAAGATGACCGGGCTGGATGGGGATTTTGAGCAACCTGGTCTAGTGGGAGGTGTCCCTGCCCGTGGCAGGGGGGTTGGAACTTGATGATCTTTAAGGTCCTTCCAGCACAAACCATTCTATGAGCTGGCTGCAGCTTTTTACATGCTTATGCTTGTCTTTGAGCCTCCCTTTGCCCTCTGCCACCAGTCAACCTCTCTTGGAGGAGCAGAGGCAACCAAAGGCTCTCATGTCTCTGTCAGTGCCAAGGCCAGGCAATGCTGTGAGTTGAAACACCCAGAAAATAAGGGATGCAGCAACTCTGAGGGCACAAACATGATCTGGAGTTCAGCTCCTGCAAACATTAAAGCCCCCCAGCCCTCCTTCCCGGGATATGCCTGCCAGGAAGATATGCCATGGCTAGAGCCACATGGGAAGTGGCCATTACCTCTTGGGAAAGCATCTGAAACAGTCGACTAAGGATTTATCCTGAATTGGGGTGAAAATTTATTTGCGAATCCCAAACAATGTCTCTCACAGAGCTGTGGGAATGTTGCTATAAAAGGCACGAATGGCCCAGCTGTCTACGATTATTGTTTTGTTGTTAATTTTTAACAATGAGGGTAATTACCCATTGGAAGAGATCCCCCCCCGGCATGTTTGTTGGTCTTGAGTATTTAAACTATGAGGTCCTCTGAGCAGAGACGTGTCTAGGGCAAAGTGTATGTACAGCACCGAAAACCGCAGTGCCTTCAGCCACGGCTTGTGCAAACCTACTTTCAGTTACGCTGCAGCAGTCTGGGCGGCCGCATGTGGCCAGACACGCTGTCTCACCAGAGGGGTGTCAGCTCCCGCTGGGGTGGCAGTAAGTCTTAGGAAAACCTGGAGAGCTGGGTAGCCCTGAGCGCCTGGAGTCATTCTCCGTTTCATCAGATTGCTATTTTACAGCAGAACGTCTTCAGTCAGACTATTTCTAGCCAGCCCCTAGCTAAGAACAATTAGTATTTGTTTTAACAGCAATTGAAGCTCTTAGGAAAGAGTTTCAACAGCTAAAGGATCAACCCTTGGTCACCAAGGGTGGGGTTTTCTTGTTTTTCCCTCCCCTTCTCCCCCTCAATAGACTGCTCAAGTGCCTTCTCTTTTAGGAATCGGTTCTGGAGCAAATGGAGACTCGCCACTAAATAATATCTCAGGGCAGAAAAGCAATGCCAAGCCAGTCTGTTGATTTTGTAATGTAGGACACAGCCCCCCTTGCCCTGCGTGCAGTCATGCACAGTCTCCTTGGCATCTAATTAATAATTTGCAGTTAAGCAGTGGCTACTTCCTTGCATCATTTCAATGTGGTTGCCAAGTGGAAAATTGAAAAGCAAGAGAGAGCCAAAGAAACGACGACGACAACAACAACAACAACAACAAAGGTTTAAAGTTCTAGGAAATTTCACTATGTGAGGTCAAAATTCCTTGTGCGCTCAGGGGTTGGGCTGTTGGCTGGCAGGCGCCTCCAGCTAACACGGCAAAGTCCTTTCTCTTCAAAGCCCTGCTCTCCTAAAGCACCTCCTGTTTGACTGGAGTTTCTCAGCCTTAAAATGCACGTGTGTTTGTGGAGGGGGAGGACGTGGGGAGAATGTGGGTTGAAGAGAAGTCGAATGAGGGTTTTTCTCATGACTGGGGAGGCGACAAATGCTCTGGGGGATGGGGACAGGCAAGGAAGGATGGTGAGGCAGAGCTCCCAGGACAGGTCTAGGAAGAGGATGGGGTGATGCAAGTGAGGGATTTGCAGAGCAGAGGACATCCGAGAGTGGGCTGACAGCCAAGAGAGACCTGGTCCTAAATTTTCTGGACCTTCAGGAGCACATGTTGCCATAAGCCTCTCCTCCCAGTCTGCCAGTCAGCAGTTGGACTGTGTTTGGCCTGCTCATGGCACAAAGGGGCTTTCCTCTGAGTGGAGGGTTTTTTAGCATGGCCCTGTTAGAAAACAATAACAGTAATGTCTCATGAGTTAGGTTTTCCACTCTTTTATGCTGCTAGCCCTGGGGAAGAGCTGGGGCATGCAACATTGTTGGCACAGCAAG
Source organism: Limosa lapponica baueri (assembly GCA_002844005.1). Taxonomy (NCBI): domain Eukaryota; kingdom Metazoa; phylum Chordata; class Aves; order Charadriiformes; family Scolopacidae; genus Limosa; species Limosa lapponica. The sequence goes on along the minus strand of KZ505705.1, from coordinate 1,142,874 downwards.
AAGTACCACAGCTATCAACAGCCGAACTGAGCACTTGGGTTTTTTATGCTCCTTCATGCTCGAGGTTGTCGGAGACGTGAGGAGAAGGGGCCCAAGGGAAGACTGGTGTTCAGAGCATCTCATGAGATGTTTCTGCTTTGCCTGCCTTTCTTCTGTCTTCTCGTCTCCATGGAGGAAGCCTGGGGAGGCACGTGCTTCTAACTCTTCCCACTTACAACCACAGTAGTCTTCATGAGGTTGGCAGCTTCAGGATCTGTGTGGCTGGAGACTAGCAATTGTCTGTGGGAGGCAGGCATAAAAGATCAGCAGTCTCAAAAACTTGACCTATGAGGAAAGGCTGAAGGATCTCCAGAAGGAAAGGCTTTTTGAAAACATATTTTTAAATACAAAAAAGGTTTTGCTGTAAGGTGCAAGAACCTCATTGGTTCTCTGTATCCATGACAGATTTGACAAGAACTGATGGTTGAAACTGCAGCAAGAAAGATACAGGTTACATGTTGATAGCCGACATCTGGCCAAGTAGATCTGCTGACCTTACTTTGAGCCAGATTTGGAGAAGAGACTTTCAGAGGTCCTTTCCAGCTTTAAAATTCTACAATTCTGTGATAGGAACAACTTCCCTGCAATAAGGAAGGCCATGTAGTGATGAAATGAGGTGGTAGTAATGTCGTCTCTGGAAGTTTCAAGTTGGAGATTAGGCAAATGCTTGTCAGAAGTGGCATGGGTAGAGCTGACACTGGAGGAGTGAAAGCAGACTGTCCTCCTGAGGTCCCTTCTGGCTTTGACTTTAAAAAACAGCAGGTCCTACCTTTCAAGCACTGGTGTCTGAGGGTACCAGGCTATGCATCCTCCATTTCTACTTGGAGGAGCTTGAGTCTTACAGAGACCTGGCATGGGAAAAGATAAGGGAACCTGGAGGGCTGAATAGTTTCATCAAGAAAAATGCTGTGGTGACCCTCCTGAGCTAGGGGTTTTCTGGAGAGGGAAGAAATCAATGGTGTGGATAACTCATGGCCTGTTTCTAAAAGACCCAATATTGCTGGGTTGAATCACTGAGCGAACATGGGCAGAGCTGCAAACAATACCCAGAAGTCTTGGCCGCCTTCCTCCACTCCCATTTCATGATTTTAGTACTAAATCTAAACCTGGGGACGTATGTTCAACAGTGCAAATGTATCATCAGTCTGCTCTCTTCCTCTTTGCCCTGAGCCTTTGTACACGAAGCAACGATGGGGGGGCCTGTAGCTTCTTGCAGTTTCTTGCTTCTGTGGGCTTCCCGTGGGCTGAGCGTGACTGAATGGCTGCGGTCCTGTGGATGAGAACTGCCTCACACCCAGCTGGCATCGAGAAAGGATTACTGTTCCCCTGCTTAATGCTTTTGTTTAATGCCCGTTCCATGAGGCTGTTTCTCAGGCTGTTTTCCTTGCAGGATATGTCTCTGTGTGTGCAATTAGCCAAGAGGCATTAGCTTAATGACTTGTGCGTGTCTGAGTTAAGCCTGGCCCCATCTCAGATTGCTGTCTTTTCCCTCACCTTTCTTCTGTCTGGAGACTTTTAATTCTCTGCAGCACAAACTGCTCTGTCATGCTCATCCTGGGGGTTGGATGCAGACCGTGTCTCTTGCTGGTCCCCAGCCAAAGAAACCCTGCTATCACACATAATTACCTCCCTGACTCATCATGACTTTTATTGCCCTCCACCCTTTTTTTTTTTTTGTGTTTTATAAGTTTGATTTGCTCTTTCATAGCTATTGTTTCCAGCCCTGTATTCCCAGTGGCTCCAGAGGACTGCAGTGTATTCATGCAGGAATTACTGGGGCGGGCTCTGTGGTCTGTTTTGTGCAAGAGTTCAGACTGAGTGATCATTTTGGTCTCTCCTGGCTGATTTCTGAGCTGATGGGTTAGGCAAAGGGAGAGAAATATCTGGCCAGAAGGCTGCATTGCTCAGGAACCTGGTGCCGAAGCAGAGTGTGCTTCACCAAAATGTAGGTCATCAGTTCATTTCGATGAACTAATTGTCATGGTCATCTCAAGTGGTCCACAGCAGCTGGCTGAGCAGTGGTTCAGGTAAGATGAAGGGGACACTCATCATCCAGTCTCCTGAATAGTCCTACTGCTAGAAGTTTTTGGTACTGCAAGAGCAGATCTCATGGAGAAATATCCACCCACTGTTCTTAACCATTAGTCACGGAGAAGCTATCACGGCCATCGATTAGTTGTGCCAATGGGTGATTCCTTCTACCAAGCTTATTTCTAGGCTGATTTTGGTCAGTTTTGCTGCTGTACCCTGGATTGTGTTATGCTTCTGTTTGCCAGGCTGAAGAGCCCCCCCTCTATCCACTATCTTCTCTATGTGCATAATTGTTGCCTCGACCAAGTCACCCTGGAGTTGTGTCATTGATGGGCTGAATGGTTCATGTCACACTTTTAGATCTGAAGCTGCATCTCTGAACTTTCCACCTCCATCTTTTGCTCTTGGTCATTTCCTATCCCATATAGTACCCAAAACTCACCCCAACAAACGTGTTTGCAGAGGGCACTGGTAAAAGACAGGCTCCTCTTTCCCTGTTCCTTGCTGGACTGACGCTTGTGCTGGCTCAGCTGCCAGCTTCTCCTCTGGGCACAAATGGATGAAATTTCCACAGCCAGCAGTGTAGAACTGTTTGCAGTGACCAGACCTGCACAACAACATTTATGGAAAGAAAGGCAAGCAGATCTGGGTATGCTTGTCAGCATGGTTCATTCGAACCAGATGTTGTCTGCCTAATGCCACCTCTGGCCCTTTCCTTAAATGTGGGGGCAGGAGAGGTGCTGTATGTTTTGGATAGTAGTAAGCCAGTTTATCTGCATCTCTGGCCTTGTGAAAGGTTTCATCTGGCCTTTCCTGTTCCTCCTTCCTCACTCTCCTACCCATAGATAAGGTACTTGAAGTCATCACCTGCAGCTCACAATGAGGAGAGACCTGTACTCTCTACCTTGAAGGGAGCTGAGGAAAAAAGGGGTGTTTGGCTGGACCATGGTGAAAGACTTTCTTCAAGGATTTCTCTTTGGGTAGAATGTGTGAGCCGTGGAGCTAGCTGTTTTGGAGAGGATGGTTTGAGATCCACTCTGGAGCAACAGGAAAGTAAGTGATAAGTTCATATTTTTCATTGTTTTTCCTCACCAATTTGCACTTCTATAGTAGATTTGGCAAGGCACCACCTTCAGACTTGGCACCAGGAGGAAGAATCCAAATTAATTTACCTTATCCTGGCTTTAAAAAGTACCAGATCGATCAGTTTATTGTCATCCTGGAAAGCACTGTGACATTTCTTTTATTGCTGAATACATTGCTCCTATTAAAAAGTGTCACTCATGATGGTATTTGACGTAGATGGATACAAATCAAATACATTCCTTTCATTGATGCAATTAATGAACAGAAGGCATGGGGGAACTGTTAAGCTGTTGAATACTGTAAATTAAGGCTTTCAGGAACAACAACAAATCCCTGTCTATAATGAAAAGAGCAAGACATGTCAGTCTTGTTCAGTTACCTGGTTATAGGATGCAGGTTTCTTTACTGACAGTTTCAGAAAGAGTGTGACTGGGTAAGAGTATAAGAATACCAGACCCAGTAGCTCCTACTGAAGCAAACTAGTATGAACTACCTCATCAGACATGCTTCTAATTTTCTTACATAAATTGTTTTCCTACAATGAAAGCCAGTCCTTTTTGTGAAACTAAGCATTTCAACAGGGCACATCTCTCTCTGAGGACTTTTTTCCTAGATTTTTTCATGGGAAACTGACCAAATAACCCCAACTCTGAGGTTATTTTCTTTTAAAACAAATGTATGTGCCTTTGCTGAAAACCTTGGAGATTTTGTTTCTTCATCCTAAACCTGAGAAATATGTTAAAAAGGGGTCAAGGATAACAACATTTTTTACCAGGGAAAAGCAACAACATTTTAACAAGTTTTCTTCCTGACCAGTTTGGCTAATTGTTCATTAAACCACAGTTAAAAGCCTTATAGAGGAACAAATCCTCCATGCTTAGGTGGCACCAAAGTCACCTGCCTGGAAGATCCCCCTCAAACAGTTTGGTGACAGTACCAAAACCTTGCTGGTCCAAGCTGGCCAGTCTGACTTGTTTAGTTGCCAAGTCCTATGACCCGAGCCTTGGGGTTTTGGCCCCAGTGAGATTCATTTGCACAGAGGTGAGAAACCACAGGTTGCACATAAGCTCTGGTTTTTCTGCACCTCCAAGGGAAAGGGGGTGAGAATGGCTGTCCTGGGAGATGGGTAGAGAAGTCACCGGGAGTCCATGGTAGCAGGGCCTGAAATCTGTTTCTTAACTGCTCTTTGCATCTTCCTCCCACAGAAGGCATTAAGGTCATTGCCATGCCCACTTCTCAGGGCTTGGTTTGTGTTGAGTATGTGGGCTTGGATTTGCTATCTGTGGCTCTATTTCCACAAATAAATGTCCAGAAGCCTCCCATGAAAAGGACTCTTAGGTCTTTCCCCTTTTAGCCCTTGAAGACAAAGCTCCATTTGGTCCTGTGGCCATCTTTAAATAATTAGAGTTGTGTCAGAAGCTGGGTTTATTCCTTCGTTTATGGGACAAAACAACCTGATCTCTCTGCCTTTCAGGTCTTGCAGTAAAGCTTCACAAGTGCTGGACGTGGGCAGCGTTGTGCCTGGCCTCACTGTTGCCATGATGTTTTGGGTTATCAGTGAAGAAGCGAGAACGTTAGATGTACGTGAATGTGCCTATGCACAGGTAATTCCCACTCCCCCAACCACCATGGGCCAGGTCACCCTGCTGCCATCGGGTTTCTTCCACGGGGCTCAGAGGGATGGAAAGGGTAAAAGGGGTGCCCAGGCTGCAGTGAGCCAGGGATGGAGGCCAGCCATCCCATGCACAGGCCTCCAGGGCTTTAACCTCCAGACCACAGTGCTTAGCTCCTTCTGAAAAAGGACAAAGCTGTTCAGCAAAACTGTGGAACTGGGAGGCTTGCGGGCTGAAATGAGTCCAAAAGACATATTAACAGGCATGAGAGGCCTGTGATGAAATAGCTAAGGTATTAATGCAGCCAGAGGCTGGTAATGAATACAAGAAATGCCCACGTTTACCCAAGAGGTCCCAAAGGTCTCTTGTCCAGAACATTGTGATCCTTAAAGGAATCTTAAGAAAGTTAAACCATGGGGTTAGGGCTCCAAGAATAAAATCTGGGCTAGTGTGGTCTCTCAGCTGCTCTGACCTCTTGGCTGATGAGACCCTTTTTCACAGAATCACAGAATCACATGGGGTTGGAAGGGACCTCTGGAGATCATCCAGTCCAACCCCCCTGCCAGAGCTGGTCCACCTACAGCAGGTTGCACAGGAACTTGTCCAGGCGGGTTTTGAATGTCTCCAGAAAAGGAGACTCCACCACCTCCCTGGGCAGCCTATTCCAGTGCTTTGCCACCCTCAAAGTAAAGAAGTTCCTCCTCATGTTTAGGTGGAACTACTTATATTCAAGTTTGTGCCCATTTCCTCTTGTCCTATCCCTGGGCACCACCGAAAAAAGACTGGTCCCATCCTCTTGACACACACCCTTTAAGTATTTATAAACATTGATCAGATCTCCCCTCAGCCTTCTCTTCTCCAGACTCAAAAGACCCAAGTCCCTCAGCCTCTCCTCATAAGGGAGATGCTCCAGACCCCCATCATCTTCGCAGCCGTCCGCTGTACCCTCTCCAGCAGTTGCCTGTCCTAAACTCCCAAAGTTTTTAGGAACTTTGTGCTTTTTAAAAAGCATGGATATAATCCTCTGGGGCTTGTCACCCAAAGGACTGTCAGATGAGGGTGCCACCTTATCCTTACGGATGGCATGAATCTGTCACTGAGCCCTATATGCTCAGTGGTGCAGGTAACAAAGCTTAATTCTCATTTTTCAGACGAGACTCTGTCACCTGGTGGCAGGGGAAGTCCTGAATGCTCAGGTAGTACCTGGCGATGTACAAAATGCCCTTCTAGTACTTTGCTGTCTCTCTCCGTCTCTCAGCTGCTGGGGAAACCTTTGAGGTGCAAAGCATGGGCCAGTGCAGGCTAAACTATCATCACAATTTGGCCTTCGCTTCTTCTCCTTGTTGGCTTGTCCCATTATGCCTTTAATACACAGAGGGCCTGGAGATGATCTATCAGTGCTGAGAAGAGCTAGGATCCAAGGAGAGAATGGGAGCTGGAGGCGGATGAAAGCAGAGAGTTGTTGGGTGGCTGAGCATCCCTGGTCCGGATATAATGCAAACACCGTGGCAAATGAGGAAACCAAAGCAGGTTTGATTTTCCTCTAAAGTTAATTCCAAACCAATGACCATCTGACCTGGTTTTTGGAGGGGCTGAACCCACCTTTTAGGAGTAATTCACTGCTGTCAAGCAGCTTTTTTACCCATACAAGGGACACAGTTCCACCATTGATGTGGGCAGGTCCTGCCTGTCCCCAAGGCTCAATCCATGTCTGAGTGTCCTTTAGTCTCTCTCTATCCCTGAGAATTTGTTCTTCTTTTGTGCATACTTTTTCCCGTTCAGGATGCCCCAATGAGGAAGGGTGAGTGGAGGTCTTGTCATAGGGTACTGGGTCCCTTGGCATAAAAACACCACCACGCTGTCACTATTTTGTGCACCTGATGTGATAGTCCTTACAGCCATTCTTTGCTTCGACCATTTACAAGCCCTGATTTTAGTCCAAAACAAGCTTCCTTGAAATAAAATAGTCATTTTCCAGTCTTCCTGTAGAAGCCAAAAGTATTTTAAGTTGAACTGAACTGGCCTAAACACAGGGTGGGGAGGGAGTGAGTAGGTTGGGGACATTTTAATCATGAAAAGAAGAATGTGAAAGGAAGGATTAAACCCGGGGTTTTATGTGTATTTATTGAGTCAATTTATAAGGTGCCTTTTGCAAAATATCTTGAGCGCTGCATGAAAAACCACAAAGCAAAATATTTGAAAAATCTGGACACGAAGCCAGTGTGTCCCAGTGTACAGCCAGGCAGCGGAGGAGAACCTGGCACTGGGAGCAGCTCTCTAATCACCAGGCACCAGCAGACGGAGATCTGTGTCTGTAGGGCAAGGTGAGCCATCAAGGGAAGGATCTGTTCCTTCAGCCAGCCACTGGTGGGTCTCTGTGGGCAGCCTAGGGAATGGGTGACTCAGGCCATCAGATGTTCTCCAAGCAGAGAGTCCTTGGGTGAAGGACCCTGTTGGAGACAGCATGACCCTGGGTGAGCCAGGAAGCCTGGAAGTGACCCATTGCAAGCCTGGCTTGTGAATACACAGCCCCCAGGAGTGGGGCTGCCCAGATGGGGAGAACATTGAGGAATGCAAACGCTGCTCCCCCTGAACTGCATGATCCCTGGCGCTGCTGCCCCTGGCCTGGTTTCAGGGAGAGGCCAATGGATAGCCCATTACAGTAATTTCACCTGGCCATGGTGAAAGCACAGATGTTTGTGGCACAGTCTCCATTACGGGTTTTTCTTGCTTGCAGTTAAAGGTTAGCATAAGTGTTGACTCTGGCACGCTGATGGCGTGTTCCCGTGAGACATTCAGAACTTCCCCTTCCAGCTGCAGGGCTCTGCTCAGCTCTGCCAGGGGGCTGCCAAGTGCCACCCCAGGGTGGCTGCCTCCCCAAACCCTTTGGGAAATGTGTGGGACACCTATGTGGTGAGGAGCACTAGAAAGAAAGTGGTTAACGAGAGTGCTTTGCAGTCACAGGTAGCTGGGCAAGCTTTTGAATGGTGGACTGCTTTTGGACAGAAATGTGAAAAATACTCTGTTGAGGGTTTAGCTGAATTTAAAAGTGGGTAAAGACCTCAGAAAATTGCAGGACCTCTATTATGCACCTTCTTTGATCTTTTTTTAAGGGTGGCAAGGAACTGAAAATGAGTAGAGCAGAAAAATGACCATGCTGATTGCTTCGAGCCATATGAGATACATTTCTTTCTTTTGTATCTGTAGTATAGTTAATTTCCTGATGCTGTATTTTTCCTGAAAATAGTTTGCCATAATAAAGGAACACCATGCCCAGGGGACAGCGATTAGTCTGCTGTACACAAGGATATTTCTTCAGGGGAGGAAGCATACCTACAAGATGAGGTTTCATTGCAGGAAACACTGCTCACCAAAATGCCAAACTAAACATATTTGAAGATAGAACTTTGTCTTATAAATCTAACTTGTGCAGTATCTGCTGTGGCTCAGGCTGGGGGAGATGAGTGAGATCAACAAAACATTGTAAGTGGGGTAGGCTTCAACACTTCCTTCCCTTTTCCAGTGAAAAGGAGAGTAAAATACTTAAAAAAAATCCAAGAACCTGCTCATAAAACTACATCTGTTGCTAGTGAGGCCCAAGGTAGGACTTCAGTCTCGTTTTAGCTCTTGCTTCTGTCAACTGACTGGTGCTCAATCAGGAAAGTAGCCCTTTGGTTGGCTGGGACAATTACTACAAATAATAAGGCTTCGGGCAACCTCTGTTGGGAAAGGGGTTTTGGATAAGTGCCCCTTGAGAGGGATCCAGGGTCTTTTAAGTTGGCTTCCCAATGGAAAGAAGACCGTGGCGAAGAGTCATAAGTGCTCTAAATGTGATCCATTTTACTGATATATGATCTGCCTCTCCATCTGTCTGTCCCAGTCTTGGAACAGAGGTGATAACAAGAATTATGAAGCCCAAACCTTCTGTTGGGATCCTTAGTGAGAAGCATGGGCTGGTGCACCCACATCTTGGTATGAGAAAGACAGAATCACCTGGCTTTCTGTCACAAGGTTTTCAGATGTTATTCATAGAATCACAGAATCATCTAGGTTGGAAAGGACCTTTAAGACCATCGAGTCCAGCCATCAACCTAACACTGCCAAAACCTACCAGTTAAGAGTAGAGGTGGTTTACAGCCTGATTTTTTTCAGAAATGTGCGCGTGCCCAAAGGAGAGAGGTACATGCGTGGAAGATGTTAGAGTAGGAGCTGATACTTGGCATTGCTGCAAAGCATTGCCGGAGGAGCTGGTTTGCATGCAGGAGGATTTGACCTTGAACTTTCCCCTGCAGTTCAAGCCAACATCTTCTACCCCCTAGGCCTGAAAAATGTTCCTCCCTCTTGTTTTAAAAATACATTTGTTATGTCTAATGTTTCTGGCCAGAGCAATGGTACAGGCTTTTACCCGCAGAGCTATGCGGGTCAGGGGTGGGGGGTGATGTGATTTGTGAGTGGCTTTAGCTGAGCTCACTGAAGTCCCCAGTGCAGTTACACCAGCAGAGCCGTTCTTTTCTGGGGACAGTTTATTGCCATCCCAGGGGACAGTGGCTTTATCGTCCCAGTGTGAAGTACAGCCTTGCTAGACTTTCTGGGTTCACATTAGGCTGTGGTGTCCATACTGCCAGTTAAAGAGTGGGTTTGAAAGCATGTACCCAGAGCTCTGACCTGCTCATGTTCAAAGGACCTGCCAAAGGGCTCAGGCTCTGGGTGTCTGTCCAGGACCAGAGCAGTGTCTCTCATCCACCCAGAGCACGTGAACCAAGTGTTCATGTGCGAGTCACATGGCTAGCAGATGAGTCCCATTTTGGGGACAGCTCAGGTAGAGCAGTTATGTCCTCTGTGATCCCATGAGCTAGGTACAGAACAGGGCATGGACAAAAGCAGTGATGGAGAAGAGAGCAAAGGCACAGAGGCTGTTTGTCTGCCTGTGCTCTCGGAGCCAGGCGCAGAAGTTGCAGCCAGACTGCCTGGTCTCCAGCCGGAGCATCCCAGCACCCAGGCCCAGCTGCAGACTGGTTCTCCTTGGGATCATGCACACAAACTCCTTCACCCTGGCTGTCAGGTTTTGTGGGGGAGAGCGGAGGCCACTGCCACACTGCCTGGGGTGAGTCACAGAGAGCAACCTCCCCCCCTCCCCAAGTCAGTCTAGACACAGGGGAAGTCCAGCTGCCTGCAAACGCCCCATCTCATCAACTTCCCAGCCAAGCTGCGCTGTCCTGGCTGGCTTGGGTAATTTGGAAGGACTCCAGTGGAGAAATTGGCAGGCTGATCTCTTGCAGCTCTTCCCAGTTCAGACCAATGTGGTGAACTGGTTTACCAAGCACTTCATTCTGTTTGCTGTGTTTTTGCCCTTCTTTGAGTAATGACTGTGTTTGTTGGCAAAATGGCAATGTGCATGAGGTGACACCCTTTGTCCTCATGTGAGGGGTTACCATCATGCTGGAATGGGAGCATCTACTTGCTTTTGTGGGAGAAATGTGGGTGTAGGGGGCAACCATGGTGATTTTGCAAGCAGCAGTGTTGGGTATAGGAAGCCACGTGGTTGGATCCCTTCTCTAACACACCAGGGTGTGTTTTCCAATGAATTCCCAGCAGTGGGGCATCTGCAAGGCATCCTGAGAAAGACTGTGTCTTTCTGGGTGGGTGCAGGTGAAAGAGTGGATAGCATGGCGCCATGTGGATCATGCCGAGCTTGCTATCAAACATCTCCAGGACCTTAGCACTGCTGTTGATTTTTTTTGACGTGAATAGTTTGTCTAGGGCTGACATTTTCCCACAGACAATGATTTAAACCTCGTGGGAGCTCATGTGCAGGCTGCTGGCGGTGTGTGTATACAGGAATCCTGGCTGGCTCCCATGCATCTCCATGCCCTGACCTGTCCTGTGAAATTGAGATAGAAGCTATTTCCTAGCAGATCTTTTGTGTTTATGCTCTGCTGGGTCAAGCTGGCCCACAAAAGCCATTGGGCTGGGGGCTGTTTCTGCAGTGGCTGGAAGGGTCTGAAAGTTGCATATCTTCCTGTGGCATTGGCCATGCCCCTATCTCCTCTCCATAGGGCAGGGCAGTTGTGCTTGGACAGAAGGATGGCAGTACCCTCCTGACATTCACCTCTTGCTCTTCTAGGCATGTTAATACAACACTTAGAGAGCAATGTTAATCTTCTTCAGGAAGACAGACACACAGATCTTGAGAACCTGAGCCACAGAAAGCTGGTTTCATTGAGACATTGGACAATTCAGAGAGGTACAGGTGGCAAGTGGAAGATGTTTCTTCTTTTTTCAGCTCGCCCTCCATCCCTTTCTATACCCAGTTTCTATCTTTGCCTACACCTTATGTGTTCAGCTTTCCCCTACCGTCTCCCCTTGCAGCTCTCAGTGCATCCAGCCGTACAGAAATGCAGCACTGCTCTGCAAAAGAGATGACTTATACCCTGGTGCTCTGGATATCCGGCTGAGCTCGCCGAGCTCCAGGCATCCGGCAGAGGGCAAGCGAGCTAAGAGAGCAATCCTGTCCCTGCAATCCCTCCTGTATGGCTTACATCAGGCCCACAGCAGCAAATCCAGCAAATTGCTCAGGAAAGATCCTTTGGGATTGTTTTAGGCTCTTGGCAGACAAGATCACATTATCCAAACCCCTTTTTCCCCTCTTCACCTGGCTGCATCTTGCCATTTCTCCTAGCCAGTAACACCATATTTTATTCTTTGCTACAATGAGGTCCTGATTGGTATCTTATATTCAAAGTTTTTATCTATTTTCCAGCCTTTATAATGTGGCCAGATATAAGAAGTATTTTTTTGCCTGTTGTTTTTTTTTTGGTTTTTTTTTTTTTTTTCCTATGTCTGTTTCCTGCTGTTTTGGAAGACATTTTCATTTTTTTTCTTTGTCTGCTTTGGAGCACAAGCATTTGGGTCTTGAAAGCTGATTCCCTGGAAGAGCTGCTGTACCCCCAGCCTCCCTGCTTATAAGCAAGGAGCAGTTCTGCCCAAGGTGGGCACAGACATTGCTCAAATGGTGCCTGCTGCTCCTTTACAGCTACAGTGCATCCATACATTCACGTTGTTACCTGTTACTGCTCCAGCTGGCAGGCATGCAGTACTACGTGCTGCAGGACAGGAGAATTTCCCTGATCGAGTTCCCTTCTTTCTGGGGATGTGCACTGTTCACCCTTAGACCTCGCTGAGGTTTGAGACTTAAGATTTAACCAGCAAATTAAAAAAAAAAAAAAAAGCAAGTTTGAAGTGAAAAAGATTTTTTTTTTTGGATGCTTTCTCTTTTTTCTCAGGACAAATTAGTGCGTGTGCATCATCAAAGTGATTTAAAGTGTGGTTCAAGTCTCAAAAGACACTGCATGAAAACAGCACCAGTTGTTGTGCGTTTGCTTCCTTTAAAGGGCCAGAATTGGGCTGTACTTGCTGCAGGCTGGGAAAGTCAAAAATGCTGGAGGAAACCATGCACTCATTTGCCTTTGAATGCCCGTAGTGCACAGGCTCCTGGCTCTCTTAGGCTTCTCTGAAAAATCCCAGCAATGAAGGTAAGTAGGCTTTACTCCAGCTCACAGCTGTTCTGGTAGGTAAAAAAGTGAGCTGAAGATAAGGGCTGCGTTTGCTCTTGGCTGCTTCCCATACCCCCTGCAGCCACACCAGCAGCGCCCACTGGCACAAAGTTGACCCATAGGAGAGGCGGATGCTGGAGGAGAAGGATGGATCCAGCATGGAGCAGGAAAGTGGATTAGCAGGTTCTGGCTGTGTGGACATCCCAAAAGTCAGGGTGCTGCACAGGGTTTGTGGAGGTAGATGTGCACCCTTTGTTTCAGAGCTGGTGGGTCAGGAAGGAGAACCTGCGTTTGCAGGAGGCTTGTTAGAAAACAGCTCTCTTTGGTGGGATGGGTTTCATCTGCAGTCCGCAAGAGACAATAAACAGGAATGACATTTTTATAGAGCTGCTTTGCAGAGTGGGGCTGCACTTAAAATCCAAATTTAGTTTATTTGAGTGGGAGCATCCTCGGCTTTAATGTCCACTTGCTTTCAAAGCAACGTGATAGAGCTTGGCTCATGCAGCTCTGACGTCCAGGCAAACCCATGATCTGGATCCCTCCTGTTATCTTCCTAAAAGCTCTCTGCCCTTTCATTGGGCTACGTTAGTGCTCATGCTTTGAGACCTTAGCTGTAGTGTTTTTGTGAAGGGTTAATTAGCAAGCTGTATTTTGCAGCAGAGATGACTTCATTTTAAGGTTTAGGTAGCTTTGTACATCAGGCTAGTAAAATATTCTTGGAAATAGACACAGAGCTATAAACCTAAAAATCATGCTCTACTGCTGAGTGAGACACCAGAATCTTTAATGAAAGGTCTGGTTAATAACTAGCATGTGATAGCAAGCGATGAGAAGAGGCTGCAGGCTGGGTTTGTTCAACCTGGAGAAGAGAGAGCAAGAGCTAATTACTGTATTTGACTCTCTAAAGGGAGGGTTCAGAGAGGACGGAGCAGGTCTCTTCTCAGAGGGGTGCCACAAAAGGACAAGAAGCAACAGGCACAAGCTACTGTCAGGGAAGTTCTGACTCAGGAAAAAAAAAATGTTCACAGGGAGAATGGTTTAGCCCAGAGAAGCTGTGGGATCTCTATTCTTGGCGATATTCAAAATTGGACTCGGCAAGGCCCTGAGCAACCTTTTCCAGCTCTGAAGAGGGGGGGCCTCTGGCGATCTCTGGCCCAATCCCCTGCTTTGCACGGCATCTGTTTGCTTATGGTGGGGGCCCCCAGGAGGTACTGGTAGAGGTACCAGGAGGTTTGCGGGGTTACCAGGGGACCTTTTCTTCAGGTGGAAGGAATATACAGCCTCAGGCAGTGGTGGCCTATCCCTGTTACTTTTGTCAGGCATTTTGTGTCAGCAAAGAGTGGGAGAGCTTGTTAGTCCAGCTCCTTCTGTGTAACAGGAATCAGCGAGGGTCCAGAGGGGCAAGCCAGAAACCAGCAGTGATGCTTGGGCAGAAGGTCCTGGAAGGTGTGTTGCTTGTGGGCTGCATGTCACTGCTTGTGTTCACAGCTTGGTACATATAGACATGCTGAAGAAATGCAGAGACTCATTGCCGTGGGAGTGCCCTGCGAGGGGAAACCCACCTGCCAGGCTGCCTGGCTGTCTCAGCAGGGCTGCATCGCTGCAGGAGGGCTCACCACCTTACCTTGGAGTGAGATCATCCAGATCTCCTCCTCCCACACCTGCCTTGACAGGTAGAGTGCTTTGAAGTATATGATTAAATATTCTGAATTGAGGTCCTGTGTTTTTCTGCCAGCTTCTTGGTTAAGTACCGTTATCAGTCGAGTGGCTGTGATGTTCCCCAGAGATGTTCATCTGTGGCTGCGAACAGAAAAGGACACTTTTATGTTGGTTCCTCTGTCTTTCTCCTGTGCTGCTGCTGAGGAGGGCAAGGGGCTGCATCTGGAGGCAGAAAGACAGAGCTGGTGTTGCCCCAAGATTCCCTACGAGGGGTCTCTGCCTTTACCACTGAGCATGGAGAGAGGTGGGACAGAGCTTGTCTGAGGCCGGGGGAGCTGTGGGGTGAGGACCTCTTTCTGCAAGATGCTCTGTCCCCTCAGTTCTTGGATTCATCTCCCTCTGCGTCGGCCACATCTCCAGAAATGAGTCAGACCCAAGAGAGGTGCAAATGCAGGACCGTGGAAATGGGACTGGGGAAATCCTTGTTTTAGGAGTTGGTAGGGGGTCAAAGGCAGCACAACCCTGCATGCTTCATATTCCTGAAGTAGCTCCTGTTCCTCAGCAACCAGGAAATTGCAGGGGCCTGGGGTTTCCTTTACATTAGAGATAAATATCAGTGCACCTTCAAATACTTCTCTTGCCCTAGAAGAACTCTGTGCTCTGGGCTAAGATCTGAATGATCTGTCTTGTCCCCAGCCAACATAAAGACTGTTCCCTGTATTTTTTCCAGTACTTGTTTTATTTGTCCCATGAGACGAATAAAGTTACTTCCCCGAGGAGGCTTTGACACAGGCAGCTAGAGAGCAGCAGCTGGAGTCTTTTCTTGATATGTAGTCGCACCACACTTTCCTTTCCTTCATCCTGTTCCATCCAAGCACTTTCTGTGGGCTCGTGTAAGCAATCCCTGCTCCTCCAGGGGTTGCAGCCCCTTTCCACTCTATTCCTGCATGCAATGTTGTTACTCAAAGCAGTATCCCAGCGTGGTGCCTAGGAAAGAGCTGTTTTCTCTCCTGAGTAGGTTCTCCAAAGCTGTTATTACTTTTCCAACAGCAAATACAAAGCAAGTGGAAATGTTGGCTGATGCTGCTAATAAAATTCTTAAGCATCTACGTGTGCTTTGAAATGCTTTCATCCTGCTGCCCTGCTCAAGGGGTACCAGACACTGAGGGAAAGCCTGTCAATGTAAATGTCAAAGAGATCTTTGGGTTCTCATATTTGTCAGGGGGATTCTGCCCGTTTCCTAATCCCACTGTGTCACGGGGCTGGGAGGCTGTTCCAGCCCTCTCCAAGAAGCCAGACCCTCCAGCACCTGGACTTGCTGAAACAAAGGGATTTTTAATCTAACTTTTATCTGGGGATCTAAATCCCCATGGAAACCAAGGAGCACATCAGAAGGCTAAGTAGGTGTAAGCAATGTGGTGGCTCTTACACCCAGGCATGTGAGTTTGTGGTAGCACTCCTACCACTGAAGGGAAATCAGGGCTGCATGGCCTGGAGACAGAGGGTTCTGAGGCCAGAGGAGCAGGGCCACAGGTAAGAAGCTAGGGCTTGTTAGCCACCAAACCCAGAGACCATTAACCCCTGTTCGCTATATGCTAGGGCTGGGATTTGGTGATGTCTGAAAAGGTGCTGAAGTTTTTGGGTCTTTGTAAAGAGGTCACCTTCTGCTGGTTTCCTGAGGACTGCAACTGGGAATCTGTAATACAGAAGCTGTGGGCAGTACCAGGTCCTTTAGCTGCCCAGGGCCCACTTCAAACAGAGATTTGTTTAGAGTAAGAATTTCTCCTCAAAGATGCACTGCTGTCTGCACTGAGTTAAAGGCTCTTCGTTCCCCTCCCTCAGCTACACCTTCTTCATCTTCACCCGGTCCTCTTCCAACAGCAATTAACCCTGGCACCTGCTGAAGTCAAGGACAATCTCCACACCAATCCTCTCTGCTCTTTTTTTATCACCCCTACAAGCCAAGTCACTGTGCCTCACCAGCCTAGGTCAATATTTAAGCCTTTTTGCATCACCTCCTCCTGGTCAGCTGCTTGGTTTCAACTTGCTTTGTACACCTGAGACTAATGAAGGCATCTTTGAGGGATGGTTAGGGATAAGCGAGGAGTTTAGCTACCGGGGTGTCCAAACCCACAAGCCTCTGCTATGGATGGCAGCTTCAGACCAGACATACTTGTGGCACCCTGCCTCCATCCCCTGCACCCCATGAAGGTGCCTGGGAGATGGGCAGGCATGAAGCACCCGGCCCCTGTGCCTGAAAACCACCACTGCTCTGTGCCTTCCAGCTAATGGGTGGTTTTAGCTCTGCTAATCTCTAATCAGTGCTGGAGAAACCTAAACAAACTACCCCGGACCACTCCAAAGCAGTTGTAATTACTGGATCGGGCTCATAGATAATGCATTTAGGGCTGCTCTAAAAACATCTCAGATAGGGTAAATGTAAAGAAAGTGGCCTATAATTGACCTTTCTGCTGACATCTGAACTCTGGCTGGGCTCATGCACCTGGGGAAAGCAATTTGATGATGGAGAGGGGGGCTGGGTATGTTCAGACCTACCTCTGAGTGTGAAACACAGAGAAATATGCAGCATTCCCGCTTCCGCGTTCAACCCGTTCTGCTGACTGAGCCTCATGGTGGGAAAAATGTGGTCTCCCACCACCTGGAACTGCTCCCTCCTGCATGCCCTGGCAGCAGCAGGTAAGGCTTGTAGCAAACCTCTGGGCACCTAACCCTGAGGAGGAAGAAGAGGTGATGCTGGTGTAGTGTCAACAGAAAAAACCAGCTTATTTCTGAGCCATTCTTTTATTTCCTTGAAAGCTTGGCATTTCCAACGTGATCGCCTTGGGGCCAACTAGCACTGTGGGCAGGCTGGCTCAAATGAGTCTCGCAGTGCCTCCCTCCTCCCCACAGTGCCCTGCTCAGCTCACCCCCACTACCCAAATTCGGTGGACGAAGCTGCTGAACTGGGGTGTCTGGAGGCAGGTTAAGTTTCATCTGCCCTGCTCCTGTGGCCGGGGGGTGAGTCGGTGTGGGGCTGGAGTGTTGGGGACCTACAGTCCTAGGGAGCATGTAGGGACAGGGAACCATTTCCAAAATGTCAGCATAGGGAAGGGGAGCTGGGTTTGTGGATGAGGTGGAATTTCCTTCCAAGAGTGTGCAAGGGGGGGAATCCAACCCCCAACGCTCTGGCAACGTGCTTCATGCTTGGTGTGCTGCGGAGGGGAAAACCATGCTGCCTGGCAAGGGCAGGGCATCACCTCAGACCACGAATGCACATGTCTCATGGAGGGACTCAGCATCTCCACAATTGAATTTTTAAGGCTATTTTGTTCCTTTTGAGGTGGAGGTGGAGTCCTCCCTGCAGAGGACAGGATTCGAGGCAGACCTCCTTCTGCCCCCACTGCCAATTCATCCTGACTTTGGGCATGTGTCCTGCCCAGGGAGGGATGGGGATGGAGGGGAGGGAAGGTAGACCCCTTGCTGTCCTGCCCTGATGCACTTTGCTGTGAGTCGGTGGCAATCCCCAGGTCCCAGCCCCCTCAGCAAACCTTTACTCATGACTCCAGGGAGAAAGCGAGAGGCTGGCCACCAAATACTCACATTAGGGCCAGCACTCATCCTCGCAGCCTTCCTCCTTGCAGCCTTCCCCTTCCTGATCACCTCCCCCTGCCAGCACCGGGACATGGGAGGCTTTCTGCAGTGCTCGCCGTAAAGCACTCTGTGTCAGCCTCTTGAAAAGGAGGCCTTTAGAAATAAGACGACTGTTCTATTCTTCTTTTCTCTGCCCCCCTTTCTCTCCCCTCCCTAGCACCCACCGAGCTAAAAATGAAGGAAAGAAAAATGCAGGAGGACGCATTGTTTTCTTCCCCCCTCACCCACAGCTGTAAAATACTTCTTAATCATTGGGAGCAAGAGGATCTCTGTGCTGGGCCTCCACTTTTTGTTTGCGAGTTTATTTTTCCTAATTCATCCTTGACAAAGGACAGAGCCATAAAAGAATCGACCAGCACGTCTGTGGGAAAAAACTGCCCTGAAAAGGGTCGGAGGAATACTGTAGCATTTCCAAACAATTCCAAGGGCTAAAGCCTCTGTGAGATGCAGCTTCAGCTATAACTCGCCTTTCTAGGAACAAGCCTACATCTGTTTGGCAATGCCATATTTTGTAGGGTAAAATAAACCCTTGAGAACAAACAGGCCAGCTTATCCAGAGGGGTAAATGCCTGGGAACAGAGCTCACTTGTTAATCCTAAAACTGTCAGCAAAGACCCACTGGAGAAATTATAGCTGGCCATGGGCACTCAAGCTGTTTTCCCTCTGCCTCCCCGCCTCCCCCCCATCCCCACAACAGCTGTAAAATCTTCTTTATTGTTCTGCTGGAGCTGGAGAGCAGCACAGAGGGGTCTCCCGGCCGAGGGCTGCAGCAGCCGGGGCAGGGGGAACATCTGACCCATTGTATCTGCACCGGGGTTATTGCTTCGGTGGTGGACAAAGAAAATGACGGCGATAAAAGGAGGAGAACAGCCCGAGCACCTACTAAAGAGGCATATGAACAGGAAATCCTGGCTCGTTCCCACATCTGAGCTGCGTACGGTTTCTTTCCCTCCAGGATCATTATGTTTAATGTCCTCCTGCAATTCAGGCAGCTGAGCCGACGGAGCCCCTTCCCTCCCCCTCCTCTCTCCCTTCCCTTCTCTCACCAGATTTCGAGCCCTCCCTGTGGAAAAATGATTTGTGCACAAGCAGCCTACACAGCGGTGCTCATAAGGAATTTGCCCCTGCCAGGAGTTATTAATGGCACCCCAGAAAATGCCCCCAGGAAAACGGGCCGCTGCAAGCATCAAGTGTGTGTTGAAAAATCGGGTTTAAATCGTCTCTTGGGGAATGACCTATTGGCCACCTAAAAAATGCAGGATTGGTTCACTGTATAATTAAGTTCAGGCCATCTCTGGTGCTTACACACACAGAAACCCAGATGTCAGCTTGGTACGAGTCAAAGTGCCGGGCTGCTTTTAAAGCACCAGGAAAAGACAGACCATGGGGGCATAACATTTGCCACTGGAAGAGAACCTACTTTGAATACTTGGAATATTTAACTGACTGCAACAGATAATTAGCCAAACCCTCTTACGCCTCCAAATATAGATTCATTAGTCATATGAAAATATCTCATTGGAACCAAATGTGAGTCATTAGTGAAGTCAATGGCAGATCATAAAAAAGGTACCGAGAGCCTCCTTCCCCCCACCCCTGAGAAGTCGTGAGAGTGCGGTGAAAATAATTCGCTCCATTTTCTATTGAACATCTGCTGGCAAATCTGTTTTAAAGGGAGGATTTTGAGGGGCTGTCTGTGTGCAGGGCTGTGCATCCCGTTTTCCCACTTTGCAATTTGTGGGAGTAACGAATGCAAAGTCTGTGCTGGGCTTTTTTATATATATATTTCAATTTTATTTTTTTTTTGTCTTCTTGAAGAGATTTCTTTGAGTCAGGCTAAAAATCGGCTTCTGTAATGCAAAAGAGGATTTTGTAATGTGAAGTGGAATAAAAATATCTTTGTTATTTTTCTTCTAATTTCAGGGGAACATTTTCGTCGGCTTGGAGTTTCGGAGTCCCCTGCACTCAGAGCAATGAGTGCTGCAAGCAGCAGTGAGTGCCGCTGCCACAGGGACCCCAAAACTAAGTGGATTCCTCCAGAAGTGAAACGGGGATGGTTAAAAATCACCACCCAGCCTGACCGAGGCGCAAACAAGCAATGGTATGTTTTATAAAGCAAAGCAAATGGGCAACTCTTCTACATGAGGTATCTGCAGTGTGATGGGCAGCCAGAGAAACAGACCATGTTTCATTAAACTCTTGTAAAACCAGAGTTATTGTTTGGGAAGACCCAGGAACTGGGATGGGACCATGTGCTTGGTCCCAGGATGTATCGCAGGGATTTCAGGGAGCGTGCTGAATGCCGCAGACCGTCGTCCCACCCTGCGCTCGTTGATCCCACAAACAAACATGTTGTTGTATAACTCCAGGGCCGTGAGTAATCCCGTGCCGAAAGTTGTGCCGCGCGAGTCATCAACAGCAGCATTTTGCATTCTTCTTAATTTCAAAAAACCAAAAAACAACACAACAAAAAACTGCAGCAGCAAATGTTAACTTTAAGTGCCTCAAAGCTGACATTCCCGCAGCTGAAGGAACTCCGGCTGCCTCAGTGCCTGGCTTTAACCATGTAACCCCACAATGATATTAAGAAAGTTTTCCAGCTTCATTAGCTCACTTGCATTCCCTTGGATTTGTTGTTATTATATTTTACTAATAAAAACCCCATGTCACCTCATGTAATATCCCCGACACTTCATATCCTCTGGGTAGCCTGTGACAGCTGGGCAGTAGGGAAAGGAGCATGACAGGGTTTGAAATGGGGGTTTCACGTCAAAATCCCAAAGCCTGGAGAGCTCTGCCTCTGCACCCTGGGTTGTACCCCGGCTTTTGGGCACCCCTGCAGGGTGGTGCCGCAGGACTGAGCCCAATGTGGGCAGCTTTGGTGTGGGGGTGTAAATGCTCCCCTCCGGGGAGCCAGGCTGGAGATGGGGGCAGCCCTATGGGCATGGATCACCACATTTTCCAAGAATGCTCATCCGACCTCGGGGTCCTGTCCCCATGGAGGCAGGGTGGCTCCCAGGGTGGCGTTTGGTGGAGGGGCTGGATGGCGTAACCGTCGCTGAACCCAGGTTTTGGCCCCCCATCCCCACAGCAGGACCTGGCCTGAAATGTGGCCGCTGGTGCCTGGCCTGGAACCTCTGGGGCAGCGGGGCAAGGGTGGGTCCCTGCCTGACCCCCAGCCCCTTCTTGGCCCTCCCTGTGGAGGTTACCCAGTTTCCCCCCAGCACTGGCTCTCCCCGTGGGGCAGGACCCCAACGCTCATGTGGGGTAGGATCTCCATCCCTCCCTGTACTTGGTGTCTCCGTGGGGCAGGCCCCGATTCCCCCCGCGTTTGGCCCCGCTCTACCCAGCGGGGCATCCCCCCACCTCCTTGTGAGCCAGACCCCCACCCTCGGTGGGTCAGACCCCCATCCCCGGTGGTGCAGACCCTGACCCCCATTGCCACAATCCCTCTCCCCGTGTCGGTCGGACCCTCCGTTTGCCTTCGGGGCACCAACAACCTCTTCTGGGGCCGCCCCGCCCCCCTCTGGGGCTGACCCCCTCTCCCCTTTGGGGCAGCCCCGACC
>KZ505705.1:1031053-1120424 GCA_002844005.1 Limosa lapponica baueri | reverse complement strand
ACCGGGGACCGAGCACTGGGGACCGTGCACTGTGCCCTGCGCACCGGGGACCGGGGACCGAGCACTGGGGACCATGCATTGCGCCCTGCGCACCGGGCGTGGGACACGGTCCGGGGACCGAGCACTGGAAACCGTACATTTTGTCCTGTGCACCGGGCGTGGGGTACCGGGAGCCGGGTGCTGGATACCGTGCACCGGAGGGGCTTGGGGATAGCGATGGGGCAACGGGGTAGCAGCTTGTCCAGGGCACAAAGGGATCCTAAGGGGTGGCCCAGAGGGGATGCCCGCGGGGCAGAGGGACCGCTCGGGAGGGCAGGGGGATCCCTGCGGGAGAAGAGGGAGTCAGTTCAGGGAGGGACAAAGTGGGCAGGAATGAGAGGGGCTCTGGAGGCAGGGAAGGAGAGTGAGTGCATCCCTGGAGGTGTGGGAAAAAAGGGGTATGTAGGGGTGCAGCCACCCCGGGGGTTAGAGAGCAAGGTTTCCTTAGCACAGAGCAAGAACCCCAGTGTCGGGGTGTAATGAGGGGGTGAATGCGGGGACTGCCCTGGGGAGCAGGGTGAAGGTTGGTGTCTTCTAGAGAAGAGCACCCATGGGTGAAGTCTGGGGAGATGCAGCTGAGGGGGAGTCCTTTGGGGAGCAGAGGGTGGTGGAAGTGCAGATTTGGATTTGATGGGAGAGTAAAAGCACCCTGGAGGGTGACAGATACCCCAAAGATATGAGGAGAGGCAGTGTGGGAAGATCATATGCTGCCTGGTAGGAAGGGGGTGGATGGGGGGCTGTAGGGGCCCTGCTGTGTGCAGACTCTGTTCCCTACGGCCACCGTCCTGGCAGAGCCCACCTTGGAGCTGGAGTAGCCACTGCCATGGGGATCCTGGACCTCTTTGGTCCCCCTGGTCCAGGCACTGGGTGCCAGGGGGAAGAGGAGCATCCCCCAAGGGCGCAGCCCTGAGGACTGGGACGCCGACAGGCTCTTGACCTGTTGCTGCAATTGCTGTGGGAGGGTGCGCTCCTGGGGATGCCGATACAGCAGAGCTTGGTTTTATTAACGCCTCCTCTCCCTTGCGATCAGCTGCAAGCTCTTTCCCTCTCCATGGGATGCTGAAAATTGCCGAATCGGGTCTGAGTAGAAACCAGCACTTCCTCCTTTGAAATCACCCCTCCTTGACTTCTACCTCTTTGCTGGTTTTGCTCCCCTGGCTAAGACCGGGGCTCTGACCCTGTTTGCATAACTTGTTCAGCAGCACGACTTTGAATGCCCTCCCTTCCCCCTTGTTGAGGCTTTATTAAAAAGCGCCCTGACCTGGGCTACACCTCTCGGCTTTGCTCCTCGAAGGATGGGAGTGCAGCCGGGGACCTGCGCATGCTGCTCCACTCGAAGGGGGAGAGATAGAGAGAGGGGGATGAAGAAAAAAGCAGCAGCAGAGAAAACTTGCATGTTGCAAGCTGCTGCTTCCGTGCACCCAGGCTGTGACTGCTCCAGTCCCTGCTCCACTCCTGTCCCCTCTCTTGTCCCCCCTCCTTTGCCCAGCTGCGAAGGGCTGTAGAGAGCGGGAGTCTGGAGAACACATTGATGTGAAATCTTGCTTGACTACAGAATATGAGTATCGAGGGAGTGAATTTTACACTCTCCAGAAGAAACCAAGGGCATTGAGATTTAAAGAATCTGGGGCTGACTTCCAGGTTTATGCTTTTACAAGAAATGGAGGGAGGAAGAAAGCATTGCAGTGATGGGTTGAGAGGTAATTTTCTGAGTTAATGGTGCTTTTTTTTTTCTTTTCTTTTTATTCTTTTATTTCAGAATTTTTATGTTACTTCACTGGGTATTTTGCTTGATTTTATTGTTCTTATTCCTTTAGAGTGGATGTGATTTATTTTACTATCTCTGTGTATAATACACACACGTAAATAACACAGTTTAAGAACACTTTAATGTATGTGGTGCTCTGTAATATCCATAGGGGGTGAATAATAAAAATACTGGCACATCCTTAACCAGCGTGATGTGAAACATGCAGTTGGAATATTCACAGTCGAGCACGTCTTGGCAGAGGAGCTTGGACACCCAGAAAAGGGTTTGCTCTCTTCAGATTACAAAACTTCTAACAGGTTGTTGTAGCTATTAGAAAAAAAAGCAAAAGCCCAAACCCACAACAAAAACAGGACCCGAATCTGCCAGCTTCACTTCATACTCTTCTGTTCAGACTCACATCATCACTTCCCTCTGCAGTGTGGCTGCAAAACATGTACCAAAAACATATACGAGGGAGAGTGTGCTTTTTGTTTAAAGCAGTGACAGGGAAAGCAGTCTGGCACTCGAAGAGCAGGGAGTGGAATTCCCTTTCAAATGCTGATGTCAAGCTAGTTTCAAGAGTGCCCCGAGAGCAGGTTTTTGCCTGCAAAAGGCAGGTGTTGAGGCTTTTTTTTTTAAATGTGCTTAAAGGTATTTGCCCTTTTTCCCCTTTCCAGCTTGAAAAGACTCCTTTGGCTGATTCAGGGCTGGAATGCAGAGCTCAAGCTATTCCTAAATTAAGAGGTTGGCAAGTTTTTTTGTCCCTGATGAGAGGCAGAACGATTGCCCAAATGAAACAAGGAATAAAACTCTGCAAATTCTCCTGCTGTGGCTCCAGCATTGTTTAGTCTTCCACTGAGGTCTGCAAAGCCAATCCTGAAATGGTTGTAGGCGGAAAGTAACATAAACCACCATGTAGCTAGGAAGCAGAGGATGTTGCTCATTGCACAAGAGGCTTCGGGTATTTTGAAGATGTTGGGAATGTTGGAACAAAATAGCAGCAGTCTGTGGAAATCAGGCTGAGAACTTCTACCCCCCCATCCACCCCTGGGGAGGAGAGTGCGTGAACTCCTACCGATGGTGGGAGCGAGACAGAGGCTCAGCACCTCCAGGGATCTGCGCCTCAGAAATAGTTTTGATGCCACCGGACCACACAGTTTTATGGTTTATTTCAGGTCACCATGTAACAAACTTTGCCGACTGGAACTGTCTGAACTGGGGACAGAGGGTTGTTGTTGTGCGCGTGGAGCTCGCGGAGGGCTCATGCCAGTCTTGAGTGTGTTTATTCTTTCAGCACCTCAGCGAGATCGGCATGTTGTTTTGCAGATGGACTAAACGATGTGCCTGAAATCTGCCAGGACACAGGGAGCAGAGTGAGTGGGGAGTGGCTGTATGTCATGTTAGCAGTCTGTGTCCTGGCAGATCGTGCCCCAGTCACAGTCCTCTATAGCCATCTTCTCTCCAAGCAGGTCTAGGGTGGCCCAGGACCAAATGGGTCCCGGAGACACAACGTGCTTTGAGAGGCGTTTCAGGTAGCATTGGGGTCTCTCAACCTTTCCAGTCTCAGCTGGAGGGTGGGGATGCTGCCTTCTGCTTTGGCCATCATGAACTGGAATCAGGGGCTTGTGTGGTCTTGTCCAGCTCCCAGCTGCAATGTCCCTCTCCCTTCCTTCTGCTGGGTTTAACTCTCACCTTATATCAGAGGAGGCTAGTTCAGGAGCTAATCCTGCAGAAAGCCAGCCCCAGGAAACAAGTCAATGGTTTTCTGTCAGATCACTGACCTGAACTGGCTCGAGGTGCAGCAGGGTGCCAGTGCTGCTCCAAGGTGGGAACTAGTGCTAGGAGATGGAGCAGGGCAGCTCTTAATGATGTCAGCAAGCATCCTAAATTGTCTTGCCTGAGTTATGAGAATAGCTGAAGAACATCTGTTTTCTCCTCATGGAGACAAGGTCCTAGGATTAAAACTTTTTCCACTCTGAAAAAAGGGCTCTTGAGCCACTGTTCAAAGCCGACCGGTTAAGGGAATTTTTTCCCCTTTGCCAGTGCAATTCAGCTGGGTTTATAGTATTGTTTTATTATGTTGTTGGGATATTTGTACTAATTCAGTGGGATCTGCCTCAGAACCCACTGCTGGCTATTGAGTCCTGCTTTGGAATCTCACTTCTTTATTAAAACAAATGTGTTTTTTTTTTAGTCCATGCCAGTGCAAAGTAACCTTTCCAAATGGAAAGAGAGCTGTGCAAAGAATGCAGCCCCAGGCAAACTTGAACTCGAAGGGCTGGGGTTGCCTCATTCACCTGGTCAGGGATTCCGCTTTGAACTCCTGTGATACAAAATCAGCATCAAAATAGTTAACTGTTAACAACACAGCTCATTTTAGCATCCAACTAAAATCCTTATTTGGGTAGCCCCAAATGCCACACATCCTTCCTTATGGGTCAAATGTCAAAACCTCCATTTCCCCTTGGCAGGCAGCTGCTAAAAGACAGTTTAATCTATTGCTCCAAAACACAGAAGACTGAGGTTGGAGGTAGCATAATGTAAGTGGAATTTTAACAGCAACTTGAAAACCATGCCAGTAATGCTATGAGTGCATTTTTCACGTCCACTGAATTGCCAGGAAGACCTCTGCTTTTCTCCTGCTTTTATAAGGAAATGAAGCGTCCATCACGATCCGCATGTGCATGTGTGTGTCTGTCCTTCTGCCCCCACAACTTCTGAGCCCATCAGTCAAGTTGGCCAGATCTAGCACAGCAGTGGAGGTCCTGAAGGCACTCTGTTGCTAAAAAGGGGGCGAGGAGTAGAGGAGAGCCAGGCTATGATTGTCCCCCTTGTCCCATGTTAGATGCCTCTTGAGGCAGAAGCACATGAGCAAGAGGGAGATTAGTTACGAGTGCTGCAACCAGGCGTTCAGCCTGGCTTATCCAAGCTTGGATATTACTAGACACCAGAGAAACCAACCACAAGAACCAAATCCACAGGAGGGTGTTAATATGTCCACAGCCACTACAGCAGCTCTGCCCAGGCTAAACCAAATGTCTGTAGAGCTCCTTGCCATGGAAGAAATTATTAAAAGTGAAATGCACTTACTAACACCTTTAAGGATAATATGTGAATGAAAAAAAACCCTGGCACAGCTCATCTCTTCTCACTGCCTCTGGGGCTATGCCAGTAGGTGGACCAGATCTCCAAGCTCCTTCGTGGCAGCTGTGTCTGGTCAAGAGCTAACCTGGTCGGGCCCTGGGCTGGGTGTCACCTTTAAGTATTAAGAAAATAAATAACACCTTGTGGAGCAGCTTCTTGAAAATAATGCTACCCCCTGCCCCAGTCCCACTTGAGTTTGCTCTAGGGGGGGGTGATGGTGGTGTGAAAATAGTGGTTTGGAGGGAGGGGGAAGCCTGGGAAGATTTCAAGGCTCTGGCCCAAAGGAGAAATGTGTTTTCATGCTGTCCCTTGGCAAATGATCTGTTTCCTTCTTGCCCTTTGCAGTTGTTTCCTTTCCTCTGGGTTTTAGGCTCATACTCACTGAGCATGGTATTTGTCAAGGGAACAGCAAGAAGCCCCGTCTGTGAGAAAGTCCATGTCGTTTGTTTTATCCACATCCAGGAATTGAGTCGAGATAAACAATTCAGGAGGCAAAACAGTGAAAACTGGAATGCGAGAGGTGTGTTTGTGTATGGCTCCATACTAGACCTGGCTGTAATATTAGCTGGGGCTAATTTATCTGCCTGATGAGTGACTGTTGCTGTTACCCACAAAGACGACTCGATTTGTGAAGACAGTGGCCAGCAATACTCCTGTACCTGTTTTTCCTGGTCACATGTTCAGCAGTAGGGACCTGGGAGGAACAACAATTTCCTTGGTGGATTTTTTGTGTTTCCTGCTTGGATTCCAGTTTTCTGAGCATGGTCGCAGATGCCTTCCCTGCTGGGGCTGTGTTTCCTTCAGGGAATGTCTTTTGCTTTAGGCAGACAGAGTAAGATGAAGGCCAAGGTAAAATGTAAAGATGCTTTTAGAGCATTTCTGTTAGAGGAGGAAGGCTAAGCTTGGTGGTGTACTGAGTTTCCAGGTGTATGAATTCCTGGTTTCTTTCCTTGAATCAGGGTGAAATATGTAACTTAGCAGACCCCTCCTGTATCAGAGGGATGCAAACGCCTTGTCATGGCGTGTGCTTCCACTATCACTTCCACCCGTCTTCACCCCTGGCTCTTCCCTGGGGAGATGCTGTCTAAATTGGTGCATGTGTGAACACTTTTGAGGGTCTCCTTTAGCAGCACAGATTGAACATATTGGGTTGGCTTTCCAAGGTGTCCTCGCTGTCCGTTTGCATCTGCCAGAAGAGGCATGTTTGTCCTCAGTGGAAGAGCAGGGCTTTACCAGATGGCATTAGCCTTGTGGAGAAAGCTGGGTTAGTGCCTCACGTCTGCCTGGGGAAAGGAGTTGTGTTACATGTCCCTTTGTTGCGTGCCATGCAATGACATGCTGCTTCATAGCTGCTGAGCGTGCTATGGGATTTGGAGGCTAACCATGGTGCGTGCTCCTGGTGTGGACTCAGGAGAGAAGGAAAAATCCTTGGTGGGGGTACTAACACATTGTGCAGCTTGTTCTTGACTGCCTTTCATCCCTACTGAGCTGATCAGTCGTGCCACATTCCCTCCCTGTCCTTGTGCCCATCCTCATGGTCCATCATACAGGTCTTGGTCCTTGTCTGGACCTCAGGTAAGCCACGACGGGGAGTCAACCCAACCAAATCTTCACTTTTCTGGAAGAATGAGTTTTCTGCCAGCTAAGCAGCTTGCAGATTCAGTCTTATTATTATTTCCAAAGAGTCAAACTACCTTCAGCAGATTGAGTCTCTGACTGAAATGTCCTTGCCCACCTTCAGCAGTCACTGCCAGCAAGCTAGGAGGTGTTTCTCATTCACGAACTGGCCAAGTGTGACCTCATTAAATGTGTGAGTTGACATATAATTACAAGTGAACGTGATGTGATGGTTATTCTGGGCAAAGGCTTAAGAGAAAGGGGTTAGTGCACAGTTATCAGAGCTTTGCTGCAGCCCAGCATTTGACAGCTTGTTTTAACTGCATTATTAATTGTCTTCTGCTCCGTGTTTTGCCCCACATGTAATTTAGCGAGATACCAGTGGGAAGATAAAGTCTCTTGCTGCACCAGCTTATGGTAGAAATAAATTGTTTTAGAAAGGACAGGATCAGAAATCATGTGCCTTTCTTATAGACTGGAATACTGGGAAACATCAGATTACTTTTATAAGCCTTAAACTATCCTTTGACATTGCAGCTTTTATTCTGAAGAAAGCTGCACTGTGCCTCTTGGCTGGTAAGGGAACAAGTTCACTGCCTGGTGCTCTCTGTAGTCAAAGATCCCATTAATTCTGCCGGCCGCGAGAAACGATTTCTTGGTATTTCATTCTGGACTGTAATTGAGAGTGACACAAAGCGCTGGTGGGAATTGGACCATGTTGAAATCCCTGCTTTTCTTTACAATTTACTGCAGATAAAACAGCTCAGGTGGGTTGGGGGGGTTTTCTAATGCTCTGCCCTTGAACTTAATATTGTCTCCAACACCTTACTGACTGGAGGTGAGATAAGAGAGGAGTTTTTGTGCCTCCTCTCAGCTTGTCCTTGTAGCCAGGTGATGCAGGATACATACAACGATGACATGCTGTTGGAGTCACTTGCACAGCGTTGTCTGTGGGAGAGTCCTGTAGTCCTATAATGTCAGGAGAATTCATGAAGCCTTGCCCAGTATTTCTGCTCGAGTCCACAGCAAGATTTCCCTGTAAGATCTTGCTTTTCAGACTTCAGCCAAGGCAGTCTGTTCTCAGCTCTTCTGGTTGGTTGTAGAAGATCCAATCCATGGTAATGGACTTCTCTTGGCTAGGTGAGGAGGTTGTGTGATAACCTTCCCACATTTTCCTCTTGCTGTTTTAAAACTAGAAAAGGGTAGGCACCTAATGTCCATGTCCTAGGGGTGCTTGCTGTTCAGTCTGGGGGGACTAGTGGGTGCAGTGAGGTGTTGAGAAGGTGTTTTTGTGCTTTCGGGTGTCCTCCAAGACATTTTTGGTACCACCAAAGATCAGGTGTATGTGTCCCCAGTGTGGCCTGCCCCCTGTAGGGTAGGGACTGCCCTATATTTTAGAAGTCTCAACTTTTGCTCTCGAGGGGAGCAGGACAGATCCTGAGCAGCCCCAGTGAAGGCAGAAGAACAGAAGCAGTGAAACTGGCCAGAATCTGACCTTTTTTTTGGCACCTGGAAAGTTGCGCGGGGGTCATTTTCTGTTTGAATCCAGGAGGTTTTGTCTGTGGCACTCGGCACCCGAAAGCACAAAGTTGGGCTGTGAGCTGAGCTGGGGGAGACGCAGGTTTTGCGATGGGCGCGATGGCAGCCCTCCCACGCAGCCCATGTGGAAACGCTCGTCTCCCGTTGCTTTCAGCGGGTGAGTGGCTTGCCTCCATCTGGTGCTGTTTCATCTGGCGCTTCAAAAGCAAGCAGAAATGGGGAGAGGAACTCAGGTTTAGCGAAGAGAAATGGCATGAGGAGGAAGAGTGGGAGGGGGTGGCCAGCGCTGGGCCTTCAGCCTCCCGCACCATTGGAGCCCAGGGCGGGTGCGGGGGCTCTGCCCCGTAGTCCTGGCAGGGACCTGGAGCTACTGAGGCTGTGAATAATCTGCGGTGCCTGGGTTGAGGACCCCCCGAGGTGCCTGGTTTGTGTCCTCTAGGTCCTGGCCACCGTGAGAGTTTGGTGTGGGGATTGTAGGGTTGGGGTGGTTGGCCACCATGGTGTTTCTGTTTGCAGTGAGGCTAATAACCCAGCAACCCCAGGGCTTTCCGTGGCTGTTTTCTGTTCTTCCTGGTCCTCCTTGCTCAACCTGCAGTGCCTTTGCTAAAGACAAATTCCAGTTACACTAGTGAATTGTCTTGCTTCTTGGGGACACTTGTCACCGGTGATGCAATCCACCCTCCATACTGGAGCTGGTTTGCTCTTCTAGGTTTGCAGCTGAACCAGCTCAAGGAAAATGCTGAGTGGTAACGCTATAATGTCTTACCACTGCTTTCTAAAGGTTGGAAGAACTGCTCCAGGCTCCATCCCAAGCTCTTAGTCCAACTGATCAAGGACAATGTTCCTCTAGTGGAACCTTCTCCCTATCTGTACTATTGGGCTCCAACAGACATTCTTTTTCTAGCATAGTACCCACTACTAACCAAGGGCCATGGGTTTGATATGATTCCTGATGTGTAGAGGGCACTTTCCATTCTTCTGAACACCTTATGAACCAGATTGATGTAACAGCAGGAAAATGCCTGAAGCACCATCTTGATCTGACTGTGGTGTGAATGGACAGGTAAACCATCTGCCATGATGGAAACTGGGATGAGGAGGCCTAAAGCAATGGGTGGTCATGGTGGGGGACCTTTTCCTTTGGCCATGGTGAACAGTGCTGCCTCCGTGGCTTGTGCAGAGGTGTATTTTGGGAGGATTTTGTTTCGACTGTAAGAAATCCAGGTTGTTACAGATGGTCCATTATACTGGAGATCAGGGGCAGAAGGTCTGGATTTCTAGTGGTGTTCAGGAATATAAGGCCAATCCTGGGACTGGATGGTGGGACAGCACTAGAAGTACTATTTTGCAGGTAACCTTCTAATTCATCACTGAATTTAAAGAGCAGTCCAGAATTGGAGGAGAAAAATGAGACTATGGCAAAATGGTGCCTTCTTACACAATAGGTTGGCTCCCCATGGGTATTCTGAGTAATTTTGTTGTTGTTGAATTTAGTGACTAAAATTAGTTTATTCCATGCTTTTTTTTCCCTGCCAGGCCCCACAGACCCTGTCACCCCCAGCTCGCAGGCAGAGAGACAGATTCCATTAATTCTTGTGCATTATTGAGGGATTTCGGTTGATGAGATTCTTGCCTGGAATTTCTCTGTGGAGGAGCCCAGCTTCCCACTGCCTGCAGATGGGACCCAAAAAGCTCAGCTTCCTAGCACACCACACATAGGTGGTGGCAATACAACTTCTGACATCTCCAGGACAAATTCAGGGCACCTGTCACTGAGAGCGTCGCCAAGGCTGGGCAGGTGAAAACAGTTGGTCTGCAGAGCTTGGAATAATGCTGAAATGCCTGATTTGGGCTGATTTTGGAGGGCCAGACCTCTGTGCACGTGACTGGGGTATGCTTGTTCTGGGGGCACTGGGAGGAATTTGGCATGGAGCCCTCTGAGGCAACTGTCTTGTTTAGTAAAACTTGGGCTGTGGGAGTCGGTGTGAGGAAATAACAATATCCACTTTGGTTTCTGCAGTCTCTGTCCCGGGGGCCGGTCGGGTGTTGCAGGAGGCCACAGGAATCCTGCTTGTGACCACAGCCAGATTAATGGCCATTCTGGCAGCTTTTCAGGAGTGAGGAATTTGGCCACTTTCACAATAATGGCTAGAAATTCCACATGAATTAATTAGTTTTATTACGGGACATGTCCTTCCTGCTCCTCCAGGGCTGCCTGAAACACTGAACTCATTACATGAAGAAATGAAAATAGTACTAAAAATAAGAACTGGTATCCCAAGCCTTTGTGAGGAAACACGCAGAGTGTACTGACATCCTCCACCAGACGTGCTTCCCAAGCTGTGGCTTTTGGCCAGATGAGATCTAAACCCAAGTTTGAGATCAATTACAGCCACTAAAACACCCCAGCCTTCTCCACGAGGGTGTCTTCTGTCAGCTTCTTGGCCCCTGCTCAGCTTAAGCCATTCATCTAGGTGTCTTAATTACTCCCACAGTTTCAGTTTGATGCAGATCTGACCCTTGGATGTTGCACAGTGGAGGCTGCACACCTTCAGCCTCCTCTCCCCGTAGGGTGGGTTTCCATAGTGCTGTTCCTACCTTGCAAGGACAGTGTTTGCTTCTATGGTAGTAAAGTGCTTGGAAATACCCTTGGGAAAGGGTGCTCTGCATTTCAGTTTTGGTCAAGGGTATGCCATAAAAATGACAGCATGGAACTTTGGAAAGGTCTGTTCGAGATTACTCAGAATAACGTTAGATTGATGTCAAACCAGGACAGTTGAGTAAATATTTTGGGAGCCCAGAGCTGATAACTTTCCCTTGCTTACGTTTGTAGGGAGTTGGCCTGTAGAAACTTATTGCCTCTTACGTGGCTTTTAAACAAAGGTTGTCCATGGACTCAGTGTGCTTTTATTTTAATCCCTTTTTAGAAGTGCTGATGTTGTTTTGAGATTTGCCTGCTGGTAAGGGGCAGGTGTGCAAAATGCACGCTGCTTCCCGGTCATTCCTGTGTTTGCTTTACGAATATTGCTTCAGATACTTGTGTTTGGACAAGGGGTTCTCCTTTTGAGTCTAGCCCCTCCTTTCTGCTCAACCCCACCTTTGTGAACCAGGGATTGACTTGTTTGCTTCCCCCCCTGCCTTGTTTTGGATGAAGTGAGTTCAACACGGCAAAACTGACTAGGGATGTCGTAAAGTTCCTGCAGGCCCCACGGCACAAAGCGTGGTTTGGTTGGTGCCCAGCCCTCTCGGGAACTGCGACCCTCATCCTACAGGGACTAAGGCCAGCTGAGCTGACAAAGGGCTGAAATGCAAAATTTTCAGCATTAACAAAGTGTGCCTGGTAAAAAACAGTAAAAAAATGGTAACGCAGACATACATTCTTCTAATCTCAGACAGCTGGAAAGCTTCTGTCTTTCTAGTAATGTTTATTATTGATTTCACTCGTTGCTTTCCTCCATTTTTCTGTTTATTCTTTTTATCAGGCTGGTTTCAAGGATTTGTTACCTTAACCTCTGGTCATTTGGCTGGTCCTGCACGTGCTGAAACTGACCTTTGCAAATTCAGCCCACGCTGAAAGCACTTGGGCAGTGCAGATATGACCGAGCAGCAGACCAACCTGGCCAAAGGTCCATCAAGCCCATAATCCCGCCGTAGGTGGTAGCCAGTGGTGCACAAATTGGGAGTTTATGGAAAGAGTCTGGAGTGAGCCTTGTGAGGTGGGAACAGTGCTATGGAAGCCCATCCCACTGCCTGTGATTTCAGGGATTTCCAAAGCACAGCCTGGTCTGCCAGCTGCTTACAGAGGTACCGTCTTTGTTTTGTGAGCTGTCCTCCTGACTTCCAGCAGTGGGGATTCAAGCGCTGGGGGAGGCAAGCAAACCCTTGTCTGTGTACATCACTGCAGTGCCTTGAGGCTTCAGGATAGGAAGAACTCCACATACAAGACCAATTTGGGATTGCTCTTACAAATACAGTTTGCTGTCTGTTCCCGTCCCGTCTGCTGCTGCCTCGTGCATCCAGAAACAACAGCCACGGCAAGAAGGGAGGTCCCATCACTTGGGCTGTGCCGAGTGGAAGCACAGCCCTGCCCAGATCTGGTTTTTCCCTGAGCTACGTGCTAGGAGGGTTTAGCCTCCGAGTTGTGGCTGTCGGCAGTGTCCTGTCCCATGGAACTGGTCTGACCTAGCAGAGCTGAAATGTCCCAGCTGACCTGAAAAACTGCTTGCGATTGAAATGCAGTGGCCCTCTATAAATATTTAACTGAGTCTGTGTTTGGGTGGTTGTTTTTTTTTTTCCAATTCTTCTCTTTTATTTTCCCTGTCTATTCAGGGATAGTGAACTGAATGCATTTCACCTCCATGGCATCCTGTGAGGAAGCTGCATTTTTGGCAGTTAAATTATGTATCTTGCTTGCTTCCTCTCATCATTACCCATGCTCAGGACTGACATCGAGCTCAGTGTTGAGTGTGTGACTGCTCCTGTGGGAGTGTTTACAACCCACCGTGGGCTGCCCACTGCCATGTAAATTACATCCTGAGAAGCTCTGCAGAGTCCGCAGTAAGCTTTTGCAGCTCTTCTCTTGAAGCAGTGGACTCCCATCAGATTTGTGAAAATTTTTAATGGGGGAAGTTCCCAAAATTTTGTCCAAGAGCGAGCTGTGAATGCAAGAAAGCATCTGCAGTGGAAGACTGTAATTAGTGTGGTGCCACAACGGAGGAGGTACCTCTGTGAGCAGCCGGCGGCCTGGGCTGTGCTTTGGAAATCCCTGAAATCACAGGCTGAGCGGTGCTGGCAGCGTGACCTGAGCTGAGCTGACTGCCTGGTGCTGGTACCCGGGGCTTCTTGTGCAAGGTGTGCAGCCTGCCCTGCGCTGGAGTAAGCCCAAGACAGGTCACTCTCTTCTCTGTCCAACCGTGGAAGCATGCACAGTGCCTGGAAGGCACGTGGCCACAGGCTGGCAGGGGCTGGGACGTGGCGGATCAGGTACTGTCCCCATGATGGAGCTGGGGAGTTCTGGGGTTGCTCGCTTCATTGCAGGAGCAATGCCGTGAGGTAGGGTGACTCCCCGTCGCGGCTCAACGTGGAGCAAATGCAATTTCCCCACCGTGATGGGTGGTGAACGGCTGCATTTCAGAGATGGAGACGTGGCGTTGGTTCCCCTCTGCTCTGAACCCGGCCCCGGGCCGTGCAGTGCTGCCATCATGTCCTGGCTTGCACGTCGAGGGACTTTGCTGTTTTCAGCTGGTGAGTCAGACCCTGAGTGGCCTCAGGCCAGGGCTGCAGGTTTGCCCTTTTTCCAGCTA
This sequence comes from Limosa lapponica baueri, assembly GCA_002844005.1. Lineage (NCBI taxonomy): Eukaryota > Metazoa > Chordata > Aves > Charadriiformes > Scolopacidae > Limosa > Limosa lapponica. The sequence continues at coordinate 1,107,032 of KZ505705.1, read as the reverse complement.
GACACATGCATCTGCTTTAAGGCAGCCAAGGCACAGAGCGGGCGAGACTGAACCCCCCTGAAAACCCCGCAGCTCCCCAACGAGCCAGCGCGGGGACCTCGGAGCGGGTTTAGACACCAAAGTTTGGGCAAACACATGTTGCAAGGCTGCCCGGAGAGACTTCTGTCCGGGGGCTTTCCTGTAGAGAGATGCACCCGGGAAACAGAAATAGCAAGTGACTAAATGTCACAGTTATATTCCTGCCATCTGAAAGGAACTCCCTATTTTCTTTTGGCTGTGAAAATTAACTTCCCTTTTCTCCTCCCTGAGCAGGCGAGCTGGCTCCCGGTGGCCGTGCCCTCGCGGCGGATACACAGGACGGTCCAGGTCAGGCTGAAAGGAAAACTCTCCTACTGGGGGCTTTTCACTGTTGTATTCCTTTCTAAAGAAAATGTGCAGGACTTTTCCTGGCCCTTGTGGAGGCCAAGATGCAGGTCCGTAGCTGGAATAGGGTAAGAGTGGCCTCATTTGGGAGCTCGTCTGGGTTTTGAGCCACTTGCTTCCCTCCCGCATCCCCTGTCCTGCTGTCTGAGCTGCGTGGGGTGGGGGCTGGCATCCGGCTGTTTGTTATTCGTGTAATTAATCAAAGCCCTCCCCGACTGTGGTTTTGCTGCCCCCAGGCACAAACTGGCCATGGGCACCTGCGTTTGGCCTCTGCTGCACTGCGAAAGCCCCATCTGGAAGTCAAGGAAGCTGAGGCAGCAGGTACTGCTGGGTGTGTTGTTCTTGGGGATACTTATCCTTTGGAAGACCCAGTGATGGGATTGTACCTCAGGAGAGCAAGTTTCTTAGACTGAACAGCCTGCTAGTTGCTCCTGTGCTGAATACAACAGAAACCATGATGGTGCCACATGTCACCTAGTTTGAAGATGCCAGGGTGAGGAAAACATTGAAAAGGCTCCAATGCAAAATCCCCTGGGATTTTGGGGATTTTATTTTAATATTCTTTCCGATAGCAGAAGCCTGGACTTTTGTGGGATGCCAGCCCAATGGGTAAAGAATGATCCAGCAGCTGCACCCAGGCGAAGTCAAGAGCTTGGTCCTGATTTGCAAAAGGCTTTTGGGGGCCCTCTGGGATCTCCTTGGTGCTGAGAAGAAAATATGCACCATCATTCCCATGCTGACCACGTGCATTTGGGCCAGGGTGTTCATCCCAGCCCCACTTGCCTTCTTCCTTTGTTGCTGTTTTGTTTTTTTTTTTCCTAGAGCCCTGTACATTTTTCCCATTGCTTTTTTTTTTTGATCAGCAGGTTTATTTTTTTTCCCCGCTGTAAAGTTTTGCGCTCCCTTTCTTCCTCTTGTTTTCTCTTGCTGCATTTCTGCCAGCCTCACCTTCTCTTCCCATGCCGGCTCTCAGGTTTACTTTGCATATTTTCAGCAGGGTGCTAGCAGGCTCATTTTGACCTGTCTGGCTTGGTGAAGACCTGCTGAAACCTGCTGTTTCTCCAAAGAGAGGAGCTGTCAGGGGCTATCCCGCCGGGGTGGGAGGGTCAGGCGCTGAGCTCTGCGTGAGCATGTCTGGGGAGTTGTGGAGGTGACACACTCTGGGTTTGGAGTACGATGGAGTCCACATGTTGGTTCCTGCTTGGGGCTGATCATTTTGGTTTGGCTGCCAAACCATTAAAAAAAAAAAAGAAAAGAAAACCCAGCAAAATCTAAGGGTTTATTCAGGTAATTTTGAAATATTGGCGTTTCTCCATGGGAGCATAAAGTAACCTCAAAACAAGCTTGCAAAGATGTTGAGGGAGACCAGCAGCAAAAAAAAAGTTTCTCATTTGAGCATTTGAAAGAAAGCAAAGGGAATGAACAGCCAGACTCTCAAAAGTGACCCTGAAGAGCACGCTGCCAATTTACCCAGTGACCCAGGATGTGTGAAAAGTGGCCCCAAACTCTTCCTTTGCCAGAGACAGGAACAGAGTCTATCTGGGCTCCCACACTGAAATACCTGGGTCTTTCCAAATGATGGTATTTCAGTTCACCTAAGCAGCTGGTGGTGGTTGAGGGAGAGACTAGAGGAGTGCAGCAATCCTGCTTGGCTTGGTGATCCTCCAGGAAATCTGGCTCAATATGTGTTGAAGAGTTTAGTCCCAAACGGCCAGGCTCTTGGTGGCTTGTGTTTTCATTGCTCTTCCAGTTCTTGCCGAAGTTGTGCCATAAATGTACCTCCTTGGTGGAGCTGCTGGTACACAGGCTCCTCTCCACCCTACTGGCCCCAGTACTGACCACAGTCTTCTATCTCTTTTCCTTCTAAAAGCACCAAAAGGAAGCCTTGGATTTGACCATAAGCAGACCTTTTTGACTTGGTTGCTGTTATTGCTGTGATTAAACCCAAACAAAACCAAAACCTGGAACATTTTCTATATGTCCAGTTTTGTTTCCTTTTTTTCCCAGGTGTTTGCAGTCTTGGTTTTCACACAAATGCACAGTTGCTTTATAAAAACACGTGCGAGAATTTTAACTACTTCAGAGTTTTCCTACTTGCTGTCTTTCTCAAGGACATTTGGAGAGAGCTTGTCTTCTCTGTTACAGCTGTACTGAGATGTCTTAGCCCTGACTCTCTCCTTCCAAGCTGGGGCAAGGAGAAGGCCATCAAAAAGTTATGGAGAGCGCTGTGTGACTGTGAACCCAAGTGGCCCTTGGAGGTATTAGAGCAAAGCATTACAATGAGTTTTTCCTGGGGGTGTCGTTGACCTTCCGAATGGGTTACATGTCTGCATCTGTAACCACCCTTTTTCCCCCCTCCTGCAAACCAAACGGGGCTTTCCTGGAAGCCCATCCCGAAGCTGGGGCTGGTGGCTTGCTGTCACGTAGAGCAATGCAAATCCAGTGCCTGGACTGCACTTGGACTGATGCCCACCCAGTTTCTAGCGAGGGGGGGACAGGACACAACTCCGCAAGGAAAGTTTTCCCAGGTTTCAGCGACTCAAGTGACCATCAGGGCACATGGGCTGAGAAGGAAGCGGACCTTCATCTCTTAGCTCTTTTTTTTCCGGTTACCTGAGGCGCTGTCTGTCTCCTCAGCATGCAAATTCCTCTCTGCTCTGCATCGCCCGTAATTCAAACCGGTGCAAATTGCTTTCCTCCGCCGCTGATATCCGTTTTCTGACTTAGCGTTTCTGCTGTCTCTGAGTTTTGGCCTTCACCCTTTGGGGGCTGGCACCCACTGAACCCAGCTGAGAATGTGGCCCTTTGTGCCGGAGCTGTTTGCGGGAGCCGGGGAGCTTTGCCTTCCCCGCTGCGAGCCTTTTTGGCTGGGGAACGCGTGCCCTTTTCTGGTGGGGAGGGATTTAGGGGTGAGGGGGAGGTGAGAGCGCTCCTTGTGCTGGAAGAAAAATGATGAATGACTCTCTTGTGCTTCTGAACAAAACCAGGAAATCGGGGGGGGGGAGGCAAAAAAGGAGGAAATGAGAAACAGTAAAGAGGCCTCCCCCGCCTTCATATAAGCAATCACTCCACAGCATCTGGAGCCCAGTAAAAGGGCCGTTCCCAGGAGACCTCGCACTCGCCAGCCACACAGATCTCCTTTATTGCAAACTCCCGGGGCTTGCACCTCCACCTCCCCTGTGCCGGCCTGAAGGGCCCCGCACCCAAAAATGGCTTAAGGAGGGCAAACCCAAGCTGGGTTTCCCTGGCTGTCGGCACCGGAGATGCGCGTGTCCGGCTGGGCTGGCGGGCTGCAGTCCGGATCCGGCCCGAGGACGGGGCTGCGTTGCTGTGGAACCAGCTGGAGCAGCCGGTGGGGTGTTGGTGCTGGCTCCCTGCCTGGCAGCAGCGGGGTGGACGGTACCTTGCCGGCATCGCCTTGCAGCGGCGCATCCGATGCCATACTCCATCCGGCGTGAAATCTGCTGGAGTGGAATCACCCCTCCTGTCCTCTCCTCCGGAATTGTTCTGGAGGCATTAGGTGCAGCAGGGAGGAGTGCAGAGCGGGTCACTGGGCGTCGTGGTTTGGGTCTGATTTTAAACACCCTCAGGACAGAGTTAGCATCTCGAGTAACCCTGACATAAGCCATTTAGTTAAAACGATGTGGGAATACATAACTCTGGTGGGGCTGGAGGTGATGACACTCTGGCATGAGCCATGGCCGATGAGGTCTCCATGCAATGAGATGTCCAGCAAAGCTCTGCTGTGGCTTGTTCTGACGTAGCCACATCCACCTCCATCCCTGTGAGGCATTCGAAGCACTGTAGCTTGGTGGCTCAGTCTGAAGAAGCTCCTTTGCTGTGGGTTAAAAAACATATCTGGTAGGGATGTTAACAGGCCAAACTCTTCCTCAGTGTAACTGCACCGGCATTACTGTTTTGCTTATGGAAAGAGCTTGTTGGCAGTGGGAAAACTGTTCCTGAGCATGACTTTAAAACCATAATCCTGGTTTCAGAAATAGAGAACCTGTGAAGGGGGCAGCTCCCACCCATTTCCAGCTGGAGGTGATCATGGTTAAAGCAGCTGATGAGTATCCTCATCATCCTGGCCCAAACACCGGCTACTGATTTGGTTGTAGCTCTTATCCCTCTGTTGTCTCCATCAGCTCCCACCTGAATTTAAATGTTAGGCAGGGGTGAGCAGGGAGGCTGCCTGTTTGTTTCTCCTTACCAGGCTGAGGGGAGTTCTTCTTCCTCTGTATGTAAGCATGCTAGATGTGTTTTATCAACTGTTGTCCTTTGATATGAGGATGATGAGTGTCCCTGATATGGTCTTTGGGTCCTGTTTGGGGATTTTCAGTATTCAGGGCTCTGTAGGAGAATTGTTAGTAACAGCAGTAATGCAGATACTGTGGGCCCTCTGTGCCAATGGATGCTTTTTATTTCTTGTATTCAGAGATTATATTTGCAGCCAGGATTTAACACAACACTTGCTTACCTGCTTGCGTGACCTCACTTTCGCTCTTGGAAACCTAGAGGATGTGGTGTGTGTCTGAAAAATGCATTTGCTGTCCTGTGTGGGCATGGGGAGAGAAAGTTTCCTCTTGTGAAAAGGTCAGTGTAAATCACTGCCTTGGATATTTGCATCTGCTTTTGAAATCCCCTCTTAACGTTTTGTGAGCAGAAGGGATCCTCATCCTATTTCACAAATGCGGTGTCCTCAACGTGCAGCTCTGCTTGGTATGTTCCCGAAGGAGTTTCCTCTCCAGGGGCTGAGGAGGGATGGCTGGGCTCGTGGAAGGGGCTGGGAGTGCTCACACAGAGGAAAGGCAGAAACACCCTAATTGCAGAGGAGTTGCAGACACCCTGCTGGTGTGGGGATAGGCAGTGAATAAAATTATGTTGCCTCCTTGTAAAGTGGTATCTTCAGGTTTTCCCTAACTAGTTAATGGTAGGGTTGGAGGCGATGCTGGGAGTTTGTGCTGTTCAGCTGGGCTCAGGAGGAAAACCAACATTGCTCTTGAGTTTAGAGCAGCTCCCAGGGTTGCTCAGTCTCTGGAGGTGGTGTGCTAAGAGGTACAGTACTGTAAAAAACCCTCAGTTCTTCTACCCACAGCCCACAAGGTAGCACCTTGCTGAACTTTACCTCTCCCCTTGTGTCCTCTGCTCTGTGTGCTCAAGGAGGGTTGTGGCAAGCCAGGCAGTACCTTCCACTGCCTGTGTGAACCCCTGGGTCAGCTTTGGGGTGACCCCTGAATTGCACAAATTTGGGGGCAGTGATCAGAAAAGGCACTCTTAGCCCTGCCTGCAAGGTTTGGGCTATGGGCTCCTTAGCTGGAGGGTAGTGGTGTGTGTGGTGGGTGGCAAGGCTAAGTTTTGTGTTTCATTTGGTCAGGGACTGGGCTGGGAGCTGGGTATTTCTTTACAGCAGTTGTTAAGATGTATGGGTAAAATGTAGGGCTTTCTCCTTGTGCCAAGCAGTGCCTGTAGGAGTCTGGTGAGGTCCTTAAAGGAGGGCGGCTTATGGTTTCACCCATACTTCCTTTTGGGTTTATACCAGTGATGCTTTTGAAGCAGGATCCTTAGGTGGCCAGGGGGGAGGATGTGTTGAGTCAGCACTCATTGCTGCCATGTATCAGAGCCTGGGCAGGGATGTGAAGTTTTGGGGAAACTCTATACCATCACAACCTCCTCTGCTGGCCACCCCTGTGCGAGGGAGACCTTGTGCCCTCATTGGCACTGGCACAAACTGGTGGCATTTGAGCCCGGTGAGTTTACTTTCTCTGGAAGTCACTTGATCGGAAACCCTGGGCTGGTTGGCGGGATGACTGATGCGTTTTGGTCCCGAGCCCTTCAAATTAGCTGGGTCCACTCAAAGGGAGAGAAATCTCTGGGCTTGTCTTCCTTGGGAAAAGCTCCTGAGGGAAGTCTGACTCCTCTGTGGTTTCCATAACGCCATGCTGAGGTGTCTGCGCGTCCTGATGTCTTACTAATTTGCCAGTGATGATTTTTTTGAGTTATTTTTAACAGGCGCATTGTGCAACTAATGGGCTTTTTATTGGTGGTAAACAAGCCGAGCTAGGCAGGAATGCTGCCGAGGCTGAACCAGCAGACTTGTCTCTCATTGCTGTAGAAATAACTTGTTCACATTTTGCCTTTAAAAAAAAAAAAATAGAAGAGATAAAACCTATGGCTCTCCTGCAGCCTGATGCTACTGCTCCCACCAGCCTCCCCCTGTGGAAGCAGTGGCAGAGCAACTGAAGTGCATGCTCTGCACATCGTGGCCTGACTTTTGAGTCTAAAACTGCTCTCTGTTTCGGATTAAGGGTCTGTAACCTCTGTCAGGGAGGTAATGGCTTTGCCCACCCTAGCTGGATTGCACAGAGCCCATCCTGCCCTGGCACAAAGTGCTGCTCCCTGCAAAGCTATGGGATGCTCAGGGCGAAACGCGTGGAGCTGGTGAGTCTTGCTGAAGGCTGTGGAAACCCTGGTGTTTCTTATCATGCTTCTTCCTTGATAAGCTCAAAACTGGCTGTGGACACACAGCATTTCAAAACCCTCCTGGGATGTGAGTGAGGTTGTATCAGAAACCTGTACAATGAAGGAAAATGCAGGTACGGCTGCAAGGTGTGCGGCCGTTGCCTGGAGCGTGCCTGGTGATGCTCGGTCTGTGAGCCCTGACCCATCGCCACGGGGCTCTTCTTGAGCCACTGGGGCTCCCCAGGACCTGCCCGTGGGCTCAGCCTGTGTCCCTGCAGCGTGTGTGCCACCACCGCCCAGGCTAACCTCCAGTGAAAAGTATCAAACTTCAGTGGCCAAGAAAAGAGTGCTGACCTATTTTGGACACTTATTTATATTCAAGTTGCTTCTCTCTGTCTCTGTGAAAAAGCTGTTGTGACTCCAATACTTTAAAATAGTTTTTCCCCTCCCTTAGCTTTTGTTTTTAACAGGATATAATCTAGGACTAACATCTGTATTTTCCAGTAGCCAGAATAAATGTCTTACTATCTTTTCTTTTAGTTTTCTTGCTGAAACAACACTTTCACAGAGCAAAGCCAGCTCTGTAACACAGCTAAGCCTTTGGTTGCCTTGTGTCTCAATTTTTACAGGTTCTCTTTTTATATAAGGTCTTTTCTACATTTAAAAGCTTTAAGAAAAAAAAAAAAAGGAAAAAAATTGAAAGTATGTAACTGCTGTCTCTGATCATGAGCCATAATGAAAAGTCATCTAATGTAGCGTCACAAAAACTGTGGAAAACTGGGGCTTTTTAAAGTATAATTTCATTCTGTCACTTTCTGACTGTGTATCACTTTGCTGAAATTTTAATCTTTTTCTGAAAGGTCTTACTGGTGAAACAGTTTGGGGTTTTTTTTTTTTTTTGTGTGTGTGTGTCTTGACAGCTAGCTGTTCTCTAGCTGTATGCACTGCAGTTCACAGTTAATTTCTGATGTTTTTTTAAACTGAAACTGCAGTGTCTATGACAAAATTTTATCTTTGGAATAATCATGAAATTTGAACAGCTCGGTCAGCGCAGCATTGACCCTCGCTGGATACTTGTTATCCTGCATATTTTAGGACTTGCATTTATTACTGTGAACAGTAGGAATGTAAGTTAGACACTTAACCAGCAAGAAAAACAAAGGCAGATGCTGCAGGTATGGCATCCATATGAATGAGTGATGGTTGTTTTAGTCCATTGTATTCTATGATTTTTGCCTACTTTAATGTAGGAGGTTTTTGTGGGTATCTGTTTTCTTTTCTTTTCTTTTTTTTTTTTTTTGTCTTTGAGACCTGAAAGAGCAAGGCTGAAAAAAACTGGGAGCGGCTTGATTTATGGAAATTGCAAGCACTTTGGCTTCACTAGCCAAGCTTGCAAATTCACTGAATGTACCATCCCCTTACACTTGGCTAGCTCTGTCCTACATGAGTGCATCTACATGAAGATCATATCCATCTCCCAAAAGGTCGTAGGAGCCTTTCCACCATCCTTGCCCATGGTTGGATTTGATCCGAAGTACATCTGAGAAGGATTAGGGAAGTTTCTTTGTTACAGTTTTGGTACAATTTTGGCTTTTGTGTGTGTCATCTGCGTTCCTGTTTTCAGAGTGTCTGACATGAAATTACCAGTGTCGTGCACAGACAGACACATAGCCACCTATACCCACGTGTGTACTGAGATGTCTGTCTGCATCGATGTGGCTGGATTTGGGACAATCCCATTGCACTGTGGTAAAAGGGCTGTGCTGGCTGGTGCCCTAGAGAGCGCTGGCCCCATGGGCTCCTAAGGCTGATGGCTCGGTGGTTGGCATCAAACATAGCAGCTCCTTGAGCGTGGCCAGGGTGCAACTGTCCTCTGTTCATGGGGATGGTCCTGTGCAAGGCTTTGGAAAGGAGGACTGGAGCCCATCTTGGCCCTACGTGCTCTTGTAAAGTTGATCACTGGGCAGCCAGATGCTGTGATGGAGTATGGGGATGCTGAGTCCATGGGTGGTCTTCATCCAAAGTCACCAGGGAGCAGAGAGCTGGAGCACTCATGATTCAGCAAAGGAGGGTTTTTCAGCTTCTTTCAGAGAGGAACAGCAGTTGAGGTTGCTAGCCTCTGATCCAGGACCTTCTACTGATGTAAAACTCTCTTGGGAAGCTCAGCATTGTCCTTGGCAGGAGTGGAATATGGCATGGCCAAGTGAAGGCCTCCATGCTGTATGCTGGGGTTTGAAATGCCAAATGTTCTTTGACTTTCAAGTGGTTCATGTCTGTTTAAAGTTTTGTGACCCCTGTGTGTGAAAAGCATTTGTAAAGCTTTTCTGAAAGGAGCTAAGTCTGAAGGTGAAACTAGTTCCTACTGCTGCTGGGATCAGAACAGCTCTGTGTTTGAGTGGTGTGTTGCTTGGGTTTGGTTGTTCAGACTTGGCCATGGAGACTTCTGCAATGCAAAATATTTATTTTATTTTAATATTTACATTCGATGGACAACATTTCTTTGCTTTCAGTAGAGCAGTTCTAGATGACCAATCACCCTAACAAAGAACATATCTTAAAGAAATTATAGACTTCAGAAGAGGTGCTTATTTTGACCCCTGAGTATTCTCCATAGGCTGGTGCAGATGAGCAATGCTGTTGGAGCCTCCTGGTCAAACCTGCTGGGGTGCTTTCACATCAGTAAAGAAACCAGGAATTTCCCAAACCCATCTGGGATCTGCTAGATTAGGCACGATGGGAGGCTGCTGAGCCCGGATGCCCAGGGACTTTTAGAAATTCATGATGTACATATAGTTTGGATTAGCTTTATCTACAGAAGGTTTAATGCCATGCAGTTACTGAGAACTGAAATGCTCGTTGTTCAAAGTCAGCAGAATTATCCCTGCAAATAAGAAGGCAAACTCAAAGGAGGGATGCTCTGTGTTGAGTTGGCATGTTTAACGTAGTTTAGCTACTCTACTGTGAAAGTGAATTCAGATTAAGTTTCCCCTTAACAAGCCAGTTGAGGGATTTTGTTGTGTGATGAACTGATGCAATGAAGTGGCAGTTGTAAAGGACATCTGTCCTGAGCACGGGGAATGTCCCTGGAGCTCAGCATTAACTGCCCCTGGCTGGCAACATTGGCAGAGCAGGGGATGGAGAGCACTTTGGGGAATGCATTAGACCCTCTGCTTCAGTGCTTAGCTCTGGTGTATCCTATTCATCATATATCAGGTCTGAAGCCTCAATTTTTCTATACTGGAAGATCATGAAGAGGGTTTTCTCTTTTGTCTGGAGTCCCTCAGGATTCAGTCCCTTGTACTTTTGCTTAGTTGTCTTCATGGTGCTGATGGTGTTGTGAACACGTGTTACAGACCAGAATGTCAACTGGGTAAATTTTTCATAAAGTTACTGGGGAAAACTTCTGGTTTTCTGGTTTGTTGGTTTTTTGGAGAGGTTGGATCCAAATCTGAGCCTTGTGTGTTCTTCTTTCCCTGTATTGTTGCCACCACATTTATCTCTAAGCGGGAAGACTCCGATTAAATTACAGTGCACATCTGTTAATGTGCAAGTATGGCAGTTCCCTTAAATTTCATATTAGTTTTATTTTTCATGTGGTGAGTAATCATGCTCACACATCCAGAGGGTTGAGGAAAGAGCAGTGCACAGCAATTGCTGGATATGCATTTCAAAATTCCCCGTGGAAGATTGTCTAATTAGATTTAATGAGCTGGCTGGTGTGCATGCATGTGTGTGTGTGCTTTCACCACCTCTCGCTGGCTAACAGGATCACAAGTGCTCATGTGTGTCCAAGGTAAATTGGATGAGTACGTGGGAGAGATGTTTTTGCACTTGCAGAGTGCAGGTTTGAAGCAGACTTTTACCTGCTCCTCTCATGTCTGTGCTGTGATGAGAGACTTCCACTGCGGAGGTGAAGCGCTTGATAAGGCAGGTGGCAAATTGGAAGTGAGGTTTGCTGTGGTTTCAGCTGCTTAGGTGAGGAGGCGTGGGAGCAGAGCGCCTTTGACAGTTGATGTCCCGTCCTCCGTAATGTACTCCCAAGAGCCGCCGGTGCAGGGAGGTAGCAGATCTACAGCAGGTCACAGGATGTGTGCCACCAAGCTGCCAGGGGAAGGGTTTAATTTAACTGGGGACAAATGGTCAGTGAGGCTGGGATTTCAGTGGGCGGGGTGGATCACAGCCATCAGGTTTGCACCTTGCTGTGTCTCGGGTCTGCTCCCCTGGCTGGTTTCCCACCCCTCCATCGCTGGCGACAGCCCTGAGTTGGTTGTGTATAATCTGGCTTTTTTGCAGGGGTCAGGGCCATGGGTCAGTGCTCTGTTTCCAGGAAGGACCAGTCTGGGTAGAGAGTCGTACTGAGAGGGTGGCCATTTTAATGAGGGGTTTCTCTTTGTGTTTTTTCTTTTTTTTATTAATTAACCTTTGTTTTCTGTCAAGAAAGCTGTCCCGAGGCATGACTTAGCGAGGCAAACATGCCCGGACAAAGGGAGCATTAAGCCTGCACAGAGGGAGGGGAGAGGGTTACACCTCTAATTACTTTGTGTGCATGTAATTTTATTATTTTTTTTTTCCCCCACTTTGGTGACTGATGGGTCTTGAAAGGACTTGCCGGGGTTGGTGTGTGATTCACTGGGGCAGAGCATGTTCTGGGCTGAAGCTGCAGGCTGTCTGGGCCCCGGATGCCACGGGCAGACGATGCCCTCGTGCTGGTGTTGCTCACGCCTGAGTCAGCGCTTGTGCGGCACGGCTGCTCCCGAGCTGAGGATCGGGCTGTGGGTTTTGCTGCTCGTGTCCCAGACGGGAGGATGGAGAGGCTCGGCTCTGCCATGTGTGCACTATCTTGAAAGGGGTGGTTTGGCAACACGTGGAGTGGCATCTCATGGTAGTAATGTACCTTTGGGGTAGCTCAGAGCCATCCTGAGCAGAAGATCTGGAGCACTGAGCTGCAACACTGCTTCTGCCAACCAAAGGGCTAGAGAAGGAAATGGTCCTGAACCTCTTTCATGCATCTCTACCCCTCAGTAGGGACACAAGCAGGGAAAAAGGGATCAATGCTCTGCCACCCTCCCAATGAGCAGCAGCCTTCAAACCACCCAACCTGCCATCCCGTCCCTTTCTCTGGTCTTCATGTCTGGCCCTGGAGCTCATCATAGACACGCAGGCTCTCTTGAACAAAATGGGACCTGGGTTTGGCTGGGAAGGGGGTTAGGGCTCATGATGTTCATGTGGGATGCAAGAAGAAGGAGGAAGAGGAACTGGGGTGGAGGTGGAAAATGGTGAATAAGCAGTTGTGGGGCTGGTGTTCAGGGAAGAGGAGGAGAAACTGAAGCTGCCCAGGAGAGGGGAGGAGGAACTTGTGGAGTGGGCTGCAGTCTGGCCTCAAAGCCAGTGGGTTAGGAAGACTTGGCAGGGAGTTGGGGATCTGGTGTTAGGCAAACAGTGTGAAATATAATGTGGAATTCAAGGAGGGAGCTCCAAAGACAGTGGGCTTGGCTCCAATGGAGGGAATGCATGTTAGCCTGATTTCTATAAAGGTTTTCACTTTTTTTGGATCTGTTGACCAACTCCCTGCAGGTGGGGTGGTGCAGAGGTCTGACCAATGATTTCCTTCCTGAACGTTTGGTGAAAATCACTGGCCAGGTAGAGGAATAAAGGCCCTGGTAATGGTTGCTTGGAGAGAAAGGCTGTAGTGTGGGTTCAGCTACCATATTGGACATCAGGGTATCTACATGGGTGCTGGTGCCCAAGATGCCCTCATGGGTAGCACTGCTCCTGAGATGGCTGGCTTTCCCTTTGGGAAACAATGCACTTTCTGCACCAAAATCATAGAGTCATTTAGGTTGGAAAAGACCCTTAAGATCATTGAATTCAACCATAACCCTAACACTGCCAAGTCTACCACGAAATCATGTCCATAAGAGCCACATCTACATCTCTTTTGAATACCTCCAGGGATGGTGACTCAACCACTTCCCTGGGCAGCCTGTTCCAGTGCTTGATAACGCTTTTGGTGAAGAAATTTTTTCTAGTATCCAATCTAAACCTCCCCTGGTGCAACTTGAGGCCATTTCTTCTTGTCCTATCACTTGTTACTTGGGAGTAGAGACCAGCACCTACCTCACTACAACCTCCTTTCAGGTAGTTGTAGAGAGTGGTAAGGTCTCCCCTCAGTTCACAGATGGCCCCTTCTTCTACCTCCCAGTTTCCATTTCCTGTTCTCATGATGTGAAATGCTTTGGACACAAAATGGGCCTTTGGTCTGGGACAGTTTGGCTGCTTTTAAGGTTGTATGGGAATAGAGTGAGACCAGTATCTCTTGGGAGCGATGTGGCCAAAAGAGATTCTTGCAGGGTTACATTTTGCATATGAAAAAAGCCTAACTTACCCTGCCATGGCAGCCAGGAAATGAAGAGGAGGGTGCCCTTCCTCATGCTGGGTCATTCCAGGCTTGCATCCTATAGCTTGAGGGATGGGGCTTCCCCGCTTCTGGCATGCCACTCAATAACTTGAGTAGATCTTACTGCTTTGTTTTGGGGGGGAGGGGAGGGGGTGCGTGTCCCCTTCCCCTCCTGCTTTTTCAGCTTTCACTTCCTCATTTTTGCAATTCCTCTTTCCTGCTGGGAGGTGATACCATGCTTTAGTAAATCCCAGCATTTTAGATAAAATATTTGTCAGCAGTTTTCCGCCCCTGCCCCCCAAATATCTCTTACACTGATTTCATTAATGAAAAAGTGTCTCTAGGAAGAGGGAGTGACCATCTTGGCCATTTCAAGCCAGTTGCTCCTCCAGCCAGGGTAGGGAAATTTGTCTCCAGTATCGCCTGGTTGGTTCTTCCAGCTCTTCTCTGCTGATGGAAGATCAGTTGCATCTTACAGCTTGCAACAGGGTTATAAGCATTTTTATTTTTTTTTTTCTGGGGGAATGGAGCAGAACCCACCCAACTGTCTGGGAGTTCTTTCATTAAGTGGAGCTGAGGGACTGCAGCAAACTACCTCTTTTGCAGGAATCCCTTTTGGCTTGAAAGGAATTATTCATCCACTTATGCAATCCATGTTGAATTTTCAATTTGTCACAGTTTTCCCCTGCCCCCTCCCTTTTGTCCACCAGCCCAGCAAGGCTCCTGCTGAGTCTCTTCAGTGACTGACATGCTTTAGAAAGAGTCCTAATGTGTAGGTGCAGTCCTGATCCAGTAACGCTCTGTGCTCTGAGATCTCGGCTTGGAGCAAGCGGCTGCGGTGCAGAGTGTGGGTCTAAAGCCTCTCCCAGTCTAAGGTTACTCTGTCCAGGAGGGAAAGCCATCATTTTTCATCACAAATTCTTTTCTGAGAGGCTGCGGTTGCCTGGTGTCTCGGCTTCTCTCCCTGCATCCGTGTGGGAAAGCCGCTAGTGTTTCCGAGCGGTTCACATTCCTTGCAGGAAGGAATCTCAGAAGCAGAGTACTGTGATTCTTTGCAGCCGTAACCTGAACATGGTCCCAGCGCAAAGGTTTTGGGAAAAGCTCAGGAGCCTTCACTTCAGTAATACTGGCTCAGATAGGTGGTGGCTGAGCTCAGGGTTTTATTTTGCTCGAACAATTTCAGCTGTGGGATGGAGGTGTTCCCTGCTTATCCTGATGTAGGAGAGCTCTGCCATTTGCAATAGGAACCTGAGCCGCTGCTGCCACCTGTTAAATCTCAAATAGGAGTCTCCCTGTGCTACGCATCAGTTTAAAATCATAGTTTGGTACAGATTATTGCTTCATTAGTTCTATGTAAAAATGGAGTTTGAGCCTGTGTAGGCATCAGCATCTTGCAGGGCAGAGGTCTCTCCTGTTGGCAGAAGCAGGGCCATTGAGCACAAGCCTGCTCTTCCTCCACTCCAGTTGTGAAACAAAATGGCTTAGCCTAAATCACGCCAGGTGCTTGAGTTTCTTATGGACCGACTGAAGTGGAAGTGAGGGGCTGGATGTGGGAGCACCATGTGTGGGCAGCTGCTGTGGCTCAGCTGGTGTCCCAGGAGGCTCCTCTGAGCTGGGTATGAGTGCCCTGTGCTGCTCTCTGAGCAGGAAGTCTGTGCACGTGTTACCCTGACGGGATGGTGGGGAAGGCTCCTCCTGCACCCTTGCTCTTGCCGCAGGGCCCAACGGTGGCAGAGTATCTGCAACAAGAATATGGGGATGGGGTTGTCCTGAGAAAATGGTGTGTGTGGCTCCTGCTCCCCTTCACTCCCGTGTGTTTCCCTCGCTGGAGGAGAGGGGGTCTGAGCTGTGGGGTGGCCTGGCACTGAAAGATCCATGCAGTGGGTGATGCCCGGGCAGCACCGACACACGCGTTGGCTCTGATTCACGGTGGTGATGCAAATGTCTGTGGGGTGTCGGCTGGAGCTGAATTGCTGTGAGATGGGCTAACGTGGATTATTTTTTTCATTTTACTCCTTCCATTCAGTACTTTGCAAGGATCAGTGGAAGAGACTACAGATAACAAAGCTAGCTGTTGCCATTCACAAACGTATTTTCTTTCGACTCCCTAAGAGCTACAACAGAGAAGATAATAAAAATTCACTTGCTGTTCTCGTTTCCGAGGGTGTTCGTTCCTTGGAGATGCAAAGATGGTGGAATAGGTAGATCTAAAGGAGTTTGTACATCTCCTGGGGCTGTGGTCAGGATTCTGAAGAACTGTTTAAAAAAAATAATAAATAAAACAATGCCAATCAACCCTTCCCTAAAGATGACTTTTGCTGCTCTCCCTTGCTGCAGCACAGGCCTTGAACCTGACACCCCCATCTTTCCCTGTGTCGATTTCTGTTACTAATTTCTCCTGCTGCAACAAGTGTTAAGATCCCAGCTGCTAAGCAGCAGGGCTGGGCTGTGTTTCAACACACACACCCCCCCCCGCTCTCCCCTTTCCCAGGGGCTGTCGACGTGCCTGTGCCTGCATCCTTTGTGCTGCGTCCTCCATCCTGACGCAGCTTTTTCCTTTTTCTCTTCTCTCCCTCTGCCTCCCTCATTTTTGAAGGGTTCCGGCTGGGAATGTGATGGGTGGTGGGGTTTTTTAGGGGTATGTCAGCCTTGACAGTGCTCCCTGAGAACTCTCCCCACCTGAGGAGGGCAGAAAACTTGTGAGAATACTTGAATTGCTGACTAGTTTGATGGCCTCTTCGGTGATGCGGCACAGGGGCAAATACTGCTCCTTGCAGATGTTGGAGTTGGGAGGTCTCTCACCTGCAGAAGGTGCCCCTGAATTCCTCAGTTTCAGCATGGCCAGCCCAGCCAGCTGTCAGGGTCCCCCCGACCTCCTGTATTTTGTTTGGGTCCTAAAGTTGCCTTGAGTGGATTCAAACTTGATTCCTCCTGCTTGATCCAGCCCTGTCCCTGGCTTTCCTTCGCATGGGATGTGCTTGGAGTCACAGAGATGTGGGAATGCCTCCAGGCCTGGGTGGTGTTTGGGGTAAAATGTCCCATTTCTCCACGTGGGGCTGCCACCTTTCCTGGGGTGCTGCCCCACTGGCATCATGCAGGCAGGGACCACGTCTCCTTGCTGCAGCCTTTGCGAGGTGAGCAACTGGCTTTCTGCTTGCCCATGGGCTGCTCAGTAACACGTCCGTCCCCACTTGTTCCTGCCGCCGCCTGAGCCCCAGGGATGGGGAGGGTGGGCGGGATCCCCTGCGCTGCTCCAGGGCCTGACACCGAAGCTCTCGGCATCTTCCCTGAGCGCAGGCGTGTGTGTGCATGTGTTCCGTGAGGCCAGGTTCGCTGTGCCCATTCTTTGCCTCTCCCTCACTGCTTACAATTCCCGAATCTTAACATTTTTTGATCCCCATCATGTGCACGAATGCTTGGTGTATCCTGAGTGCTCTAAGCATCTCATTACACTCCAAGTGCAGATCCTTCCCCCTTAACGTCTCTGCGGTGTGCCATGCCATATTAACTCTGTCAGGAGGGCATCTGGGCGATAAATTGCAAACATGGTCCTTGTTTAGCTCTTGCAGTCAGTAAAGACTTCTCTTTCTTGCTTTAAAGCACTGTACTGACTGTCCCATTTTGAGCCTGGCTTTCTTCCAAACGAGCCTTGTGTGTGGGCACGTGTGGATTATCTCTGTCTCTATGGCTACCCTGAAAACTTTTGAACCAGAAAATTCACTGGAGGAATCGAGCTCTAAGGTACTGGTTTCCTACAGCTTTTATGAAAATAGTTGATAGGTGGTGGGACTGTACCTTGTTCATGTCTCCTGATGGGTTATAGAAAAAACTCAGCCAGTACTAGACATCAGAGAACCAACAATCAGCTCTTGAGCACAGTCTCAGGAAAGAGCTACATAAAAAAAACCACCCACAAAACCAACCTTAAAAATCAAGCTTTGTTAGTTCTATCACTCCAGTGTATTAATATTAATTAGGTCATTTTACTAATTACCTGTTCATCTGTATGTAAGGGGCGATTGATAGCTTGCTGATGGGTCCCAGCTGGAAGCAGTAGAGCACGAGAAACAGACCTTGAGAGTCACGTGTGGGCAAGAGGGGGCTGATTATCACCTCCAAAAGCTCTTGTTTCTCAGGGTTTTAAATCATTTTGGCAATCCCTAAGGTCGCATGTGGAATGGAGAAGTGCTCTCTCTCTGATGAGGGTTAAACATGTGCTTTTTAAGAGAGAATTAGTGCATGTAAGCTATTCACTGGTGTGTGCCTGCTAAGAGCTGCTGTCAACATTTTGAGAAGATAACAAGTAACAGCAGTTACAAATATCATCATCATCATTATTGTGTTTTGGCTTTTTTCAGACACCTCCCCAGTTGGGGATTTAAAGATGTTTCTAATTAGTGTTTCTGGTGACAGGAGATGACTTGCTGAGACTCCTGTTGCAGCAATGTCTGTCTTCTGGGCCTCTCTGGAGCTTATCCTGGGATGAATATTGTCTCTGCTCCCCTCATGAAGGTCACACGCTCCGTGGTGAGCATGAGGAGCTAAAGCAGAGGATCACCTTGTGTTACCACATTTCCTGTGGGTGTTAGGTCTCTTAGAGGGGAGATGTTAATTGGAGACTCATTGGCTTGTCTTGAACCATCAGTTGGATGTGCCAAGTCCTTTTCCTTTCTCTGTCTATTCCAGATGCAGTGGCATACAGCTACTGTCTGGCACCAGAAGTTTTTCTAGCTCCACCTTGACTCTGGGTGCTTCTATGCTGGGCTGGACTTTGGGAATGTGTAACGCTCAGGAAGGAAGGATTTCACAGGAGCATAGAATGGTCTGTGTTGGAAGGGACCTTAAAGATCATCTAGTTCCAGCCCCCCTGCCATGGGCAGTGGCATCTCCCACCAGACCAGATTGCTCAAAGCCCCATCCAACCTGGCCTTGAACACCTCTAGGGATTGGGGCATCCACAACTTCCCTGGGCAACCTGTTCCAGTGCCTCACCACCCTCACAGTAAAGAAGTTCTTCCTAATATATAATCTAAATCTACCCTCTTTCAGTTTAAAACTGTTACTCCTCGTCCTATTGCTAGACTCCTTGATAAAGAGTCCCTCCCCATCTCCTCTGTAGGCCCCCTTTAAGTACTGGAAGGCTGCTATAAGGTCTCCCCAGAGCCTTCTCTTCTCCAGGCTGAACAGCCTGTTTTCATAGGATAGGTGCTCCAACCCTCTGATCATTTTCATGGCCCTCCTCTGGACCCTCTCCAACAGGTCCATGTCCTTATGTTGGGGACTGGATGCAGTACTCCAGGCGGGGTCTCATGAGAGCAGAGTAGAGGGGGAGAATCACCTCCAGCTGTAGTCTCTTGGCAGTCTTTCTAGACTGACTACAGGAGTCAGGTCCTATGGGTGACTTCCCCACCTGTTTTTAAACAAACATGAGTGGTGATATTCCCCATGTTTCAGTTGTTCTATTGCATGCCCAGTGTAATAATCTTTGAAGCCATTTAAACTATTTGTTATTCATTTTGTGAAAATTGGCAGAGATGAGATCCTTTTAATACTTTGAATTTGACGTCAGAGAACCGTGTGGGAAGCATTCATCCATGCCGGTCCCCTGGACAGCCAGCCTCCTTGGTTCTGCTCCTTGGAGGATCCACCAGTTCATTGTCATTTTGTGCAGAAAAGATGCTGAAACTGGCCTCAGCCTCCCTCGACCCAAGAGTATTCTGGTACTAATCTGGCCATTTTAAGACAATTGTTCCTTTCTGCCTTGCCAAACCTTTTCTTTCCTATTCTCTGTATTCTCCCTGAGAGTTTCTGCTGCTGCTTCTGCCCCTGCTGATGGCAGGTTCACATCTGTCAGAGCTTCCTGGTTCCTTCCTCAGCTCCCTGGGCCCAATTTCCTTTCTCCAAGTGTTTCTTGATCATGCAGCAAAGCGCACCCTTCAAGTTCAGAAACTGCTGTAGTCCCCAGAGGTTCATCCAGGTGGGAATCTTCATTATGGACTGGGTTTGGACTGGTGCTTATTTGGCATCAGAGCAGAAGGGAGATAGGGTCACAAACTAACACTGCTCTCAGAAAAGGCATAGCAAAGGCTTGGTCCAAGATGTGGAAATGTGGAGGGGAAACAAAGAAAAGAGGGAAGAGTGTTCTTCCCTGAAACAAGAGCTGTTGTTGCTCAAAGCAGGAAGTGACATAACATTAGATATAATTGATGTTGTGGCATAAGTGGTGGAGACAAGGCAACAGAAACATGGAGGTACCTGCCTCTGGACATCTGTACGTGAACGAAAAGCTGTCTCAGGAAGAAATTCATCTGTCCTGGATAGAAATTACTGTGGATGGGAACTGGTTAGGGCAGGTTTACTTCAGCAAAAGGTTGCATCATGCAGCCTTTTTTCCCTCCCTGTAGGCCATCTGGGGATTTCCTGGCTGATCCTGTTCATGCTGCTTTCCCTCGGTGCTTGAGATATCTCTAATAGGTGCTTGTGAACAGCTGTGGTGGAAGAGCACAGAGCTGGCCTATCTCATTAAGGGAAAATGGGTTTGTAGCAACTAAGGTGATTTGGGGGCCTTAATCAGTGCCTTCAGTGGAAGATAAGGGTTGGTGTTTTTTTCTTTTCATTGCAGCCTAGGAAGGCACAATGGATCTGGTGAGATAGGTGTATGGCTCTTGTATTCATGGAAGCAATGAAATAAGGTTCTCTACTGCTCTTGGCAAAGAGTCCTTTGCCCTGCTGTGTTGCTTCAGCAAGGTGCTCTGATCTTCCAGTCATTAGTCATCCTCTTGTTATTTCATTTTGTGTAAGAGATTATAACCAGCTGAAGAGATAGGGCAACATGAGAGACCAGGCTGCATCATATACCGCTGTATTGTTCCTTTGTCTTTGCCTTGTCCTCTTTCCAAACCCATGGCCATCGAGACCATACAATAGAGACCCGGCAAGAGCATTCTTTATGGTGAGAGGAGCAGCCAGTTCCAACTTGTGCAAATCAAGTTGCCTAACCCTGGAGTTACACTATCCATTGTGGAAAAAAACAAGTCCGGAGCCTGGAACTCTATTCCCGGCTCTGCCACTGCATGATGCCTGCATGATCTTGAGCAGATGACCCTGAGTTACTTCAGCTTGCCTGTCTGCTGTATGTAAGCACTGTGATGGTGCAGTGTTGATTTCGGAGAACTTTGAAACCTTGATGCATTCAAGGACAGCAAAGGCTCTAGCCTGGAGGACTTCTCTGTAATGTGGCTGGTTACTGCCGCCTTTGAGTCAGCCAGGCCCCAGGAGGTGGATTCGAGGGAGCTCAGCTTCAGGACCTGAACCTAAAGATCCATATTAGCTAATCCAGTTGTGAAGCAATATGATTAGGGGTGCTCAGCTCTTCCCTTAAAGCCTGACTGTTTTGCTTCGATGAAGAAGTCTTTAAGAGACAAGATTATCTCTAACTGGATTTGTTAAGCAAATTGTACACTGAGACTCTGTTGTCCCAAAGGGACTTCAGGTCAACGTGTTCATCTTAAGTGATAACAACAGCATTTGACAAAGTGGCTCAGGTGTAGAATTAGATTTATCACTTCTGGGAGGTAGAGTCTGACCTTTGCTCCTGGGGTCTTACGGTTCTTTCAGGACCAAACCTTGGTCCCTCTGAAGCTGTTCACTGACTGGGAGCAACTTTCTCCCCATGAGTAAATAGCTCACTACTGCCTGACTTTTCTCAAAGGCAAGCTGGAGACTAAGGTTGCCTGCTACGTGCCTAGGCTCACTTATGTTTTGGCACGTACACCTCTGATATGAAAAATGACTGGGTTGAGAAAATGCAAATCACTTTTGCAAAATTGCTGATCCTTTTTTTATGGGAGGGGAAAAAGGCGCATCCAAATCTTTCCTGAAAGTCCCGAGTTTGAGGAGTGTCCGACCTCTGCCACACTCAGTAATGGCAGTGCCTGGTGCCAAGCAAGAAATAGGGAGTTTTTCAGCAGGTAACAAGGTGGTATGGTTCGGTGGATTGTGTGTGGTGCTGTGGGGAAACAGCTGCGTTGCCCCCACCCTGCTGGGTGGTTTGAGGGTGGGAGCCATGTCAGGGTAAGCATCCAGAGGCAGCTGTCTCTCCTGGGTTTCTGGATGGGGTCATCTTTGCTTAATCTGCATAGTCTGAGATAAAAAGCAAGTCAGATGTACAGCTCAGGGTTAATGCCTGGGGTTGTCTTAATTTGGGCAGCTGCAGCCCATGAGTTTTTTTTTGTGAGGAGCCAATCTTTGGAGTGAGGCAGGTGAGGTAATTACCACAATCTTTTTCCTCTCAAATTTCACTGAACAGTTCCAGCCTTTGCAGGGCTGAAAAAAGAAAGAAACCTGACTTTTTCTCCCCCCTTCCTCCCCCTTTTTTGCTTTAACCTGTATGTGCAGAGATAATAGTGTGCCAAAGTAAAGTGGAGTTATTTATGTGGCACTAAAAGTACAGTCAGTGTCAGATCAAGGGTCTTGCACCTAAATATCTTTTCAGTGTGGCTAGATGGCTGTCCTTGCCATAGTTACAAGGACTTCCTTCTATCTGCTGGCTTGATGCTAATAGTCATTCTGTCAAGGATGGGATTTTTATGATCCCTTTTTTATAGATGGGCACTGCTGCATAGAGTGATAAAATTACTTCTTCAAGGTCTCTTAAGGAGGGGGAAGCAAGGTAGGAGGGCTTGAATCCAATTCTCTTGAATCCCAATTCATGAACTTGGCCCTGAGACTGTTTATGGGACCTTCCTGGTGTCAGGATTGACTTCCCTGAACTCAGCTGTATTGCACCAGCATAAACTGCCTTAAGCAGATTACGGCCAGGGCCACATTAGCTGCTTTCAAGGACTTCACTGTGTTTCACAGTGAATAAAAATTGGAGTGGGAGAAGGAACAAAGACAGTACTGAAAGCAAAACTCTTTGGCTTCACGGTCAGTAACAGAGTGGGCACTGGGACTTTCTTAGTCTACCGGAATCCATTTTTGTCTTAGTCTAATTCATCCTCTTTCATTTGCATTTCCCCTTTTATTTAGATGACATTGGTTTTGATGAAGAAACGTGCCAGAGCCTGTGACTTCCATGACAAGTCCATTCATAGTCCCTCCCATTGAGGCAACACTCCTGACTCCATCTCAAACAGACCGAAGATAAGGACACCAGTAGCAAAGCCTTAAATGATCTTCAGTGAAGGGTTTTTGTGGTGGTGTCTTTGTGTGGTGGTGTGTTTTGTTTTCTTTAATAGTATCCTCAGAAAGGAGGAAGGTCTGGGTGGTTGTGATCAGAAGTCAAGAGTTGGTGACACCACGAGCACTAGCATGTAGACTGGTAGTGGTGTTGTCCTAGCTGTAGTAGGCTAAAGACAAAGGCAAGGCAAGCTTTGTGGGGAAGGGTAACCTCTCTTATTAGGCTGGTGGCCAAGCTTTTAGGTACACAAGTTGGTCTGGAACAAAGACAGCAATCTTCAAAGCTACATTCAGTTTGAGAGCAAATACTCTGTGCTTAATGAGGTAGGTTGATCAGGTAGATTGTTGGAGAGAAAGGTAGTTCGCACCTGCATATGAAAGGGGTGTTAGCAAAAAATGTGAAATTAAGGAAATTACCTTCTATGGGGAAGAGAGAGAGAAGTTAACATCTATTTAACATGGGATTAGCTGGGAGGAGGCAGGACAGAGCTACAGCAGGCAAAAAAGCCAATCTCTCTGTTGAAACCAGGATTTCTAGTAGACTTAAAAATGCTTGTTTCCAAGCTTGCCTTTTGAAGGTATTTTATAGGTCTCTCTTGAGGACCATGGCCAAGAGGTCAGAGGCTGCCCAAGTAAGGGATGTGCCTTTTCATAGCATCAGTAGTTGAGTTGTGGGGCTGCTTCCAGAGGATGCTGTGAACGCTTGGAATTTCGGAGTGTTCAAGAGGAGGCTGGGAAAGTTAATGGGGGCCAAAATGCCCTCAGTCTTCCATCTCTACCCACTTTTGTCTACTGCAGGAAAATAAGGCTATGTGGACCTGTGGTCTGAGCTGGTAAGTTGTTCCTGTGACGGGCTGGTTGTTTTGGGGAGACATCCTGGTGACAGGACCATTTGAAAGTATTCACAAAATACCTTAGGAGACTTAAGTACCTTGGGAAATAGCCATGGGAGGATAGATAGATAGAGCTGCTGACTCTGAAATGAGGGGTGGCAGGGGTTGTGTGGATAGATCTCTCTGCAATGTTATTAGAAAGATAAATGTTACCAAAATAATATTGCTGTGGGAACTTAGGAATGTATCTTAATATCTAGGAATACACATTGGCAAACACGTTGTATTAATAAGGTAAAACATAGATATTCCTGGATGTGACAGCCCAGATTTTTTCATTAAATAGTAACAGCACCAGCAAATGGAGGTGCTATTTTAGGTTTTGTTTTGGTAACTAATGTTGATGTTACAGGAGGGCCTCGTTGCACAGAGGAATCTTGGGCTTAGTGCTCATAAAATGGATTCCTTTTAAATTAAATGGAAGCCTAAACAAAAGTAGGTCTGGAACTAGGATACTTGTCTTTGAAAGGGCAAACTTTGAAAAATGAAAAAACCTGGTGGGTGAAGTCATCTGGGCAGAGAAGCATGAGAACTTGAACGCAGAGGATGCAGAGCCTCTCTCTAATTCAGAGGTGCAGAAACTATCTGGACCAGGGATCCCAAGCAAAGGAGGAAAACACGGCAGGAGAGGGCTTCAGGCTGAAGCTGGTGAATAGCCACCTTAAAAAGGATAGTTGGGATTAAACAGAGAGTCGGTAAGGAATGGAAAAAAAGACTAATCGGCAAAAAAGCAGTGTCTTGGAGGTCAGGAGGGGTAGGGATAAAATGAGAATTGCCAAAAGTCAAGCTGTGTTAGGCCTGGCAAAGGAAATTAAAACAAATAGCAACAGGTTTCTCAGCTATATAAATAAAAAGAGACTTGAAGCTGCTGTGCAGTGAGGACCAACTGGAGATTAAAGATGATCTAGGTATGGCTCCAGTATTAATCAAACTTCACTTCAGTGTTCAGTACAGTTGGAGGGGAAGAGGACGTGGAAGCCTTAAAAACTGAGGAGAAAAGCGAAAGTCAAAGGACTGAAGTGATTGAAATCAGTTCGAGAGCAGAGGCCAGGAACACTGACCACACTTTCTGAAGGGACCAGGACAAAAAAAAAAAAGTCACTGTCATGAATAAAAATTTTTAGCTCATGCTGGTAAATAGGAGACAGGGACCTGCTTTTTAAGGTTGCCAGTGGTGGCGGAGTGATTCAAACAGATACAGACCCATTAATCTAACTGACACTGTAGCAGGTCTGGAGGACGGAGTAATAAAGGACTTGAAGGTAAATGCCAAACAGATGAAGCAAAGATGGATCATGCCAGGCTGAGCTGATACTTGTGCCTGATTACACTACCCTTCTTTTCTGAAAAATCAGTTATCTGGTCTGTGTGATCTCTCATGGAGCAGTACCTACAAATGCATGTGAGAAAATATTTCTTAAAATGGGGACAAGGGTCCACTACAACTTCAGTTTGAGAAGTGGTAGGTGAGGGAGCGACAGTGTCTTGTGTGGGGATGGTGGGGTTTGGCTGCAGAGGAGCCCAGGGACAGGATGGCCCTGGTGGAAACCGTAGGTGTGAAGGTGTTGAATGTTTGTGATTGCAGTGAATTTGTATCATTGTCAAGGACAGAGAAAGCTCAGGAAAACCCTTTAGGGTAAGCGATGTGAAGGGGTGACAGGGTCAGAAACGGGGTAAAACAGAATAGTGCAGAGTGCTGGGATGGGCAGTAAAAGACCAGACTGGAGACTTTTTTTGATGATTGGAACACTTGCTAGCAGGATTCCTCAGTGGACAAGTAAGACCTGTACGTCTTAATCCCAGGGTGAGGGTGGACTGGCACTCAAGTTCTGCTTTGCAAAAACCACAGCATCCCACAGGGGGAGGGAAACGTTAACCCCTCTGAGAGCAGCTGTCAAGCCCTTGGCTGCAGTCATGAGCTTGAAAAAAATGGTTGTGGGCAGGGGCAGGTGCAGGGACGAGCTCCAGGGGAGCTGGAGCATGTGCCACGGGGAGGGCTTGGCAGGGGAGGACTTGGCTGCTCCCTCGAGGTACAGGAGGGAAACAAAGGGAGGGAGGGGAAAGAGTGTTGTGAGCTAGAGAAGAGTGCTGGCATGCGGACAGCATACCATAACTTGGACCTAATAATATCCCATCTAGAAAACACAGCATCTTCTGCTGGCTGGAGCACTGTCCTTCTAGGACATCTCCAGGTGAAACCTCGAGGGCAGGGCAGATGCTTTTCTGTTCCCAAGGAGGGTGTCATGATGTGGCTGATGGCAAGTCCCGCATCCAGTGGCTCAGGAGGCCCTAGTGCTAATCCCAGGAGGAATTTTGGTTTTCCCTTCAACAAGATTTTTTTATTATTATTATTTTTTGTTTAGTTTTGTTTGTGGGCCCAGCAGGTTTTGTCAGTGCACAGGGAAATGTAGGGCTGACCTTGCCATGCTAATGTTCCTTCAGCTTGGCAAGGGGTAAATTTTGTCACGGGAGAGTGGTTGTTAAAGATCAATATTTATCCACCAAATTCAAAGTAAAATTGTGCTCTCAGAATTTGGGGTCTGGTTCAAAGTGTGCTTGGATCTAGGCTAAAGTACTGCTCCTCTTTAACAATAAGTCAGTGTACTGAATTTTCAAAGGAAATGGAGATGTAGAGAATTTTTCGCTGTCTTTGTTAATACTGTTTTCTAGGTGCAGGACCCCAGTCTGTATGTTTTCTTTTTTAAAATATATTTCATTTTTAATTGTAGCAAACCAAGCAGCGTGACATACTTTGACCTAAAGCGAGTTTCCATGTATTTATTTATTTACTGAGATTTTATTGCTCAGCATTTCAGGGTAACAGAAGTGTCCTATGTGTTTGTTTTCTGTAGGCTCTAGAGTTTGCCCTGCAGCCAAGCCAAATTACTCCAGCTTTGGGGGAAATTGAAGTGAGGAAATCTGTACTTTGTGACCTTAAACTTTCAATGAAAGGGGATTTGGGGAATGGAGAAATGGCAAGTGCTCAGTAAGTGAATATTTGCAATGAGGAAATGGGGGAAGATTTTAAAACAAAGCCCTTGTACAATGTCATTAACTAGATACCATGGTAAAGATGGGAAGCCCTTGGCAGAGAATCGGTTGCTAAAGTGGAGGTATCAGGTACATCGTCTGAGGCCAACAGCCGCCGACAGAAAGAGGGAAAAGGATAGCTGGCATCTCTGATACTTTAATTGCAAATGAAACAAAAGCTGGCAGGCAAGAAATTGAGAAGTGTCACATGCCTTTAAGGTTTCCAAAAGGCTCTTCCCCAGCTTACAGTGGTCCTTTGTAGATTGCTGTAGAGTGATTTATTCCCGTGACTCACGGAGGGTTGGATTTTAGGCATTTGCTTCTCCCTGCTTCCAAGTTCCCCCTGCACAGCCGTGCTGCCTTTGGGGCAAAAGAGCAAGATGCACTTCAGACTATTTATGGCTCATTCTACAATTTCATTCTGGGAACATCCCAGGGAGGCTGATGGCTCTTTCAGTGCCAAATATTCATCAGCCTTCTGCCATTTTCCAGTTAATTTGTCTGGATGACTCCTCCGATGACTTATCACATTTTCCACCACCTGATGATTTATTAAGAGGTTGTTCCTTTGTCTGTCTCTGGGGCTGTTTCGTTCTATCAATGCTGCTTCTTTTCCTGTCTGATTTAAGGATTCATGCTAACCTCGTCAGTCGTGGCAACTGATCAAGGCCACTTTTGTAAGGAATCATCATCTGGAGACCTCCATTGCATGCTCACCAGCTCCACAGTAGCAGGTCTGATTTGACCACTGCCCTTTTCTTTGACAGAGGTACTTGGTTTAGGGGTCAGTCCATGTGATGTCAGGTCTTCTTGGTGCATCCATCTCCGGTACTTTTTGGGTTCATTTTTCACAGCTTTAAGGCCAGAAGGAGGGTTTGCAAGTGTCATTAATTCCTTTCTGGTCTTCATATACTTAACTATAGGTGAAATAAAATTTTCCCTGGTTGCTCTTTTTCCTTTTTAATGTCTTATCTGACCAATTTATGCTGCTTTCTTCTGTGGCGCTCTATCACAGCTGTATTTTAGGAATGAATAAGAAGCTTGCAGGGAATTTTCTCTACAGGTTTTATTCAGTTTTACTTTTCATTATTGATTAACAGTTTCCATTCTCCTCTTCTCTTACACTCCCTAATAGTAAATATTTATGCTGCCCCACCAATTTACATAGTATTCTGTGGACATCAAAAGAGGCAGAGTCCTGCCCCACCAGTCACACTGGTCTTTCCATGCATCTCCTGTGCTGCTGGGGGGCCACTGGGAGCCGAGATGATACGGCTTTCCTGGGGAGGACCCAAATACTGGAGGTATTGAGTGCATTTTGCTCCTTTGGAGCTCACTATGAGTGGAAGACCTTCCTACTTCTCCTTCAAAGAGAGGGGAGGACATAACTGCTGGTGATGTTTCATGCAGAGAGAGTGAAGTAGTCTGATAATTCGCTTGGTGTGTCTAGAAGAGATGGCTTATGTGGCGTGTTATTCGGTCTGGTCTGTGTATGGAAATGGCAATTGCCATTAAAAACCCACCGATCTTTTGTTCTCTGCGTGTTGGGCTGTTGCAGGATGAGACACACTGGCAAACTTTGCAGGGCGTGCTCAGCCTGCTGCATGGGGTCCTTCTCTGCTGGGGCAGAGGACCCAGCCTGGTTCCAGTAAAACTGGACCTGCCAACTCTGCTGTCTCGACTGCTGTAACAAATCCTGTCTTTGAATGCTCCCTCCCTGCAGAATTTGCATTACTGCTCCTGTGAGGTGTTAAATGCCACCAGTAACTCTTCGCTGCTGACTACAAACCCTTCCCTCCAGGGCTACACCTGTTTGCTGCTCCTGCAGGCACACTTTCGAAGTGATGTAGGAGGGAGACGTAGTGAAACAAGTCTATAACTCGGCTATTGCAGCTCTAGGGATGTCACTGTTCTGGAAGAACTTGATGATGAACAGATCTGTGGCTGTGTAGGGACCAACACAGTGAAGCTGGCAGAAATGAGATCAGCATTTTGCGATCAGGATTTTCTTACCCTGGTATGCAATAGGAAGAGTCAAATGCAAACATGATGATGGCAAGCGCATGTGGCTGTCCATCTTGAGGCCTGTTCAGTGCAAACTGGGTTTATCTGTTTGCCAAGAGCAACATGCTTTTTTCCCCTTTAACCCTCAGCAAGCCTTCTCGCTTTAGCCTGGCTGACACATCACGGTTTATTTAGCAAAGGCAAAGCTAAATAAAGACAGAGGGAGAGATGTGAGAGGGGCCACGGCTGGGCTTTGTGAAAAGCAGGGATGGGGCAAGGGAGAAAACAATTAGGAAAAGGCAAGCATTTTGGTGCGGAGTTTTAGAATGGGACTTGTAATGTTCAGTGGTAAATAGCCGGTTAATCAATGCCAGATCGTCTGTTGGACGTCCTCTTAATTACTTCAACCTGTGCCAGACACTGATATCCTTGAATCCTGAAAAATCCTATTAGAAGGTGCTTTCATTGGGGCCCAGCCAACATGCTTCCCAGGCTTTTGAGAAAGAGCAGCCCGTGACGAGCGCGAGTGCCGACGGGCTGGGGCCGTCGGGGCAGTGTCGGGGGTGGCACTGGGGGGGTCTCTCCCGATGTCGGGGCACCCCGCGCAGCTTGTCAGGAGCTTGCAATGAATCCCTTGCTGTGGGGTGGCGTTCCCGCTCTCCAATTAGACAGGCAGCAGTAAGAACTGCTGCTGCTGCTGTTTTCCATGTGCTTTGGCTTTGTTCCTGTGCCCTCGGCTTGTGCCAAGGCCTTCTGTATTTGTGAAAAGGCCGGGCATTTTTCTTTCTCTTTAAAGAAGAGGTGTCCTGGCTCCCAGCCCCTCGCGAGGGCTGCAGTTGATTTTGGAGGCGTGATGGAGGTGTGCGTGGCACCAGCAGGTGCACCTTGCTGTCAGAAGGTCACCCCTTGATTAAGGGGTCTTCAAAACCCATCTCAACAGAGTGTGAAGACCTGCAGTTTGGTGTTTAGGTCTTTCTGCTGACTTGTTTCTGTGGGCTGAGGTGGAGACCTGTGAAATTGTGAATAGCGGGAGAAATGAGAAGATCACTATTTGTCAGTTTCATTGGGCATCCCATGAGAAGATGAAGCAGCACATCTCGGGGAGCTGGGCACAGAATTAAACCATGAAAGTCATTGCTGTAGGAAGTTAGAAGTGTCCTTGATATAAATGGCCTCTAAAAGGAAGTATAGAAATAAATTCATAGAGGGATGGCTGGCTATAAAATATGAAGATCCATGTGCTCGGAAAGTCCCTATGCCATTGGTTTCCAGAAGCAGAGGAAAAGATCAGTCCTTATGCTCCTCCAACATCTGCTGCTGACCACAGCTGTAGCTGCTGGTGGATTGTGGAGATCGCAGCCCAGTGCTGGAAGAGCACACTGGTGCCTTGGCAGAGAGACGTGAAGAAGAGTCATGTGCTGGGGCCTCAAGCAAGCTGTGTGCAGCTGGACAGGTCTGCTCTGCTCTTCCCTCAGCCTCTGCGTGGATGAGCCTCTGTGTCATGGTCAGCTTATATTTTGGACTTGTGACTGGTTTGGTCTCCGCACAAGGCACTGCCACAGCCTGCTCCCTCTCTTACTGGTGAGAGTTGCTGCAGATGTCCTCTACTGTCCCCTCTCCATGCCTCTCAGTTGAAGGGGGGTTAACACGGGTTGCACATAAGCCAAACTCGGCTCATGGGACGCATGGACCCTGATCAGAGGACATGCAGTCAGAGGCTCTGGTCACAGGTTTTGGTTTTTATATACTGCAGTATCTAATTTCTCTGCTTTCCCCAACTTTGGAAGATGGGGTGTCCTTGTGAGGATGACTTGGGTTGGTCTGCTTATGGATTTTAAAGCCCAGTTGGGTTCAGGCGGAAAGCCTAAAGAGATATTTTTTTGATAGGAAAGATGTCTCTGCTTTGTGCATATGAGCCTTGCTGGAGAAAGGGAAGAAGACAGGGAGAAGTTTAGAAATTGTAATTTGCTTCCTGCCTTACTCCCAAGGAATCCAAAAGAGCTTGTCTTTTTAAAGACAGGATTGCCTTCCTCTCCAGTGAAACAAGAGTGCCTGAGTAACTCTCAAACCCACATCAGCACCCACTGACAGTTTGGGATAGGAAGTGCAGAGTTTAATTACATTTTGGCCCTCTTTCACTTCACTATTCAGATGTTTCTTCTTCTGGGCTTGAAGTCTTGTTGGACTGGGGCAGGAAGGACCAGGGGAGCTCATTCGGCTGTTGCTAGTATGCCTTGCTTTTTGCTCGCTTCAGGGGTGGCTTTTGTGTTTAGACATCTGAGAAAAGATACCAGGCAGCAGGGATAAAAGATGGTTGGACTCAGCACTGCAGCATGAAATCAAACTGGAACACGGCATTGGGAAAGCTGACAGTGCTTTGAATATCTTACTCTCGTAGGAAGGAGGACAGGCAGGACATTGATGCCTGCTTCCATCGGAAGAGTTGAAATCCAGAGCTTACAAGGTGTGATGCTGGCTGAACAGGACCCCCTTGTGGGTGGGGGGCAGGAGAACAACTAGGTGACAATCAGGGCAGCACACCTGGAGAGATGAGTGGTGGGAGTGAGGAACGGACCTGATGGGCATGAAAATCAAACAGTGTCACTGAGGAGCTTGTTTCCGAGTGTCTGAAACAGATTGTGGGAATTGCTGCATCACTTTTCATTGAGCCACTTAGCCAGAAGCAGCAGTAGTCCTGGTTTCAGCAGGTCGTCCTGCTTTTAGCAGGTATAAAGCCCCTGGGCTGTCTGCGTGGGTTGTGTCCTGTGACAGCAACAACTAGCGTTCATTTGTGCATTTGGTGCTTGGTGACAGCTGGGCTGCCCACTGAGCGGTCCCAGCCTCAGTCTGCAGTGAGACAAATACTGTCTGGGGCAGTGTTTTAAAGCCAGGCTTTGGAGGCACTGCTGGTACCTGCCTGTGCCAGATCATGGCCTGAAAGCCCAGGAAAGACGCTGGGCATGCATCCCTGGGAGGATGCTGCACTGGTGCCCTAACTCCTTCCTGCAGGAGGGACCAGTCCTGTTGTTCTCCCAGTGGCTGGGGAGCACTTAGGGTGGCTTAGTGGGAAATTAGCCAACTTTGCAGCCAGTAGTCCTCTCCGTTCCCAGCTACTGCGTGCCTGGCTTCTCCTTTTCACAAGGAAACACAAGCATCTTCCAGCGTAGGAGCTGGCAAAGGGGTTTGCGGGTAACCTTTCCTCTGGGGGCACGAAGGACCTTTGCGCTTCCTGGAAGGGATTTCAAGCGCCCCATGCATCGGATGCAGGCTTCCTGAGCTGAGCTTTTCTGTTCTTCAGGCCACCTGGAAGGATGTGCCAGAGGAGGCTTGCAGCGTGATTGTTTGTGAGCGGTAGCTGGCACCAGCGCAGCCTGCGCTGGGTGGATGGAGGGGGACGTGGGGGCTGTGTTTTGATTCTGCTTTTCCTGTTTGTTGTAACTTGGCAGAGGCAAAGTTTCAGAGACTGCAGGGGCAGCAAGATCCTTTTTCTTTTCTTTCTTTTCTCCCTGGCATGTACTGTGACACCTTCCGCCAGTAACTCTGATTTTTTTATTTTATTTTTTTTTCCAGTGGGGACATAGGGAGGGGGGAGATTGGTGTGTTGAGGCTCTGTAGCTTTGGAGCACATAAACCAGAATATTTAGGATGGGGTTCATTGTCTAGAGGGGAGACTTTCCTAAAAGCAGCTCCCAGCATGCGAGCAACTGTCACAGGGGCTTTTGTTGCTGCTTCAGGTGGGATTTCAGTGGAAAAATTTTTGAAAAGGAAGAAGGAAAAAAACCAAACCCAAAATGCACAAAACCCTCTCCCCAAGGCCAGTTCAGCAAATGGAGATAAAGCAGCAATAATGTCAAGTGCTCAATTAAGCCAGATGTACGTGCTTTAAAGCACTAACAGATGTGGCAACAGTGGCTCTAATGAAGTGGAGTTTTATGGACCGAGTGTGATGGAGGCGGGTGCGTGTGTGCCTGCGCTTCCCGACGGGGAATGGTGCAGCAGTGCTTTTGTTCTGGGGGCTGATGAAAGCCCTTGGAGAGTATGTGGGTGCTCACGACTGATGTTTCCCAGTGTTCTCTCAGCTCCTGCCCCCTTGCCCTTGGAACGGCTGCAGTTATGGTGCTTTTCAGTTGTGGTGGTCTCTCTGAGAGCAGTGAGGGTGGCTTAATTATAGCACTCCAGGGCCATTTATCTAATGACAGCCTCCCATCTTAGTGCTCCCAGGAGGTTGTGGTGGCCCCCTTGATGTGCTCCTTTCCGCAGACCCTATGCCTGGGGAGTTACATTCCCTTAAATGACTGCCACATTTTGTTTTGCAAATTTGGGGGTTCAAAAACACAACGGAGAGCTGTGAGATGCTTTCAGCTGTACGAAAATGAATAAAGGCTGGGTAAAACCTGTTATTCACATGCTGTACAGCACCTGCAATGTACAGGGTGAGTGATACCTGCTGTGGAGCAGCTGGCTGGGTTTTGGCGGTGGAGGCTCACCTTGGGCCATGCTTAGACCATGTGCAGGGTTTGTTTGGAGAGGGACTTAAATAAACATCAGTATGCCACAAGCCAGCTGAAGCTATCCAGCGTTTTGGGGTGAACTCCATGGAAACACATATCTTTCCTGAAGCCAGGGGATTCCCCAGCGTTTTCTTGCAGAAGCTCAGTGTTTTAACTATTTGGCTTGTTAACACAGGCATGGGTGGTTTGCTGTAACTTGGGGACCACCCCACCACCACATACCAGCAGCTCATCCTTTAAAGGGCTCTTTGCCACAAGCCTGGGTATCTTCCAGCCCTTTAGGTGGTAGCCAGGTCCTCCCACCAGGAAAGAGGTGGGTGCTGTGTAGATCAGGTGCACAGCAAACACACTGGGGCACCAGTGTTGAGCACACTGGCTGGATGTAGGTGAAATGCTTTCTGGAGCCATTTGAGTAGAAAGCTGACAGTTGCACATCTCAGCTTCCCTTCCAGTGGTTCAGCTGGCTTATCACATCTGTCTCCATCACTCTGTGTTTTGTGGTGGTCTGTTTTTTAAGCTTTGCAATGCCTCCCTCCTCCTTGGGAATGCGGCCGACTGATGTTCCCCTTTCTTTTCTTCCTTCCTCTACCACAGTTTTATGACTCTCTCTTCCTGCCTTTTGCTCAGCGGGAGTCTGCATACTCCTGAGATTGGAGCTTGGGCAACTTCATGGGTGGCCCAAAATACAAAGTCATTTGGAAACAAAGTGAGATCCAGCCCCTTTCTCTATAAAGGCAAGAGACCAAAGCAATGACACAGCAGGGCGAAGCAGCAGGCTGCCTTGCACTGCTTCCCTCCCACCTGTGTGGGAGGAAACTTCCCCTTCCGAAGGCCAAGTGACATTGGTCTGGCCATGCTGTAGGCTCTGGAGGTTGGAAGTCACTGAAGGACCATAAAGTTGACTTGCATTACTTGCATGTGCACGGCTGTTGCGTGCCATAAACAGTTATTACAGATCAACCGATCTGCAGTAAATTTCTGCCTTCTGGTAGCCTGTCCAGGAGTCTGAGCCCTTCATGGCGTTACTGCATGTGTGTGTGTGTCATTCAGCAGTGGGACAAATCCGCAAGTCTTAGTTTTGGCAAAACTCCTGTTTATTTCAGTAGCAGTCTTATATCAATGAAGAATTCATGCCTGGGGAGAGGCAGTTGCCTTATTTCAGTAAGTGCACATAGTAAGTTAAATAGTAAATGTGCATAATAAGTACACATGCAAGACCAGGTTCAGTCCCGTCTCATGCTGTACTCTAACATGAGGGTTCAAATTCAGCTCTGCCCCTACCTGGAGGAGGGATAAAACAAGGATTAAAGCAATCCAGCAACGTGACTGCAAAACTGAGTGAAATATTGCCCCAAGAACGGATGAACAAAGTATTTTGACATAACCTGAAACAATTGCAATGTTGTTTAGCTCGAACATCAAATGAGAAAAAACCCACAATCTGTGAACAGCTCAACTTGGGGCTTAAATGTGGGATATGGCAACTCGGTAATAGCCCTAAGGAGGAGGGAATGATAATATCTGTGAGTGCTGGAGATAGCTGGGAGATGCTGGTGGGCAGAGGAGACTCACAACTAAATTGCAGCAGATACTGCCTCTTTCCACCTACAATGCAGTGCTCTTGTTTTATCTGGAGGCACTTGTGCTTTGTCCCTCGGGAATGCAGGTTCCTGGCGAAAAAGCAGTCCCAGGGTTGGATTTGAGGCTGGTGCTTGGCGAGGGGGCTGCAGTGGGACAGTAGGTCCAGCAGACCTTGAGAAGACACTGGTGGTAATTGCTCTTTGGCTCTGGCAGGGTTTCCGAGGAGAAGGTAGGAAGGAATTACCATAATAATAGTCCATTTTCAAAAAGGCAGACCTTGAGGAAATGCGCAATGAGATTTGGGTGGGTGGTGAGGGGAGCCCTGGACTGAGCCACCGTCTGGAAAATCAACTGTGGAAAAGTGAGATGTTATTTAAAAACTAGTAATACAAATGGCTGAAGTTCATTCCATTTGCATGCAATAGTCATAATAACTGGAGAAGCCAATGTGGCTTAGAAGGGAATGGAGCAATACCGGAGATAGGCAAGCGACGGCTCTCGCAGGCAGGGTGGGGCACTGCTCTGACCTTTTGGAGGTTGTAAGTATTTTTTGCTTTACTTGTAGTATTTTTTCCTTCTGATTTTGAAGCTTTTCCACCTTTCTGCAGGGTGGAAGGCTGGACTTTTGGCCACTCTGCACACAGCCTTCCCAGAAGGCGTGCAGAAATACTCTGCAATAGACTCTTCTGGTCATGCATTGTTCAGAGTCGCTTTCCCACCAGCCACTGATCTTGATGGGGGTTGTGAACGGGCACCAAAGGGCACAGTTGGGCTTCCAGAGCCAGAGGACATCTTCCTGATGAGCTAAGCCATCCCTGAGGAGCCAGAATAGGCAGAGGGCATTGCCAGAAACAACCCCTAGACTATCTCCCCTAGCTTCTCATATGATAAAGACCACAAAGTTTCCCTCAGCCACCTCTCCTTGGAGCAAGATGTCTTGTATATAGCTAAAGCACCCTACCCAAGAGACACATTATGTGGGTTTGAAGACCCCAATGGGCTTCCTTCAGTAGCACATCTTTCCTTGGTGCAGGTTCAAATGGATTTTTGACAGTCTGTCTCCAGGTAACTTAGTGTTTGTTTGTAACTGCCTGCACCTCAAAAGGCAATCATCTTAAAATAGGAGAAGAGTCTGAACAGGTCCTGTGTATTAAACTTTTTCCAAAAATGTGTGAGGGAGGCAGAAATGTTCAGTGTGAATTTGGAGAAGAGTTTCTTGTTTGTGATTGTGTGTCCATCAGCTCATCAGTCCTTCATCAGCCCTTTCTGGTGGGCTGCAGGGTGTTGTACCTGGGAATCAGCCTTGTTAAGGTTCACAGCTCCTGTAACTCCGCCAGCCTCTGGCTCTCCTGCAGGAAAGAGAGGTGCAGCATCCCAATGCCAAACAGAGATCATCTAGATAATAATTAACATGCAGGCACCCTCATGGAAGCTGTGGTAAGGAAAGCTTGCATAGTCTGGACTGTGGGATGCAAAAACCCCAATGGGCTTGGACTTGGGGTCAGAGATGAGTCTGTGTTTCCTAAAACAAACTAGGGAAATAAAAGTAATTCAAACACAGAAGTAAAATCTGTAGGAAATGAAGGAGGTGTTTTTGTGGTCTGGTTTCATTCTGGAAATCGATAGGGATTTAGGAGCTGAGCCTATACTGGAAATCAGTGCAGGTTTTTTGGGGTGGCTGGAGTACAGAAGACCGCATGGGTGCATGTGAGTGACTGGGGAAGGAGAGCAGAGATTTGGCCTGGTAAGGTTAATGGCTTGTTTCATTCAGGCAGAAGCCCCTAATGACTAAATGGCAGCTACTCTGGGGAGTTTACAGATGGGGTCAAGGTCAAATCGGGAAGCTGCACTGCAATTAATTTAAGCTTGGAAGTGTTTTCAAGTTAATTCATTTGGTTCTGCTGGGAAGGTTGCAGCTTTGTGGAGGGCTAATGGGAGAAGTGTGTTGAAAGGGCTGAGATATGGTTCACTAACAAGGGGGAATGCTTTTGTGGTGGCAGGGAGCTCGGAGAGCCTCACTCAGCAAAACCTTCCAAACATGTTAAGGTCTTTCCTCTGAGCAAGCTGCCTTCACACATGTCGAAGTTCAGCACCTGCTCAAAACCACCGTCATCCAGCCACAAGATGAGACCCCGTGGCTCCTCAGCTTTTAGGTAGGTCCAGAGAGTCTCTGCTGTAGGTGCACTTTGGGATGCTCAGCAGCCACATGCTCGGGGGAAGAAATGAGTCAAAGAAAAGCAGGATTGAAAATGGAAGTTGGGCTGACTTGAAGTGCCCCCCTGCATTTTTGAGGGACCTGAACAGCATTTTCCCTTATCATTCTTGGCACACAGCAAACGGCTGGCGCAGGAGGGAGCAGGATGTTGCAAACAACACTTGCAGGCTCGCTGTTGGCAGGAGGAGAGCTGGAGCAGACCTTCCCCAGCAGTGGTTTGTCCTCTGCTGGGCCCACACAGAGTGGGCTGGTGATGTGCTACACGGCCCATCAGTTGAATCGTTTGGAAAGAAAGCTAACAAAACAAACCCTGCTATTTTATCTCTTCAGCCTGGCTGCACTTTTCCATGAAATGGTGGAAACTTACTATTTTTGAGAATTCTGTTCCTGTTTGAGATGTAGCTGGCATTTGCTGACGTGTTTGTAGATATATTGGGAGGTGGAGGGGGAGGAGGACTAATAGGGAGACAGGCAGTCAAGCAAACACACGCACATGCAGAAACACATAGAGGCAGGCTGTGTTATTGCACAAGTCCTGTATCCTTGGGAAACCAGTCTACAAACATGATTTTTTTTTTTTTTTGTTGTTTTTAAAAAAGAGACTATTTGAAGTAAAGCCCAGGGGAAGGGACGTCTCGGTCCCTCTTCTTCCCTCATCTGATATCAGCTCCACTTCAGTATCACTTCTGTGCTTGCTTCAGGGTGCCAGAGGAGTTTGTGTGCAAAGGGCACAGGCACAACTACAGGGCACTGTGTGTGGTGGATAAGGGGTTTTTCTCTGGCTCTGGACCTAGGTGGATGGAGGAAGGAAAGCTGCTCTCTCCAGCCACCAGGAATGGGCAGAGAAAAGAGAGCGAAGCGTGCTGCTGAAAGCTGCGCTGCACCGAGTCATGTCCCCGGCACTTTGGAGGAGCATAAAGCGTTTCCTGCGGGATGCCCGAGCCAAAGGAAGGCACTGGGTGCCCCTTGGATCACCCCTTGGTGCCAGCCACTCAGGGCAGGGAGAGAAGCTTGCTAAGCAACCCGTGGCCAGAACATGCCGTTCCCTCCCCAGTCCTGCCCTCCCTGCTGGTAGAGATGGGCTGAAAAGATCTCACAGCAAAAATAAAGGGTGTTTGCAGAGCCCCAGGGCTTTTGGCCCCAGGGGATCTGAATGCTTTGTGGACAGCTTATCACAGAGGTAAAACAAGTTCTTGGAGACCGATGCAGGAATTTTCTGGCTGTGGTGTACAACTGCCTCACTGTTACTGATGAAGTTGGTGTGATGAAATAACCCTGGGGAGTGCAGACAGGCAGAGGATCCTGGGAGTCTGCCCTGAGGAGCTCCTTGGCAGATGGAGAGATGCTCTGTGCTGATGGTTCTGAAAGGTTTAGGAGACCAGCTTTTCTGCCAGCCCTCCCAAAAGCTGGGTGGCATGGACACCCCTGGGCTGCCCAGGAATGCTGGCTCTGTGTCATCTGCAAGCAAATGAAGTGCTTAAACATCCACGTGTCGCCTGTGAGGAACCAGGTGAGGCTAAGCAGAACAGGCTGCTGGCTGGGGAGAGGGGACCAGGGGAGGTATAGGGAGGTCCCTGTAGTTGAATCCAGAAAGGGATCACGCATGATTCCTCCCCAGTTAGGCCTGTCAATGGCTATTAAACCCAGTCTAGATGCAGCCTTTGCCTCCTGAACTGCTTATTGCCAGGAGGAGAGCTGGGGAGAGATTGCTCTGTAATTGGGTCCTTTCTTCTGCTCCTCCCCTGAGCATCAGTGGTTGGCCTGTATGAGAGATGTTGTCCTGGGACAGGGGGGCTTCTTCTCTGCACTACATCTCTTCTCCTCCCATCGCCACCTCTCCTACACGGGCCATTGCTTGTGCTCTCTCTGTGGCGCTTCCTAGTCATGATTTTTTTTGTGTGTTTGTGCGAAGAGTGAAACTTGAGCAGCTGCTTTGGTTTTGCCTGCCTCTGGAGAGCTGCATGTAGCCCGGCTTGATTGTGCCGGGGGCCAGACCACGTACCCGTGCCCCCGCGTTTCCTCTCCGCCGCCAGCTGAGAGGGATGCTGTGCCATGGCTCAGCGCTTCACAGTTTGGCAGCGGTAATCAGCAAACTCTGGGTCCTTTTTGGGGTAGGATGGGCCAGAGGGCCTGGGGGGGACTTTGTTCTTGGCAGCTCCTGCTGCGAGGAAATTGCAACGCGCGGTATAATCCCTGCTGGCAAACGTTTTCTGAGGTATCCGAGCTCCAGGTCAACAACACCCACACCAGAGCTATTGCACAGGAACCTTTGCCCAGGGCTCTCCTAGAAATACTTTGCAGACTGATGAGGCAGAGGTCACTGGGGCTGTGGTTGGGGTTTGTCTGCTCCTTCCCCACCTTTCTGCGAGTAACTCCCCGGCCATGGCTGTTGTGCATGTTAAAGGTCAGGTTTAAAGGCCCTGTCAGGTCTCAGGCTGTGAAGGACAAGTGCTGGGCTCCTGGCGGCCTGGGGCAGGCAGCTCTGCTCCTTAAAATAAAAAGTGGCAAGCAAAACCCAGAACAGGCATTTAAATTATCCTGCGATGGTAGAACTTACGGCCACAAGAGGTTATAAGTGCTGGAGGAAAAGAAAAAAAGCTAGATAGACACACAACACTGCTCAGGGTGAAAAGTCACTCTCTGGACGCTGCATTCCTGCAGCCCCAAGCGCTGTCGCTCCTGTGCACGGTGCGGTGCCGGGGCAGGAGCGCAGGCTCCTGGGTTTGCTCATCGATCCCCTGCCCTTTGGACAACGCTCTCAATATTTTCCATGCCTTTGTTTTTTACTGTGTGCAACCCAGGATGAACACCTCTCTCTCCAAGGTAATTAATGAACTGCAAAACACTTTGATGTCTTCAGAGGGAAAATACTGGCCAACGGAGGCTGTGGTTGCTGCAGGAGGAAGATGTAAGCCCCGTCCAGGCTGGGACACAGCCGGGACCTGAGTCTAGCAG
The DNA here is from genome assembly GCA_002844005.1 of Limosa lapponica baueri. Classification (NCBI taxonomy): domain Eukaryota; kingdom Metazoa; phylum Chordata; class Aves; order Charadriiformes; family Scolopacidae; genus Limosa; species Limosa lapponica. The sequence continues at coordinate 1,067,384 of KZ505705.1, read as the reverse complement.
GGCTCCAGGCAGGTTGTTGAATGCCACTTGGGTGAAACTTTCTGTGGGTCTGGGACCTTAATCAGCACTTAAACGATGTGCAAACACCCTGGAACAGATAAGCACACACATGTGAAACCCTGTGGGCAAGCTGTCGTCGAAGGAAAATGAGTGCAGAGAGAGAGCAGGGCTGGAGAGGGTGGCTGCGGTCCTTGGCATGGTGTGTGCTCCCCGTGATACAGGCTGGCCCCCTCGTGCTAAGTGAGTGCTACTGGCTCGTCCCGTCCCACAGCCCAGATACGCTTTGGGGCTCTTCAAAGGGATAAAGATGTATTTTTAACTTCAGACAGCTGCCCTTTTTTGTGTGGTGCTTTTTTCTTCTTGTAGCTCTGGAAGTGGCAGGTTGTTTTCAAGCCCCTCTGTTTCTCAGCTGTCTCAGCAGAGGTGCCTAGAGGTCTCAAGCCAGGTTCCCAAAAATTTCAGCGCTGGAAATTGGTAGCCGCTTTTGAAACTGTTGGCGAGACTGTGCAGCTTGCTACAGATGTTAGCTGATGGCCATTTGAACATGCTTTCACCTCTGCCAAGTCCTCGCCCCATTGAAACCAATGGGATTTTTCCTTGAAAAAGGCCATAAAGAAATCATATTCTTGGCATGGAGAGAGGTGTTTCATGGGATCCACATCAGTGTTCAGGAGAACTTCAGCTATCTGCTTTGATTCCTGCCACACTTGTCCCACCCTGCACAAAGTGCTCTACCTTTTGATCCAAAATAGCACAGGAGATGTTTTCCACATGCCATAGGAAAATGGAAGAACTATAAAACTTAATTGTTTTGGAGTTTGGCACCGCTCTGTTCACAGATATATTTAGCATGAATTGAAATTGGTCAGCAAAAGGGCGTTTGCCAGGATGACAAACGGATTAGGGTTGTATGTCTGAGGCAATTGCATACCTGCCCATCCCATGCCGGTAGGGTTGAGGGGTGGCTTCATTGGTTCATGGATAGTCATAAGCAAGCACGCACAATTTAATTCTTTTGGGCAGTGTTAAAAAGCATTATCTGGCTGTAAAAGGTGTTGTTTGGCTCATGGCATGCTCTGTGTTCTCCCAGCCTCAAGGCTTGTCATTGCTACCTGGCCCATTTACTCTTTGAAATGTGGTCCATCGCACCTGATGCTCAGCCTCCTCCTGCTCATGCAGCTCATCTGTGAAGGAAATGCTGGTACTTTGCACATGGGCCCAACTTATTCTATCCTGTCTCCCTTCCCCAGGGATGGAGCCATCCCTGTAAGCCCCCGTCAGGAGAGCCCATCCTAAGAGCAGCACTGGGTTTGGGAGAGAAAAAGCTGTGATGGGGCTCTGGCATCAGCCCCATGTGGATCATCATCATCAGCAGGGTGAGGGTACGGCTTGCTGTGGCTGGCTTGGCCTTGGAGAGGAGAGCTTGCCATTGATAGCAGCTAGACCTTCCTGGCCTCTGCTCCAGCCTTGCTCCTGTGGTGGTACCGGGGAGCCAAGACCAATCTCTCCTGCCCCTGGGTGTGGTCATGCACATGGACTTGCACACTCTCCTCCCATCGGTGGTTTTCTTTGGGCTGACATTTGTTAGCATTGGAAAGTGAGAAAAATGAGCGAAAATATTATCAGAAGCAGGTTTTGTGAATGAATCAGCCGACAAGAGGCTTACCAGCTCGCCTTCATTTACTAGCGCAGTGCTTATTTGGGCAGATGTCTATATATTTTAGTTGGAGGCAGGAGGGAGTGAGAATCGATGGGGGAAGGCACCGCTTCCAGTTTGCTGCTTTTCTGTCAGTTTGTACCATTGGTTTTCTGAATGAAGCAGGGGACTGCAAAGTGTCTGAGATGCTGCCCTGCTGCTGTGCTTGTTCTTCTGCTGTTGACAGCTTGGTGGGACACCAAAGAGAGGAACACAAAGGACTGTCTAAAGGCTAAAACCTTCCTAAGAAGCTCATTGAGGATCAGAGCCTGGCCAGCCTTGCCCGTCTCTTGCACGGTGCTTTTTCATTTGATCCTGTCTGAAGGGCGGCCTCATGGCCTTCTCTCTTCTCACTATGTGTTTCTAATTAACGGGGAGACTGGTGTATAAACAGAAGATTCCTGCTCAAAATATTCCTTGTTCGGCTCCTAGGATGACAGCCAGACAGCAATCGCCAGGCAGCAACCCAGACTTTGAGCTCGCCCATCTGGCTATCAAACCTGGTCCCAGTTCTCATCTGGAACCAGTATTGAGGAAAGTCATGGACTTTGCCAGATTGGTTTTGCCCCGTGTTTGCTTTTCAGTTGCTACCTAAGCAGCTAAAAGCCTGCAGACCAAATGCACTTAGTATTTCTGGGAAGTGGGATGATCCCAGTATTGGGAGATCTGAGGCCAAAATGGTGAGGAAGTTCAAAAGTATATTGGACAAATCCATTGAGGGATGGGCCTGTCAGTGGCTTTTAAATCCTCTGGATCAGAGGCGGTCTGCAGCCATGACAGTGGTTTTACTGCTGGTCTGCAGTACAAATTGGGAATGCTCCTTCTGAGGTGTGTCCCCAAGCAGCTGCTGATGGTCTCTTGTGGATGGCATGCTGGGCTGGGGTGGCTCTTTGATCCTGCTCACTTGGGCTGTTCTTTTGCCATCAGTCTGCAGACATTTGCTGAGTAAGTTCAGACAAAACTCTTCTTGCAGTGTCCCCTGTTGAGCCTGTGGCTGTCACACCGGAAAAGAGCTTGGAAAGCTGTGGCAGAAATAAAACACTTGCTATTATGATTTTTCACTCTCTGTCATGACAGTAGAGCTATGCTTTGACAAAACATCACAATGCAGCTTCTGAAAAGAGGGAAATGTTAAAATCTGTAAATGCTCTGTGTGTTTGGTCTTCCAAGAAGCAGGAGAGATACATAAATTAAGCATTGTTACATGAGCTAAAGCATCGCTTGCCCTCTGTCGTGCACAGTTTGATGTGATTTCTTTACAAGTGCCTGAGTTCTGGAGTGCTGGAAAGCTGAAATTGGAGGTGCCGGAGAGAATGCTGATGTTGGGAGTTTGGGTGCTACAGTTCCTCCTTGGCACGTGCTGAAAGACATTTCATGTTTCTCACCACTGTGACAGGACCAGAATGGCCTGGTCTGTTACTGGTGTGGGGCCTGTGGAGATGCTGAGGAGCTCCTATATACAGAGACGTACTTAGCCTGGGTTATTGTGGTGAGAGGTGATGTGCGCGCATGGGTTGAATCATAATGTGGACTGGAAAGGACCTCTGGAGGTCTTGGTCCAAGCCCCTGCTTAAAGCAGGGCCAGCTTCAATGTTAGATCCAGCTACAGTTAGCTGTGCTTGCTCAGCCAGATGAGACCAGGCACTGAGGAGGGGTCAGCTGTCACTTTCTGGGCTTCTGGAGCAAGCAGGAGGAATTGAGATCTGTCCTCATTGCCACCATGAAGTCCAAAGGGACTGGAGTCTGCAGCACTGCGACCATCGTGTCCTACTTTGGCAAGGGTTGCTCTCAGAAACGGCACCCAGTGAACTGGGAAAATGCACAAAGCAGAGAGTGGAGGAGGTGGAAAAAGTCCAGTATTTATCCCCAGATTTCTGCTAACTGATTTTGAAACAGCTGAAGTAGCTGGGGGTCTTGCGGCTTGCAGGAGTGGCAGAGTTGGGCCCAGGACATGTGGGGCTGTTCCACGGTCAGCAGAAGTGGCCAAATGCAGAAGAAGGTGGAAGATAGATGAATAATGCACTGTATGACAAACGATGTGAAAGACGATACAGCAAGGACGATCACTGGAATGGCAGGATCTCTGAGGGAAATTAGGGTGGCCATAAAACAGAGGCAAGGCATTTTTGAAAGCAGACCTGAGAATTTATTTTAGCACATTAATATTGAGTAAGTATTCCTGGAGATACTCTGGGGGATGATAGATGGACTCAAGGTATTGTTACTAATCACTGTGGTTTTAAGTTTTGGAGCTGAAGTACACTTGGCATCCTTAACCCAACTGGACTTCTGATGGGAAAATTACATTCTTCGGGAAGTAATTTAGAAGGTCAAAGAAAAACCAGAAAGAACTTCTCCAGCAGTGATTTCCCCTGCTCTCTAAACTGTCTTTTAGTGTGGTAATAACTCCAGAATGAAAGGCTCTATTCTCACCTTCCAGATGAAAGGGCTAATGCAATTTAAAATTTTTGCATGCAAAGATTTTTATGGCTTGGTAACTGGCCATGCTTGAAAGCGATCCAGGATGGGATGAACACGTGAGGGAGTGCCTGGCTGAGCTTGACCCTTTCCTTGTCTGCCCTGTCTCCTGCAGATAATGGCGATGACCGGTCTGAGAGCATCCTTGCCGAGAACCACGTGGATGGCACCACGGGGATCCTGAGCGGAGCCGGTGGGAGGAAGCCTGTGAAGACAGGCATGAAGGAGCTGGCAGTTATGATGGAGAAGGTGAACGAGCAGCAGCGGCAGATGGGCAAAGTTGGCAAGGCCCATCACAACCACGAGGACTCGAAGAAGTCGCGGCTGTCGTCGGGCAGGGTGAGAGGGCAGGGGTTTGTGGGGAGCTAGTGGAGGCAGCTACGGGCTCGCTGGGGAAATGATGAATGCAAGAGCCTTAGCGTCATTTGTAACAAACGGTCTTAAAAAGAAAAGAAAGAAAGAAAAAAGAGGGGAGAGAATAAAAAGGAAAAGCAAACGTTTGTTTTGGCCTGAAGTTGAGGCTGAACACACCATCTGATGAACTTTGATGTGCTGGCGAGGAGGTGTTATTTTTGTTGCAGCTTCACCTCCTGACAGCAGAGCTGGAGAAGGGGGGTCCTGCTGGCTCAACACCTACCTCCACAGGGGTGCGAGCGTGCCCTTTGCCCGTGGACCAGCTTTCTCACACCCTTTTTCCCTAAGCAAGTGCCAGGGATGGCCCAAAGGGATTTGGGAGGTCGTAGGGTGTCCGCCTGCTGCAGGGCAGCCCCAGTCCATGTTGAGGCGGGGGGACTAGAGCCCCCGACGATGGCCTGTGGGCCTGTCACATAGCAGGGAGAGTGCCTGGAGTCCTCCCTGTCCCCTCCTTCCCTGTCACTCTCTCTCTACCCTCCAGTCGTTGGCCGTGGTTTCCCTCTAGTGGGCACCTTGGTCAAGGCAACTAGATGGGATGGGGATGGAGAGCCACCCCAAAAGGTCCATAACACAAATCTGTATAAACAGATAGGGCATTTATATTTGGGGAGTGCAGGGACCGAAAGGGGCTTTAAAAGAGCCCTCACCCCCCAAAAGAACAGGCAAAGCGAGGTTCAAAATAATGTGCAGGCACCATCAACGTAGAGAGCTCCCACTTTGGGAAAGAAAACCCCAAATCTGCAATTATAAAAGCAGAGAGGTGTGGAGTCACTCTGGCTCACATCAGGCGTAATTAAACCAGGCTGCCTTGGCCGGGAGCCCTGACTTGGGGCTGCTGTGGAGCAAGAGGGATGTCTCCAGAGGCTGGCTTCGCTGGGTGCTCTCATTCCTGGGGCTTCCCCTCCACTCCCATGGGGTCTCACATGCTTTGAGTTGCACTTCTGGGCCAAAACTGCATCACAGGTGTGGGATCTGGGCTATGCTCGTGGAAACCTTCCTGGTCTGTCTGGATTAGTCCTGCTTCACATCACTTGTCACCACCAGTGGGACCCATGGGAGCATCTCTGAGGCGTCTCCTCTTCCTCCGTGCTTCCAGGGCCTGTGACCAGGTGTCGTGTTGGCTCATGGCCACATGAGGCACATGGGAGAGATGTGCATGTCTCCCCACCTCGGCATGTGCAGACGTGCCTCTGGGTGCCTGCAGGTGCAGTCAGCAGCAGGCCCCAGTGGCAAACCTGTGTCCTGAGGAGGTGTACGCGGGTGTTCATCCTTACTGGTGTTTCTCTAGTCCAAAGTGTTGATACTATGAATCGTCCTACATTGCCCTGATGGTTTTGTTTGTTTTCTGCTTTCTTGCCTCTTTCCAGACCCCTTGTCAGCAGGAGCTGGATCAGGTCCTGGAACGCATCTCCACTATGCGGCTGCCGGATGAGCGAGGTCCCCTGGAGCATCTCTACTCCCTCCACATCCCCAACTGCGACAAGCATGGCTTGTACAATCTCAAACAGGCAAGTGGGGAGACCCAGAGCCCCAGGGCTGGCTGCGCTCCCAGCAGTGGCCCTCAGCTTAACACACATCCCCGCCATGTGCAGCCAAGGGGGACACGCAGCAGCTCAGGGCTAGGCTGATGTCACACACGCGGTGTGAGGTATGGGGTAAATGGCAAATATCACGCAGGGTGTGGAGAGGTTTAGTAACACCCAGGTGCATTTGCAGCTGCGGGCTAGCAAGTGGACATGTGAGACCCACATCCACACGTGGCTGCGGGCAGCCCAGGGATGGAGAATCTGTTTAGTTCAGAGCCCCTTCTTCCCCGCGAGAGCTGCTTATCTCTCCCGGTCTATTTTCATGTGCTTTGAGCCAAGTCTTGTCCTGGCTGGGCCCCACTTCAGGGGGAAAGCAAAGAAGGGCTGAATGCTGGCCAGTCCTGCAGACAAAGCAGAAAGCACTTCTCCTGGGGCCGGGAAGGTGCACTTTACTGGTTTTCCTCCACAAATTGAGGCTGGTCCCACAGCTCCAGGAGAGATTCCTTCCAGGCGAGGTGGGGGCTGGGGTGCAGCATGCTTCTGAAAGTATTTATGGGACCCAAAAGGATTCAAATGACTTAATGTGTGTCTGAATTTTGACTCCTTGGCTTCATTTATGCAAAACCAGCAGGTGTCAGCAGCTGAGGCATGGAGAAAAAAATGCCAGGAAAAACCTCTTGGGCAGCAAACCACAAGCTTATCCAAGGGTTGCTGGCAGCCATGTGTGAATAGTACCAGGATATGAGCCCCCCTTACAGCTATGTGTAACTAAGCCCTTGGAGGGGACCCCAGAAAACCTGCTGTTTTCGTGGCTAAGCCTTTTTCTCAGGCCTACTTCTACCCCTTGAACCGGAGCATTAAAAAAACCAGAAGAGCATTAAAAAAAGTAGGATGCTCTGAGATAATTTCCATCTGTCCCTTCTCTCCTCCCTGTCCCGACTGGACCCTCACCCTCTGCCTTCCCATGAAGAGCCCCAGGGCCTGTCTGCATCCTGCAGCATTGGCATGTGTAGAAGGGGTGCATGGAGCAGAACTGGTAAATTCCCTGTCAGGAGATGAGCTGTGTCTGGGGACTGAGCCCGGGCAACGTAGCGATGCATCGTGTGCTGCAAAAACCAAGACAGTCTCTGCTGCTCCTTGTGCCTGGGAAAAAAAAATCAGCCTGCACTGAAGGGTGCACTAGTCTCTGGTGCAGAAAATAGAGAGGGGACAAAAATCACTTTCTCTTCTCCCCCCTGCTCAGCCCTGGCTAAGGGCAAATGAGGCAAATGTGAAATGACACCCATTTCCTTCCTTCTGGGTTTCCAGAGCTGAGCATCAGCTCATTTTCATTTTCTGGAAATGGGATGCCAATAAAGGCATTCCCAGTTGCTCGCACCTCCTGTGGGCCAGTACTTGGGTGGTGGGTGCATCCAGGCGCTCTCCTTCTGAGTAGACTTTTATTTCCTCTCTTCTCGTGCTTTTTTTTCCCCTGAAAAAGGCTGCATTTTGACCTCAGTCCAGATGCAAAAAAAGGCTTGAATTCAGCTTTACAGAGTGCATGCAGAGCCCAGCCTGCTGGAGTCACCTCTGTGTCTGCCACTATGCCCTATTCAGAGATGTATCCGGTGGGGCTGGAGGGATGAGCATCAGGTTCAAAGCGCCTGGAGCCCTGCCAGGGCAAGAGGTGGATGATAACCGTTAACGCAAGAAACTTGTCTCTAACGCAGAGGGACAGAGTCCAGGCCCAGATGCACCATGGTTCCTACCTCTGTGTTAGGACAGAGCGAGACTCTGTTTGGAAACATGTTTGGGTCCGGCTATGGGGCCTTGCTCTCACATTTAGAATCATACAATCGCCTAGGCTGGAAGGGACTTTTCAGATCATGGAGTCCAACCATCAACCTAACATTGACAAAAACCATCACTAAACCACGTCACTAAGAACCACGTCTACCCATCTTTTAAATACCTTCAGGGACGACGATTCCACCACTTCCTTGGGCGGCCTGTTCCAGTGCTTGATAACCCTTTAGGTGTAGGAATTTTTCTTAATATTCAATCTAAACTTTGTTTAGCCTAGTTTGCAAGCGAAATGGAGCTCATGCAGCCCCTCTGTCAGTCTGTTTCACCTCTCTTCCCCCGAGGATTTTTGACTCTGTGGGTGCTTTCATCCACAGCTGATAGAGGGTGATGCATCTCAGGCACAGTTGTCATTGTGGTTCATTAAAATCAGCTTTTTGGTTCCTGGCACAGCCCCTGGAGGAAGAGGTCCAGCCCTCAGCCTGGACCACTGGAGCAGTGATGCTGGTGCAGCACAGACCCTGTGGTGTCTGAGTGCAGCATCCCTGAATCTTACCTAAATCCAAACTAGTGCCAAATTGCTGGAGAAAGCCCAGCTCTGCCAGCTTTGGGCTGGTGGGGCTGGGAAGGAGTTTTTGTCCCTCTGTTTCTTCAGCTGATGCCTGCCCTGTCCCTCTCTGTGCAGTGCAAGATGTCAGTGAATGGGCAGCGTGGCGAGTGCTGGTGCGTGGACCCCATCCATGGGAAGGTGATCCAGGGCGCACCCACCATCCGCGGGGACCCCGAGTGCCACCTCTTCTACACAGCCCACGAGCAGGAGGACCGGGGAGCACATGCCCTGCGGAGCCAGTAGATGGACGTGATCCCGTTTGCTGGAGGCGGCTCACCGTGGCCCCAGTGCTGGATTTTACATGGGTTTCAGCGTGTCTCTTTAGGCTCTGGAAGAGACTGGGGTTGGGTCCTGCGTGCTGCCCTCCTTCCCCTGCTGCCTGGCTCCTGGGGAGGGGAGGGATAACGGGAGGAGAAGGGCGGGGGGGGGGTTTGCAAGGAGAAGGGACTGCTTTCCTATAGTCTTTCACCCAACGTAAGCCAGAGAACCAGTCTTTTTTGCTCCTCGCTCCGCAGCCCTGCTCTCCCTGCTGCTTTGTGGCATCTTCCCGCACCCTCCAGCACAGAGCGCCGTGTGCTCCCAACGCATCCCAGGGGACAAAACCCCTTGCTATGGGTGGGACTGGGACAAAAAACAAAGGAAAAAAAAAACCCACCCCACCCTTTTCCCCTCTTTTCTTCCCTTCCCCGAGACCAAAGACTGTAAATACTGTGTCGCCTGCCTCTTGCGTCCTGCCGGTCCCCTGCGCCCCAGCCTGGCCATCGGTCCTGGCATGGGATGTGGTGTGGGAGGGAGGGAAGGAGGAAAGCCCTCAGCTTCCCAGCTGGAAAATGCTGGATCATCCCCCAGGGAGACATGAGCGAGGGAAAGGGCTGAGAATGAGACAGCCCCCCTGCAAAAAAGCACCCTTGGATGCTTCCCTTTCTGGTGCTGGGGGACAGCCAGCCCCACAGGGACCTGGCTCCGGCTGCTAGTCCGGTAGACAGGGCCTTTGGGTGACGGCAAAACTAAACACTTGGTTTTCCAGGGGATTTGAAGGGCTATTGCCCAGTATTTCTTAGGATCAGCTAATGTTGAGGGAGCTAAAGTGAACGTGCTGGGGCTGGGTGGAAGGATGCCTGTGTAGATTTAGGATAACAAGCCAGGGAGTGTCTCTCTCTCTCTCTCTCTTTCCCTCTCTCTCATTCTTTCTTTGTTTCTAGATAGGAAAAAACCCATCTAAAACCTGCACTCCCAAGCAGCTGCCTTTGTCCCTCCGTTTTCGCTTGGGACTGGAGTGAGCATCTGCTATATTCAGCACACACTTTTTCTTTCTCTTTTTTTTTTTTTTTGGTAAGTAAATTACAGTATATATCTTGCTTTGTAAAGGCCCTGACACACATGCACCCCTCTGCCCACACACACATTTGTATAGATTAAATCCAAGTGATTCCAGGTGCTCCGAGAGTTTTTGCGCTGGACATGCCACTCTGAGGAGAGATGTGTCTCTGCTGGTATTTCACCTGTTGATTTCTTTCTGTACAGAACACACCAACGCTGAGAATAAATAACTTCCCCGTTGCCTAAGCAAGGAGATTTTCTTGGTTTCTTCCCTTTTTTCCCCCCTCTCCTTTTTAACGTGGATACCATTTGCACAGCGATTGCAAAAATCCTCTCCTTGCAGTCTTGGGCTTTCCTTAAATGAAATCAAGCAGGAGTGGGGGACAAAAGCATCTCCCAATTTCTGGCAAATGCTTCTGAGTAGCAAACAGCCTCCAGATCCCACGTCCTCTGCGGGGTTAGCCGCTGGTGACTGCCAGCACACTCCAGAAACACCAAACAGTGCTGGAGAAACACCACATTGGGGTCCTCACTGCTGATACCCCCTCATCCAGCGACTTTGATCTGGAGAAGGAAAAGCAAAAAGCCCAACAGGCTCTGGAGGAAGGGGAGCGCTGGGCTTTGTTGCTTTTCCCCGCCTTTGCCCCACATTTCAGATCCCAAGTATGATGGGCACAGGTGGTCCCTGCAAATTAAACCCCTCACAACTTTGCAAGGGTTTGGATGTGGCAGTGGAGGAGATGGGGAAAGGACCCCCTTTGGGAAGTCAGGAGTGGGGTGTGTGCACGTGGATGTGTATGAGAGAGAGCGAGCGAGAGAGAAAGAAAACACACCTGCATGCAAAGCCAAGTAACTGTACAAATGATGCTACCTGTTTTCTGTTAACATCTGAGGGTGTTCTGCTTTTTCATGTAAACCTTGCACATGCTGGCTCTCATCTGCAGTTTGTACTTTTTGGTTTGTTTAGGAATCAGGAAGTTTTCTTTTGTGTTTTTCTTTTTCTCTTTTGGAAAAGCTGAGCTGCATAAAGTTGGAATAAATTAAATGGGATGCCAGAAAACTGTCATCTTCCCCCTCCCTGCTCCCTTCTGTTCATAGGACATGTTTCCTGATGCATCACACGCAAATTCGGGACTGTTTAGTTTTTGTCCTGAGGGTGTTCTAAATACCAAGCTCGAAGAGCAGCAATGGGAGTTGGGCCTTTCATCATTACTGGTCCCAGTTCTGTGAGCAGGGAGGAACTGGGGTCAGTCATCAGCAGGCCTGCTATGTTCCTGCTCCACACGTGGTACCGTGTGAGTCTGCAAAATGCAACTGTGCCCTCAAGTCAGCGTCTGGCCAGCACGTGTGTAGAGACCGTCTCCCTGCCTAACAGCAGCTAGATTTGGTGGAAAAGGGTGGTTGTGTCCTCCTTTGCTGGGCAGAGAGGATGGTAGCGTGAATCCCCTGCCCACCATGATGATGCTCTTGAAGCTCCCTGAGCTGCTGAGAGGCTGCACAATATTTAATATAAATAATAGAAGTAGTATAAGACCGTATGGCTATCGCTGTCTATATACATGCATATAGCTATAGCTTGTGAGTAGGAGTATGACCTACTAGCCTGCTAGCTGGGGCTTAAAAAAAAAAAAACAGCACTAACTTTTTTGGGTGGAAAGCCCGTTTTTAGTGTCTGCGCGGCCGAAAGCAGCAGCAACGCCCCCCTGCCCAGGAGCGCAGGGAGCGCAGGCAGCGCAGAGAGCGCAGGCAGCGCAGGCAGGCTCGGCGCGCCGCCTGCTGCCGGCTGCGGCTCCTGCACGGTGGGGTGCCTTCGGGGGAGCAGACCCAGCCTTGCGGGGTGACATGGGGGGGGGCAGACCCCTCCCACCTGGCTCCCACGGGGTGGCGGGTTTGGCCCCATCGGTGCTATGGGGTGAGAAAGCCGTCGGGGGGCAGGTGTGCCAGCCCCCGAGTGGTGCAAATAGGAGCGGGGGGGAGGGGGGATATGTTTTAGCCACACTCCTGGCAACCCACGGTCCCCAGTGGGGGCTAAAAAAGCCAGTTTTGCATCCCGCTCTGCTTTGGGCATGTGGGGTGATGCTGGCAGCCAGGGGGTGGAGGGGATGGGGGGCACAGTGGGTGGGCGATGAGGGGCTGTGAGGGAGGATGAAGGGTGATGGCTTTGTGGGTGGAAGGAGAGGCCGGATCCAGCACTGGGGAGGACATGGGGCAGTGGGAAGGGCCCCATGGTGTCTGAGGACCACAGTCTGGCTTGGCTGTCCAGAGGTGGCACAGGGATGCTCCTGCACACCGGCACAACTCTCTCTGTTGCCCAGAGAGGTCGGATGCTCAAACATCATGATGTCCGATCCCAAACTGTGGGGCTCAGTTTGGGATAGCAGCTGGGGGCTCAGCATCACCAGCAGCGAGGCCCTCTCGCCCCATAACCCAGCTGAACGCAGCTGCCGTGCCCCACTGCCTCATCCATGCGAAGAAACTGCTAAAAAATATAGGGCAGCTCTGCTTTAAGGATGGTCTAAACGCCGGTTTGCAATTTTAGCACCGCCTTAGTAGGTTGTTCTGGAGTCAAAAGCTCTTCTAAATCATCGCCACCACATTACCCCACACCCTGTACCTCCCCCAGAACCCCTATGGAGCTGGCTGAGCCCCCCAGGGGCACAGCACGGCTGGCTGGGGGATGCTCGGGGCCACAGCAGCTCGCTGGTGGGCCCCAGCACGCAGTCCACAAGGGTCAGGCACAAGCTAACTGAATGCATAACTTTATTAAATAAATGCTTTGTCATGAGAAAAGACAAAGATCAAAGAGTAACATAAATTATAAGTTGAATAAATAGTATACAGCAATCTTCACTTTTTAATAAAATGTGAGATTTTTTTTTTTTAAGTACAAAATGCTAAACAGAGCATTAAGCTCTTCTTCCATTGTCAGTTTTTCACAAACTGCTTTTTTTTTTTCCCACCAGTAAGATTATGAGTATTTCTTGTTTACTGGAAAAAAAAAAAAAAAACAACAAAAACAAAACAAAAAGAAACAACAGAGCTACCGTATGTATGTAAAGCTATAAAAAGCTACCGTAAAATGTGTAGTGAGTATTGCTTAAAGATAAAAAAAACCAGGCAGGAAACTCGGAATCTGGTGTGTTTAAACAACTGTGTTACAACGGTGGGTAACGTGCATGGTGACGTCTGTCCCGGGGGGGGGGGGGGGGGGGGGGGGGGGGGGGGGGGCACAGTAGGCAGGGCTCCTAGCCAGCGCCAGGACAGCGGTCTGGAAGCGAGGTGAACTGTCAGTCGTTAAATATACAATGCTCCGTTTGGGAAAAAAAAAATCAACAACAACAACAACAAAAAATACCAACCCCCAACAACAACAAAAAAAGAGAGTTTTCACGGGGAAGGGGGAGAAAAAAGAGAAGGGGTGGGGGGAGAGAGCAGAGAAATAGTGCAAAATGCTCTTGTACTAGTGGTTTTCGAGGTCCACTGCAGTACAGACAAGGGGTAGCCCAGCCGCCGAGCGCCGCTCCCCGGGGACATGTGGTGTCCTGACCCCTGTGCCATCCTTGTCCTCTCCTTCCCAGCTCGCATCCTGGGTACTGAGCCGGAGACCCCTGGAGCCTCATGCCTCCCCCCGAATGCACAAATTGCCAGCACTTCCCCGTGTGCCTCGACCCCCTCCCACTGCTCACCTTTTGGTTTTCTCACCTCAGATGCAAAGGAGTGCTGCCGGATGCTGAGACTGGGAACACCTCGTCATTGTCACCCTGGGGGGTGGCCAACCCCTCCCGAAGCCGCTCTCACCCCCAGCCCAACCCCGGTCCTAAATATTAGTGCAGCCTGCAAACAGCCTCGTCCTGCCGGGGATCCTCGAGGGAGCGGGTGGCCGGGGGGGGTTGCTCGGTGCCCTGTCCTGGGAGCCGAGATGGTTTAGGTTGCGGGGGGTGAGGACAGCGCATCCCCCTCCTTGCCTCCTCCTTCCCCCAGGTTGGTGGGCACAGCACAAGCAGTGCCATCCCAGTGAAGGATGTGCAGGGGGAAGAGAGGCTGTGCAGGATGGATTTTGGAGCTCTGGGCTCCCAGGGCCATGGCTGAGACTCCCTTTGTAGGGGGAGGTCAGGGAGGCACCCTGTGTCTCCCTCCCAGTGTCACCGTGACCTGGGAGGTCATGAGACCACCACCTGGTCCTGTGAGCTGACCCTCAGCCTGCAAAAGCATCAGCGCCAAAAGACAAGGTCCGTGGGGAGCTGCTGTCCCTCTGTCTACTCCCATCCCGCCCCGGCAGCACGTCTCCTTTCTCTGCAGCCTAAGGCTTTCAAGTTTTGGGAAATCAAACAACAAAACAAACAAACGAACGAACAAAAAAAGCAGGAAAGAGGGAGAGAGAAGGAAGGAAGGGTCCTGGGGAAGGTGGTACTGGCCTATTACAGTCAGGAGGTTTTGCACGGGGATCGGCAAGCGGAGGAGATGGTAGAAAGCGGTGACAATGGCGACCCGTGGCCCTTGGGGTTGGCACAGGCGCCTCCTCCACCTGCCTTCTTCACCCCATTCTTCACCCCACCGTCACTGCACCATTAGCCCCCCCACCGCAGTCAAACTAACCCTGCTCTGTCAGCCCCGCGGAGCCTGGAGGGGTCCCCTCCAGGACCTTGGCCCCAGCACCAGCCGTGCTCCCCTCCAGCATCACAGGGGTCATCTCGCTCCTATGGGCTTTTTGGGGGGATAGATCTGCTTCTGGTGGCACCCCCTTTTTCACATCTCACCCAAAGCTCCAAACATGTCCCACCAGGTCTCTGTGGAAGTCCATCAGTGAAACTCGTCCCCACCATAACTCTGGGGGAAATAACCATTGGGCATCCAGTCCTGCCCTTGAATGGGGCAAGTGTCCTTGTGGTGGGGGCCTGCGGAGTGCTCAGGGGAGCAATGCTGTGCTGTGAAAGGCTACAAGGGTGCCAAATCCATGATGGAGAGGAGCCTCTGCTGGAGCCCCTTGGTGCCAAATCCCCCGTGTCCCATTCCACTGGTGGGGACCTGGTGGTGCTGCAGACCCCCTTTCCTCCCTGACCAGCTCTGGCATGCTCAAAAGGGCTTCAGGGGTGCAGAAACCCTCCCCCTGAGATCGTCCATGTCCTTTGGGCAGTGCTGGCTGCCAGCTCCAGCTGCGGCAGCAGGATGTGGTCCCCAGTGGGTGTGTGTCTGGCTCACTGGGATCGCAGCGCCCAGACCCCACGGCTCGCTTTCCTTTCCTTCCTTCCCTTTGCTGCAGGATCTCCTCCCAGCACCAACACCCTGGAGACCCTTGTCATGGGGAAACAAGAGGCAACAGTTCCAAAATTGAACATAAAAAATAAAAACAACAAAAAAGTCAGGAAGGCAGCTGAGGGCTGTCCCAGCGCGCCTGAGGCAGTGGGTCTCCGCGGCGTGGTGGCTGCTGTCACTCAACAAGGAGCTGGATCCTGGGTTAAACATAAGGGCCTGACGCAGGGATGTACTGCAGGGTGGCAGGAACCAGCTGTGGCAATCTGAGCGGTATCCTCAATGGGAAAGGATGGAGACCGGCGTCTTCCTACCCATGGGAAAGGCTATCAACCAGCCCCAACAAAAATCCAAGACAAAACAAAGTGTAGGTTTGGTTTTTTTTTCCCCTGGAGCAAACCACTTTTTTGGCTGTGAAAAAATAAAATAAAAATCTCCATAGTTGGTCTTCCTTGTGGCGGCAAAGGGTGGTGAAGAGTTTTGGCCCCGATCCCCCTGTCCCCACGTAGGGATGCTTCAGTCTGGACAGCGATGGAATATCTGCGGTGTCGGCTCGGATGCAGCCCTCGGTGTTGGCGGGGCCCTGATCCCGCAGGCACCGATGCTCCTCCGTAACTCTGCTCCCGTGCTTAGTCCCGCAGGTTATTATTCTTGTTTTGGGAGGGAGAAGCATCTCTCCCCCTGCTTACAGTTAAGCCCTCCAGATTGCAGGTTTCGACGCGAAGTTCTCCAAGGAGGAAAAGCCACGTCCGTGCGCACACACGCTCACACACACGCACATGCACAAATGCTTCCACACCTGGATGGACAACGGTCAGAGTTCCGCTTGTCGAAAAAGATTTCTGACCTCCCGTTCGAGAGGAACCGGCTGGAGAAGGTTGTCTTTCCTTTTTGGATGGTTTCTTTTTCAAGTCCACGAATATTTTTGTGGGGGTATTCGTGCCGTTGCAGGGGCTGTGTTTCCCTCCCCAGCTCATCTCCAGACACGAAGCCAGCAGTCCCACTCCTCCTCCTGATGTGTCGAAATCTGCCTGGATCCGGGGCAGTCGTTTGAGACTGAAGTCAAATCAAGTCGACTCAAGTGAGTCCCAGTGATGTGGGCAGGAGACTCTGGAGGACCGCAGTGAGGAGTGGGCACGCTGGTGCCTGCAAGGTTTTCTCTCGAGACCCTTTAGAGAATGACTGGCTAACCCGAAAAAAAAATAAAAAAAATTAACCCACCCAAAACCCGTACTGGAAAATCACCAACTCAGAGAGCTTCCTACATCAGGGTGGCCTCTGCTCATGGCAGGGGGGCACGGGTGGCGCTGGGGAGAGGTGCGGGATGGCAGAGCGGCCGCGGCTGGTTTGTCTCTGGCTCTGTCCTTTCCTTGCTGAGTCCTTGTTGTCAAGAGGCTGCTGTAGATTCCGAGTCCTCAGTTTCTTCAGGATTTGTTTTTCTCCTTTCTGTTCTTATTTCTTTTCTTATTTCTTTTCTCTTCTTGTTTCTTTTCTTTTCTTTTCTTTTCTTTGCTTTTCTTTGCTTTGCTTTTAGCTTTTCCTTTCTTTTTGCTTTTCCTTTCTTTACTTCTCTTCTTTCTTTCTTTCTCTTTCTCTTTTTTCCCTTTTCCTTCCTTTCTCTTTTTTTTTTTTTCCTTCCTTTCTCTTTTTTCTTTTCCTTTCTTTTTTTCTTCTTACATGAGATGAAAGGAATCGGAGTCCCGGGGCGCGGGGAGGTGCAGAGGGGAGGGTGGAAGGGAGCCTGGGTAGGTAGTGATGGGGTGGAGGGAGGGGATGCGACTTCACTCCACGTTGCTGCTGTCGAACGCGTGGCACTGCAGGTCTCCGCTCAGGTAGTCAGTCCCTGGCAGCTTCATGCCGTATTTGTCCACGCACCAACACAACCCACGCTTCCGGCCTCGGGAGGGCTTGCACTGGGGAGACACCCAAAGGCAAAGATCAGGAGATGGCCACCAGCTGCTGCGTGCCTCCCTCACGCTGGGGATCAGGATCAGCCCCGCGCTTTGCCCCTTTGACCCCAGCAATGCAATCCCCTGGGTAGGACCTAGTTCCAGCTCTCTGCTTTCAGCACATCTCCATCCCTGCTTCTACCCCCGCCCAGGGCTCTCTGATTTTCCCTCCTCCCACACCACTCCTTCAGGATGCTCTTCTCAGGCCAGATTGCATTTGGAGCCATCAGCAAGGCCACCCACCACCAAACATGCCTGAAGATGCTCACACAAACTTTCCCACCAGCCCAGCAGAGGAAAAGCCTCCAGCCTTTCCATTCAGGGCAGCAGACCCTCCCTGTGTGGGAAACATCCCTCCATAGGGCTGTTTCTTACCTGCTTCCTCTTGTAGAAGCCCTTTCGGTCACAGTTGGGGAGGTGGACAGCACGGGGGACCATCCTCTGGCTGCTCTTGAGCTCCTGCAGGGATGCCTCCATGTGCCTGCGGCAGGGACCCTGCAAGTGGGGAAAAGATGGAGCATGAGGAGGGGAGCACCACTCAGCAAGCCTCCAGCCGCAAATGCCCCCAAGTCCCCTGTCCCCTCCCACCAGCACTTGCTCCCCAGGGGACCCCCATGGAGGGCAGGTGAAGGCACTCACCAGCTCAAACTCTTGCCGGAGCTCGGGGATGACAACACGGGGGTGTGCCGTGTTCTCGGCCATGCCCACGAACTTGGCCAGGGTCAGCTTCTTCCGGCGGTCCTTCTTCAGGGCCTCAGCCTTCATATCAGAGAGGCGGCCATGCTTGGGCCGGTAGGCCTTGGGTGGGTACGTCTCCTCTGTCATCTCCGACGTGGTCGGCTCCTCATGCTCTCGGGACTCCCGTTCTGGAAGGGAAGAGGTACCAAACCATCAGGTCTCCATGAGCTGACTGGGGCTTGCTTTTGCATGGAGAGCCTCCTGCCTGACCCCAGGGGACATCTTTGCACCAGGCAGGATGGCAACAAATGACCAAAGAAATCCCTTTCCCAGCTGCTGCCTACAGCCCTGGCTTTATCCCACTGTGTGGTGCTTGGCATGGCTTTTGTGTGACCCCCGAGCTCAGGACAGGAAGGTGCCTGAGGGCATGGAGGAATTGGGGGTCAGGATGGGCTCTTACATAAAATGCTATCATCGTTTGTGGTGTGTCAGTGGAAAAGGACTGGTGGGAGGGTTATCCCACACCCAGAAAGAAACAGTTGTCACACAAAATGTGGCAGAGAAGCCCCTATTTAGCCATTAAGTGACAAATCCACACCCCACCCTGCCATGCAGATGCAAAAGCAAAAGCCAAGGGTGCTTGAAGATGAGACAACTCCAAAGTCAAGGTCAATCCCACAGCAAAGCCACCACGCGACTGGGCAGACACTTTGGCAGCAATGCCAAAGACGTGGCTCACAGGTCCAGGTATCTCAAGGCTCCTCAGCCTGCAGCCCCCCACGCTCACAGGACCGAACCAGCCCCCGTCTGCTGGCACACACCGAGCAGCCGGCAAAGCCCTGGGTTACGCTGCTGAGCGGTACTGCCCTGACCACAGCGGCTACCGGTAGCACTGCCGGCAAGGGAGGAGCATGTTTAGGCTCTGTCCATGGCCGTCACCTTCCTATAGACCCCCGGATTGCCCCAGTGTGACCTGTGCCGGCAGGATGCAGCCAGGAACGGTTATATATAGGAGCGAGCTGGTGACAGTCTAAACTTAGATGACTTGTGACATTTAGTACGGCCACCGGAGTGAAAAAGGGTTATTTCTGGACTAAATTTGAACAGAGTTTAAAGCACTTAAGGCTCCCGGTCTCCCAGTCCCAGGTTCCCAGCAGCCCTGTGCTGATGCCAGGTTTGTGCTGGGGCCGGTGGGCAGGCATGAGGAAACCCACCACAGCGGGATGAAAAGCACCAGAGCAGCTGAAATCCCTCCCTGCACAGTGACTCCTGTGACTTCACTGCCAGGGAACCTGGCTCATGCCCTGTGCAACCCTACGGTGAAGACAGCAGGACACTAATTTTGCCCCTCCTGGGAACATCACTGTTGGGACAGAAGAAAAAGGCTCAGGATGAAAATAAAAGTGGATAAACCTCCCCCCACCAAGGCGAACAGGAGTTTTCTTGCAGACTGGCGGCTCTGTGGAGCACAGAGGCACCTCAGGGAGGAGGAGGATGGCTCTGCCCCACCAGACTGCCCGGGGAATGCCAGGCACACTGTGCCCGGATGCACTGCTCAGCAGCAGATGGCAGCACCAGCCTGTCACACACACCCAGCGGGGTGGCCTTGGAGATGACCAAGGGGACAGGCTGGTCACTGGACCCCCAAGCCTGCCACAGCTGCCAGTCTCCTCTCCCTTCTTGCCAAGGCGGACCTACCCTCTCCCAGCAAAACTGGAAACTTTTCTATGGCCACTTATTTATTAGAGCAGACCCTTTTTTTTTCCTCTTTCCATGCGAACAGAGCTGGGTCAGCGTCTCAGACACAGCACCATCCTAACTACCCACAGCAATGTAAATGACCCCACGCACCACCCCAGGCCTCGCATGTGGGATCCTCTTGACGTTTTCCCCCATGATGTTCTTAGGTTTGGGGTTTTTGTCTTGCTGCAGGACTCAAAGCCCCCCTCTATTACAAGGGGACAACAGACAAGGGATAGGGAAGAAATTGATTAAATTGGGAATGATCTTGTCCCCCAGGAAATGACACTGTACAAGACGCAGCAGAAGAGCATCCTTCGCCACAAAGACATTGTGGCAATCTGAGGTCCGAAAGGAGACCAGAGGCATCTGCATTGACTAAGCCCTTCCACAGCAATGAAACACGCTGTGATCTGTCCCAGGAATCCCCTCTGGCACTGACTGCCAGGGCTGGGCACTGCAAAGCCAGGGCATCTCCCTGGGGTGCTCTACAGTAATTAAGGGGAGGGGAGGATTCACAATGGTGCAGGCAACCCTACAATAACACAAGAGGGACACAGCTTGTTACCTGTGCAATAACAAATACAAGAGGCACAGCTACCTGGGCAAACCTAAAATAACAAATAAACAGGACAAGGCAGTGAGGATTCAGTCAGAAGAACAGGATGGGGTGTCCAGTCCCCTGGACTCATGGTTCAATGGGTGTTTGCAGCACCTCAGTCTGCTCCTATCGCCAGCAGCTTCAGCCTCTGCAAACACCTTATTTGTCTGCTTCCTGCAAGCTGGCAGCAGGCTGGGAGCTGGGGACTAATGTGGAGCCCTTTCGGCAAGGGGAGATGGGAGCCACAGGAGTTCAGTGCCCTACAGAGGGAGCTGAGGGCTGGCGTGCATGGAAAGCTGCCCAGCTCCCAGGCCAAGCACAGCTCTTCTTGCAGGGCCGAAAAAGCTCCTGGAACTGACCCCCTTCACCCTCCCCGGCACGTACGGGTCCCTGCTCAAGTAGCAGTATGACAAGGGATGGCTGTGGTGAGGCTCCTCTGTCTGCTGCTCAGCAGTGGTGTCTAGTTTGCATCTTCATTTCCCAGTGAGAACCCCGTGGATGCCTTGGAGGGATTCCTTTCCGCCACCCTCTCATGACTTTTAGCCTAATTTCCTCCAGCAACATGGGCTGAAGCAGTCCCTGCTCCTGCACCTGACTATCCTAATTTGGTACTAACAAGCCAATTTTGACAAACTGAAGGGCAGCATTCTCTGACACGCAAACTTCTGACGAGCTCTGGGCAGCTGGTGAGGGACCTTGCTGGTGTCAACACGAGAGGGAAAGGCAGAGCTGGGGCAGGCAGCACCCACATGCCCCCCCCCAGCCCCTGCTTCGCCTCCTGGAGGGCTCATCCATATCATCCTGCAGCTGCCCACTGCAGCCGGGACCAGACACCCACCTCAGCATCTCCAGAGATCCTGCACCTGCCTGTCCATCCTCACCCACCAGCTTGTTCGTTAAGCTCCATCTGCCACCCTAGGCTGGCTCGTGGCAGGCAGCATTGGCACTGCTCTGTGTCTGCTCCGGAGGAGACGCCGGCAAGAGCAACACCCAGTTTCCCCGAATGAGCCCTAATTGTGCCTGTCTGAGATTCAGGAAGGAGGCTGGAGTTCCTTGTCCCTCGCTGTCAGGATCTGGCCCGTGGCACAGCCCCTTCCCGCCTACTCCCATCCTCCTTGCCAACCTGGCGATTGGGTTTCAGGCTGGCTGGTGGCTGTTTGCAGAGGTAGAGCGTGCTGCATCTCTGAATTTCAGCTATGGGCACAAGGCATAGGCAGGAATACCCTACTCACCGTGTCCCCAGCCCGGGGACAGTGGGAAGCAGGAGCTGGGTGGCTCTCACATCTCCATCCCTTCTCCCCACTCCTCAGGAGGAGGCGACCTCTCAGCGGGGCTCCCAGGGTCACTGGCCACACAGAAGAATGACATTGCCTGCTAAGCTGAGGATGCCTGGCTAGCCTGGAGGTGAGACCTGGGCTGTAGCCACCTCAAGGGGGTGTTGGCCCTACAGCCAGGGCAGGAGACTGAACTCAACTCAGGGCCACCCCATGGCTTCGTCCTGCTGCCACAGTGGCCTTGGAGAACCCAGGGAAAGAGTGGCAAGCATCTGAAGATGCTCCTGACACAGGTCAGGCCTGAAGGGCTGTGCTGTTGATCTCCCAAGTGATTCAGGCTCCCATGAACCCCGGGAAGCAGAAAATACCTGTAGAGGAACGTGGACTGTCCTCTGCCCCAGGGCTAAGGGCTTAGTGCCTTCTCCAGGCTTCAAGCAGGCCACAGGGAGCTCCACAACATGAGCTATTTCCAACCCTTTCACCCTGCCCCTACAAAAGGGACATGGAATAGCAAAATACCAGGCACAGTTTCTGGGAAGGTGCCAATTGCTCCTGTCCTTGACAGACATCGCCCAGAGCAGCCCGTGCACCTTCCTGCACCTGGGCCAAAACCCAGCCTCGGTGCTTCTGTGCTCCAGACGCTTTGGACACGTGTGAGGTCCCCGCAGGGTGGGGGTGTGTTCACACGTGGGTGCAGGGCGTGTGGGAACACCACCTCCCTGCCTGCTGACGTGACAGAGCGGAGCAGGAAGCTTTTTCCAAATCGCTAGGAGGCTTGAATTTTCCTAACACGTTTTCATCGGTTTCTGGCAGGAAGGCAGGAAAAGTATCTATTGACTGCTGCTGCTAATGATCCGTGCTTGTGGGCACAGCCCACTGCTAGAGGACTCGCTGTCCTGTTCAAAATCCACCAAAAAAGCCACATGCACCTAAGAAGGACAAGCCCAACCACAGCACAGCCTTGCTAAACAGCCCTCTTGATTATTATCATGATTATTACTATTTACAGCATGAGCGCAACATAATGCACCACTTAAGCAGGAAGACACTGAAGAAAGAATTAACGGGGACCTCAGTTAAACTTCTAGCATAGGAACGACAGCGAATGTCACTGGTGGAGACCTTGAGAAGTTGCCTACTCCTTCCTCTGCCCCCAAAGTGACCCGTCTCTGTTCAGAGGTGCTCAGTGCAAGATGGAAATTAAGGGTTACATTACCCAGGGCTGGAACATCACTGGTTACAGAGCAGCAAGTGTCTCTCCCTGAACAGCACAGTGGAACACTGCACCATGTCTCTGCTCTCCACTGGAGGAGGATTTATCCCCAAGATGAAGTACCACCTTCCAATATGCCCACGAAGGGAATATCCTCAGCTGCAGGACATCACCAGTGACCTCGTCCACCCTGCTTTTCCAATGGGCTTGTTGTGATTTTGGGCCCTGGTGGCAGCTGCTTTTGGAGGACTCCAGTTTTTGTCCCATCACTGCTTACATGTGGAGCTTTCCAAACCTGGCTGGGTGATCTCTGACAACTGTGGCTTTCTTTCTGGGGAGAGGGACAACATTTTGGGATAAGACACCTAGGCAGCCAATGCTGGCAACAGAGAAGGGAAAAAAATTACAGGAGAGAGGGAGGGATTTTTCTGCATTTCCCATCAGTCGGGACCCCAAAGCACTAATCAGACCCAGATCCAGACACTCCCTCCAAGCTTCACCCACAACAACAGCTTCCTGGCACAAACAGCTGCAGACTCCTATCTACGGTGGCTCCATTATCTGCCCAGCCCCACGCTGGCTTCTTACGTCTTCCTGCTGGACTTTACATGCACATGCAGGCAGAGGCAATGATTGTTGAAATCAGTGCTTGTCTTCTTCCCTGTACCTGCTGTCAGGACGGGATTCTCCCATTGCTCTTTCCTCCCCCATCCTTTATGGTACTGGTTCTTGCTGGGCAATGCAAGCCAGCTTCCCCGGGCTCCCTGTGGCTGGGAGAGGAGGAATGTTGGTGCTGTTCCTGAAAACAGCTTTTGCACTTGCAAATGATGTTAGAGATGTATCTACTTTTCTTCAGACTGGATCTTCTATGGGAAGTCTGTGCTCAGGTCCCTGGCTGGTAAAAACCCCCATCATGCATTGCCCCCAGCCGCCCTCCCCACTTGTTCCCACTCCAGAGGAGGGGACGTGCCTGACCTACGCTGAGACCTCCTGGGATGGGCAGGCAAGTTCCACCTCGGCCTGGACTTCCACCTGTGACCATGATGGGAAAATAAAAATCCCTCCCTCCTGGTCAGCACACAGTGACAGCCGCTGCATTTGCATCTCCAAAATGCAGGCAGGGAAGGGAAGATGCAGGCAGGGAAGGGATGCAGTGAGGAGGGTCATCTCGTCTCGCGCCCTTTGGCAGCTGGAGAGCACAACTGAGCAAAAGCATTCCTGAGCTCCCCAGAGGCCGCCGGGATCAGCCCAGACTGAAGGGAGCTCTCACTGCCCTAACGAAGGACAGCTCGTTTACGTTCCTGTCGCAGGCACAACCCCCCAGCATGGCAGTGCACGACCCCCAGCCCCTCGCCACAGCCCCACAGGGATGGGCAGCGGAGCCGGCTCAGGCGTGATGCCCGGGGCTGGGGTCACTGCTCCAGACCACCGCCCCGGTGAAGTCAGGCAGTGATCTCAGGCGGCCGCCCAGCCTGAGGCCGTCTGGCACCCACGGGAGGAGAAGCAGCCAGGGCTGGGGATGCAGGCTCTGGCCGGTCCCTTTGCTAGCCCAGGGCGTTGGCTGCCAGAGAGCCAGCTGCAATGTGCCTTGGACTTTCGACGAACTTTTGTGCTTTGGTGGGGACTCAACGGCAGTCCGGCACAGCCGGTCTGGTGGGGACTGGCGAGGGAGCACGCTGGTGATGCTCGCAGGCGATGAGAGACTGGGAGGAGACACCAACCACACACCGAGATGGACAGAAAAACAGCAGCCCTGCTTGGACTGCCACCCCACCTCCCCCAAGTCCCAGCAATGCGCAACAGGCATTTACGACAGATGTGTCAAATAACGCCCGTCCACTAGCACAGAGGTGCTGGGGCTTTGCTGGATGGCTCAACTCCATGTCTAAGTCATTGCAGAGATGCTGCACCCTCCAAATTGTGACCAGCCCCATCACTTGGCTTGGGTGCCGATTTTAGGGTGGAATGACATATCTCTGGAGGCTCCAGCCTCTCCTCCTGTGACTCCAATGGTCTCACTTAGGCTTCCAAACATCTGAAGTTAAGAAAGATAAATCCCACTACCTCTTCAGGTCTGGTTCCCTTGCAGCCTGGGGTGCAGCTCTCATGTGTGGCAGCGCCAAACTATTTTATAAGCACAGGGGAAGTGCTTATAAACCTGCCCCTATTTCCCAGACCATATTTCCTTCACTGGGAATCAGGTAGCTCAACGGCTGCTGAAGGCAGCAAATCCCCTTTGTGATTTGCAGAGTGTGGAAAGAAGTCTTTAGCAGTCAAAGCATCATGGAGCACCCACAAAAACACCCACTCTGCCCCACCATGCCTAGTTCCCTACCAATCCCTATGATCAGACTCCAAACAGTCCATGGCCCAGAAGCCACACAAGCTTTTGGAAGAGAGTTCTGGGGTATCCCAGTACCTTAAATCCCTGTGAGACCATGGTGAAAGTTGCTGGGACCTCACTTTCTTGTCCCACAGAGACACCTTTAAAGAGGATATGGATCAGTGAGAAAAAACTCAGAGAAGAGATGGAAAAGCAGCCAGGGGGCTGGAAGAACTCAACCCTAGGTTAAGACTTATCTCCATTTTATTAAGCCAAGGCCCAGTAGGATGCTTGGGAACAGCTCAGGAATACCTGAAGAGCCTTGGAGAGTAGGGATGGATGACTGAGGGATGTGCTATACTGTGGACTTTTTTTTTTTTGTAAGTTATTGTTTGGGCTTTGCTGAACTAGCCTGGAAGACCAGCTCTTTCTCAGGAGATTTTTGTCTCCTCAGCAGAAACCTGCGGATGCAGATTCTGCTGCATCAGCCAGGGCTCACCTGCAGAGCGTGAATATCAGGTGCTTGGGCTGCCCCCAGGTTCACATAGTATTCATGGGAAAGGGAGATCACCATCCTGATGACCTCGGTGTCCTCATACAGAGCTGGATGGGGGAGAAATGCAGCTCAGCATGTGGGAAAGGAGCTCCCAAGGGAACTAGCTCGTGTTTTGGTCTGCTCTAGAAGCACAGGGCCTATCTGTAGGAATGGATCTCTAGGTCAGCACCACTTCGCAGTGCCAGCAAGTGCTGCGGAGGTGGGAGAGGTACAGCTATGGGAACTTGAACCGTAAGGAAGGATCTGCATTGCTGTGTGCCAAATGATACTTTCCTGAGCTGCCCTTCTTTGCTGCAGCCACAAAATAAAACTCCCTGGGAGCAACTCTCTAGAGCAAGGAGAAAAGCAGGTTTAGAGATGGGGAGCTCCACGGTGTAAATTCCTTCCCTATGCATTATTAGCTGTTAGCCCAGCAGGCTCCAAGCATCTATGCTGTGCTGGAAGAGCCAAGCTTGGTCACTAGCTGGAGGGCTGTGCTTGTTCTGACCTGGGATGTACAAGCAAGGGCTGGGGCTCACTGCTGTCTTTGACCTGTCTCCTTCTCTCCGAAAAGCTCCTAAATCTGGCTACAATCAGTTCCCAAAAGAGGCTTGGAAGCTAGCAATTCATGTACAGGACACAGCAAGTTCAGGTGAACGCCTGGGCCTGTGGTGGACAGACAGTGTAGCGTGGCCAGGGACTCAGGGATCTTAGCAACAACTATTTTGGTGCAAGAGAGAACTCAAAATGTCTAACCAGTAAAAGAGTCGGGAAGCTTTCCAGAGTTTCTCCCTCCGGTAAGATGATGAACAAACATCCATCCATTACAATTAAATGATGCCGACGTGCGCCATCTTGCAAAATTGCAGGCACGCTGTTTCTAGATAGCTGCTTGTATCAGCCTGACATTTCCTGAACAAAGTTATCTTCCAGGGAACTGAACTGGCAAGTGGAGGGGAAGGAAGTATTTCAGGGTTAGATTTACATCAAGAAGCTCCTGTTGCTGATGCACTGATGATAGGAAGATAAAACATATTTCCTTCACATCATCTGGAGACTACAGATGTTCCCCATTCCATATGCTGAAGCTGCAGAAGAAGCTGAGAGCTGAATTGAAGAATGACTCGGAGAAATCTAAATAAATCATCTTTCAATATCATAGTGACCGAGACATATTTTTCCTTCCTGGAAAGGATGAAATCATTCAGTCTTTCTTAGTCTTGCATCTTTTCCAACAAAGCCACCCTAGCAGCAGATTCCATTGGTTCCAATAAAGGTGGCAAAAACCCCATCAGGCTGCCAAGGAACTAAGAGCAGAGAAGAGCAAACAAAGAAAACTCAGGGAAGAAAACTGCATGACAGTCGCTGCCTAACTGACAGTAAAGGTGAGGAAAATATAATGTAACTCCTGACAATCATAATTTAGTTGTTTACCAGCAGTTTCTCCATGGGGTTTATCTGTGGCAAAAAGACAGGAAAACCCTTCCTAGAAACCAAACATATTTTCAGGTCTTCTGAATGAAAACAAAAGGGTGTGAACTACTCATCTGGCCACCAGGTGGGATCATCTGAAAAAAATCTTGCTATGTCTTTAGGAATGAAGGAGGTGTGATGGGTTAGAAAAGAAGCCTAGTAGCATCCATCAACTCCCACTATTGTATGAGAAGGAAGGAAACAAAGAGGTCTTTTTTGGATGGAGGTAGCTCAACAGCAGCGGTGGAGGAAATATCATTAGGGAGGAAGAAAAAGTAGCCCCCTTGACCTGTGGGGCCTGTCTCCAAAACTCAGCTGAAGGCAGGTGTCAATATACACAAGATGTCAAGAAACCTGGACTCAAAAGCAAGATGCTGCCAGAATGCTGATACTATTTTGATCACTGAAACCCAAACATGATAAATCATAGTAGAGCCAGGTTCTAAGAAGGCCTTAGAAAGAGAACCATAGCCAGGAAGACTGTTGCTGACGACCATCAAAAGCTGGGATATCACTGTGGATATTGTAGTATTTTACCCTGAGAACAATGTGCAATTAAGAGGAAACCTCTATATTAAAGAAGATGATCCCAAGGAGAGGACGTCCTACCAGAAATGTAGCCACTACGGTTTATGCTAAGCTCTCTGGGCTGCTTATGGATGAAGGTGGCTTTTGCCTTTTAGTCAGGGGTTTAAATCTGATTTAGTTTCATACCAAGCAGAAGCTTTTAACAACTGGCCTACTGGAACTGAATCTGGGAGGGGCTGCTGCCACTGCAGGCTGGTGGTCTCCATCATAAGATCCCTGCTCACTTATGTTATTGAAGGTCTCTCTCAGCCTCGACAGCAGCCAGGAACTGGAAAAGCCAAGAAAGCCAATCCCTTTGCCCGCCCCAGAGAGAGGTGAAGGCACATCAGGTGGAGTCTGGAGATGCAGACGGATGTGTCAGGTGCTGGTTGAGAACTGGTCCAACACCACAAGTATTTCAGGCGTGCAGCTGTGATTGCAACCTCCAGCCGAGCCTGGATTAATTTCTAGGCCTTCAGCTTAGACTTTCACAGCTCTGCCTTAAACCAGATGGAAAAGATCTGTGAGATCATCCATTGCTCATCTCTGTGTCAGCACCAGATGACACATCATCACATGTACTATCCGACCTGACTTTTACGAGCTCCAAGTGATGAGTACCTCTGCCCTCAGGACTCCTTTCTACTTTCTTAATGGCTCCTTCTCTCAGAAAGCCTTCGCCTGGAGTAGGCCTGGCCATTACTTAATCTCTCAATCCACCTAAGTAGTACCACAAAAAAGTACCAGAAGTTTGATGTTCACACTCTGACAATATTGATAAGCAGAAAACTTGCCCAAGCTTGATCCTAACGGATGAATCTTGCCTCTCGTAGCCATTTTCCTCCCTGCACTCTACCATTGCATACACTCACCAATTCCCTTTGGTCCAACACGATGCAAAGATGCTTTGCAATGTTAAAAAGTATCATGGGTCTCTTGATGGAGCCAAGAGTGCAGACCTCCATTTTGGGGTATGAAACTCCAAGACAAGACAACTGATCACCCTTTGGCACAGGCCTAGAGCCTGTCCGGAATGATAAAATCCTTGTTGCCCTTCGTTGTTCTTCCTGCAACCTCAAGCCACCTCTGCTATTACAAAACGAAGTAACTGAACACTGAACTGGTTATGAAATGATGCGGTAACTGTCTCCCATTTCTGCTATTTCTTCAGGAAAGCAGGAGTCACAAATTAAAGCAAAGTGACTGTATGTCGCTTTGTCTTTAGACATTATTAAGATGTATTAAGACATACATGTGGGTGTGGCAGCACCATAATTGACTGCTGGACAGGTGTAAGACATGCAGTCCCTCCCTAATAAAACTTTTTTTCTTTTCCAGCATCTCCTTTAAATTAAAAAGTGAAAGCCAGGTTCCATAGTTGTTCACTGGCTTATTTAATTACCAGATTTTCATCATTAGTCCAATGCATAACATCTGATTTCTTAAGCATGAATAATAAATGGGTCTGTGGATTTAATTGTCTTCTGAGGATGAATCCCATCTGAATTTGGAAAAAGAAAATATTTCTACTGGTTTTCTACAAAAAGAATTGTGACTCTTGGCCAACTTTGCCCACAAAGTTACCTTTAAGATACATTCCCTCTCTTGTTTAGCTAGGGGATCATTTCCTTAAGTATCTGTCAGGATTACCTTCTTGCCCTTAAATAGCAACCAGACCAGTTATCTCCATCAACATAACAATTATCCCCATCAGTGAGCCAGCTGTGTCCATCCAACAAGCAAACAAACCAAACTGCAATAACAGCCCTCAAGGCAGGCAGCTGCTAAGAGCTTTCCAATCCTACTGAAGCCAACAGTGTCTTCTGCTCTGGCCTCACAGTCCTTTGAGGACTGAAGTAACTGGCTCCCACGAAGGGGATTAGGTGCCTGAAAGCCTGTAATGCTCTGGGCCTGGTGAAAAGGTGCTCAGCATCTTGCAGGATCAAGCCCTCCCAGGCTAATAGGGAATGATGTGCCAGTTTGCTGGGGGGGGGCGGTATTAACACCCCATTTCCCCATTCTGTGTGAAAGAGGCAGTACCAAAGGGTGGAGGCTCAGGGAAAAATTATGGGAATATCAGAAGGGTCTGGAGAATGAGGGCAATAGTGAGAGCAAGGCTTTATGCAACCACACACAAGAAGTGCCCACTGACTCCACAGGCATAAATTTAAGATGCCTCCTCAAGGTTCAGCCTCCCTGCAGCCAAGAAGGCTTGGACATTCCTGCAGACATAGCTTAAGGCAGGTGTGGTCTCCCAGCCAGAAGCTGACGGTTAAAAGACATGGACTGATGGGCAGTTAGTGCACTTGACCTGGAAACATCACAAACAGACAGGAGATCCACCAAAATATATTGAGAAATAGCTTCCTTGAGAGCAAATTTGCCCACAGCAAACCACCGAGAGTCCCAAATTTCTGCAAACACATTACACTGGCTTCCACTGGGATTAACTGCGAGCAGTGGATTGACACAAACACTAAGGGGTCTGTGACCCTCAGGGCAACCCTGTATGTCGCCCTGGGGAGACCCAGCATGGGTGGGACTTGCTAAATGGGCCTGGGGGGTCCAGGTCTTAGAGGATCGCAACACGTGGGCCAGCGTTCCATCTCATCCTCACCAGCAGAGCCTCCTCATGCTTTTGGCTACACCTGTCCCGAGGATAAACAGATAATACCTGTCTTTTTACCTGTAAAAAACCTCCTTACAAACGACTAGGTGGTTATTATGCTGGCTGCCAGTGAGTTCACCCAGGCCAAACTCTTTGGATCATCTCTGACCTCTGCATGCACCATGTCTTCAAGTCCTGCTGCTTCCTCCTCCTCAACGCTGGAGGTTGCTTCTCCTGCCCTCAGGTTGCCACATTTCAGCAAATTTGCTATCTTTTCCTGATTCAGTTTTTCTTTTCCACTTTC
Source organism: Limosa lapponica baueri (assembly GCA_002844005.1). Classification (NCBI taxonomy): domain Eukaryota; kingdom Metazoa; phylum Chordata; class Aves; order Charadriiformes; family Scolopacidae; genus Limosa; species Limosa lapponica. The sequence continues at coordinate 1,037,043 of KZ505705.1, read as the reverse complement.
CCGATGGCCAGTTATTGCTGCCTGGGCAAAGAGAAGTTTGCGGGGTCCCAGCACACTCAGTGCTGTCTCCTCTACTGGTGCCACCAGGCATCACTGCCCCCTCTATGCCCCCCAGGGCACCACAGCCCTGCCATGCAGAAGGAGCATCAGCTGCCCTCTGCAAGCCACAACCTATCTGCACCTTCACCGGGATTTCTCTCGGGGTATTTAACTAACAGAGACTTAGTCCACCCAGAAAATACAACCCACCTCCAAGCATGGGGGGCGAGTTCAGATCCACACAGCTGGCTGGGAGGAATATCTTGCCTCTATCTCCTTTCCTTGCCTCCCCTTGTTTGATATGCTCACCTGCTGCACCTCATTCCTCAGCCCTCAGTGGGAGGAGAGAGTAAGCCGGTCTGTACACCAATATCTGATCTTGACGGCAAAATACCGATGTGCCAGCTGTAAGCACCTAAGAGAGGTTTGTGTGTGCTGCCTGGAAACCGTTCTGCCCCCAGAGACAAAAATGCTCCGTGTGTGTGTTCGCACACATTAAATGTTTGTGCAGGCGTGCGTGGGCATGTGAACACGGGCACATGTGTGCGTACGCTCACATGCATATCTTCCTTGGGCATATTCATCCTGCCGCTCTGCAGCCCACAGCGAGGAGCAGGTGTGCTCCAGCCAAGTTCTGCTTTTATTTATGTCCCACCTTGAATTTGCACTACTAAGTGCTTGGTAAAAAAGCAGGCAGGATTCGCTGTGCCACGGGCCCTTTTATCTCCCCTGTGACTTAGCACAGGTGAAACGAGCTGCAACTGTTCTTAGCGGCTCCCCCCGGCTGAGCCGCGGAGGGACGAGCCCCAGAGTGGCTGAGGTTCCTGGCCCCCTTCCCCAGGCTGCTTCCAGGCTTTCCAGTTTGGGTGAAGAGCGCTGGGAACCGCCACCGCTATCACAGCTCCCGCAGCTGCTCCTACATCTGCGAGGCCTTTCGATCCAGCACGGGTAAAACTTGCAGCAGACGTTAGGAGGAAGCAGAGCACCACGCTCCGTGCGAGGCAGCGCCCGCTCCCTGCTGCTTCTCCTCTCCTTCCTCCCCGGCTTGCCCTGGCCCACGCGTGCCAAACTATGTGACCAAAAGAAGCCAGGGGCTGTCCCCAAGCTGGCACAAACTGTACCCGAGCCCTCCTGCCCCTCTCTTCTGGCCCTGACGGGACACCTCACCCCGCAGTCACGCAGACCCTTCCAGTCACACACGACTGTGCTCGGGACACCGACGTGCCAAGGCCGCGACGGTCATCTGGGCACAGGATGCTGGTGCTTAAATATCGCGAGGAGGAGGAGGAGGAGGAGGAGGCGGCACGCAGCCTTCCTCCAGCATCCCTCAGGTTTGCAGAGGCTCCTGTTTAAGGCCAGCCCCCCGTTCTCCACTGCCTCGGCGCAGGCTCTGGAGGAGCTGCCTTCGTCCACCTGGAGCGGGTCCAGGGCTGTGCCGGGGCTCGGGACCAGCTCTATCACTCACGCGCGCACGTACGCACGCACGCACGCACAGAGCCACGTCTTTTCTCTGGTGAACTCTGCTGGCACACGGCAGGAATTTCATTTGGATCAACTACTTAATATTCTCCCTCCTTCCTTAGAAACCAGGCTGACCGAAAAACCTTTCCAGCCAAGGCCCCTCCTTTCCTGTTTGAACCACCCCATCCCTCCCTCCCCCGTACACACACACACCCCGCAGAAACCCGGCTCTCTCTTGCTGGCACCTGATGGATTTCACCCGCTTTTTTTTTTTTTTGGTAATATATTGTTATTGTTGCTGAAACTTCAGATCAAAAGAAAAATGGAGATTTTCCTGTTTCGGGTGCGAGGCTTTGCAGGCCTGTTGCTACTAGCTTTCCCCCCTTGACAGCTCGGGAGCTGCTTGGCCGAAAGGACCTGCCGCTCGCACCAGCGGGGTCCCTCCTGGAGCCACACGTGTTCGCAAGCCGGCGTGTCCCAAGTGTCCCGTGCTCTCACGACCCCTGCCCTCACTCTCACCCTCGCCCCAAACCTCGGCGTGGGGCTGCCCACCCGCCCCATCGCTCGCCCCTGAAGCCCCGCATCCCCAGACGGGGAGCAGAAGAGCGCGGGAAGGAGAAGTGGAAGGAGCTGGGGGGGAATATGCTGGGGAGGGATAAAGGACTGCACCAAAGAAGAGCCACAGGAAACTTGGGCTCGGCAGCACTCCTCCTCCGCCTACTTCCAGCTGACGCAGCAAAGATGATTTTCTTAGGGCTAATTCTGCAACTCCCCCCTTTCCCCTCCTGGTTATCGTTGGCTCATGGTTTCGTGAGGAAACTTGCCAAGTCTTGCTCGCTTTCTAGAAAGACAGCAGGAATGAGAGAGGAGAAGGAAATATTCGACAACCTTTGTTTTTCCACAAGCCTTTTTAGGGCAGCAGGCTCCAATCTGTGCCCTCCACTCCCCGGCGCTTGGCCTGACCTTGCTGGCTCAGCAGGAGGAAGTCTGGTGGGAGCACGGGGGGAGAAAAATGGAAAGACTCGGTGTATTTCAAAGGAAACCGAACCAAAACAGAGAATTCTGCAGCCTGTGCCATAAATGAAGCTCATTCATGTTTTTTTACCAGGAAGAGTCAATTACAAGCACGATGTTTGGCTTTTGGTAAAGGACAGTGTCTGACTGTTGTGCCAGGAAGGACTGCAGGCACTGTCCCATCAGTACCTACACATCTGTCTGCTTAAACCGAGCCTTACCAAAGCCCTTTAATTCCACACTTGCTTTAATTTCTGACCTCTTGGCAAACCAGAAGCACATTGTGCTCAGTAGCTCCAGTGTTTCTCAGTAACGCCATGCCCAGCTTAGAGGTGAGGAAACTGAGGCACGGTACCCAGGAGCATCTTATCCCCAGGTGAGACATCTGGTCTAGAGGAGATCCAAGCCCAGCCTCCCAGGCTTGGGCTCTTGCAATACAGCTTTTTGCGTCTCCACCTTGACTATAAGGAGGAAAGCATCTGTAACTTTCAACTCAGCCAGCACAAGAGCAGAAATAGATAGAAATGCAGTTTGATCTAGTCCTTGCTGCTGTCACATAGTTTATTTTGCAGAGTGCTGATTCTTTCTCAGCGGTTCGCAGCTCAGGGCCAATTTTGGTCATTGATAGATGGGAGGGCCAGGCCAGCTTCCCCAGCGCACGGTCCCTGCACTGCTGGCCAAACTGGCAAAGGCCAGCAAGTTCAAGTCAAACTTCATTTCTTTCCTTGCCCCGTTGCTTAGAAACACGCCTATGAAAATATACTTTGTTCTCACACGCTACCAGTCGAATGCCAAGAGAGTTTTTTCCCCTCTCCCGTCCTCAGGAATTCCTGATTTATTTTTTATTTCTTTTTTGCAATTGCACAAATCTCAAGAGGAGCCTGCCGGTCTCCTGCGGCTTCCTGCAGCAGCCTTTCTGATGCAGGCTCATCTCCTGGCTGCAAACAAAACCCATCGAAAAGAGCCCCCTGCGGCACTTGGGGAGTCCAAACTGGAAGTGCAAGGTGGTGCCCGGGGGATGGATGGTTTTGCAACCAACCGGCAACCTCTTTCCTATCCCTCTCCTTGTTCGTTCAACGGGTGCTCCCCATCCCAAGGAAAACCAAAAGCAATGGTATGATGAGGGGACCCACCAAAGTTTTCATGCAGAGCACCTGCCAAAGGACCAGTTTCCTTGGGAAGAGTGAGGCAGGTGGAATGAAAGGAGACTCACGCTGGAAGCCAAGTGCCGAAGGGTTTTTCGGGTGCCTTCAGTCTGCATGGGGCACCCTCGGCCCCACTCTGCCGGCTGCCGCTGCCTTTTGGCCGCAGAGCTTTGCCTTCCCCACCACACCGCCTGCCCCCGGCCGGGCACACACACGCACAGAGTAAATAAACACCGGGAATGACGTGCTCCGGGATACTTCACATAGCTCCGCTGCCGGCGGGTTATTGCCCAGCTTCCTGGGCTCCACGGCAGGAATGCAGGTCCTGGCTTCACCCTCCACTCCCTGCACAGGTCCTCTCCCAGCCTTCGCCCCTTCCAGCTCCCCTCCAGAAAAGCAAGCTCAGCTTTGCTCTTTCTGGCCAATTTTAAGGGAGTTTGGACATTTGTTGTCATTTGGAGGTGAGGGGGCAGTTATACACACAGAATTTGGTTTTGCTCTGAAGGATGGAGCGTAGCAACACAAGCACTGCTTGCAAGCAGCAAAGAGGAAAAATAATAAAAGCATCAAGATTTATTAGGTGCTAGAAAGGAGAAACGGATTCCCGTTGCGCGGGTATAAGCAGAAGCTTGCTAACAAGCAAAAATGACTTTTTCATGGACCAAAAAAGGCGGGGGGGGGGCTGGTTTCTGAGGGGTTTTTTTGCCAAGTGGTTCCCTGGTGCCCCGGACACGCAGACAGGATCCCTGCCTCCCCTTCATGCCGTGGCAGATATACAGATGTATTTGGAAGAAAGTAGGGAAAGTGTCCTTGCACAGGCTGTGGGATCCAGAAATGGGAGTTTTAATGCGTGCCAAAGTGAAGGAGCGCTTTCTTTCGTGCTTTTGTCACGTGCAAGGTGCAAACATTTCAGAGGCTTGGCTTTGCATCGCTGCTACCATGCCAGCCTTCGTGCTTGCTTTTAACCTGTTCTTTCTGGTTATTAGCAACACCATCATTATTATTATTATTATTATTATTTTCCCTCACAGATTCCCTGTCCCTAATGCACCTGCACCTCCCTGGGCTAAACCCCATTGCCCAACAAAGGTGTCCAGCAGCAGGCAGCCAGGAAGAGCCAGCTGCAACGATCGCATGGAGAAAGCCGGAGGCTGAGCAACAAACCTGGGGGGTGGTTAGTGAGGACTTTGGGGATGGGGCAGATGGTTGCAAGGAGATGCCTTGCCCTCCCCTGTATCTCAAGCTGCAGAGGGCGGGTCGGGCCCCAGAGCAAGGTGGAGGATATGGCGAGAGAAAGGGGTCCGGGAGAGGGTGAAGACAGGGATACAGGAAAGATGTAAAGGATGCAACTGGGGAAGGACTGGGATGCAGCTGTGACTAAGTGGGTGCATCTGGGAAGTGGGGGATGAAAAGCTTTCTGTCCGTTGGGGATGGGACAACCCAGAGGTGATGATGGAAATGGGGGGGTGGGGAAGGCTCTGGGATGATGCAACAGGAGGTTCGACCAGGGCATGGATGGAAAGGAGGATGGGAAAAGCGGCGGGGGGCATGGAAGAACAGCTAGGGGGATGTTAGAGCACCCGCAAAGATGGAAAAGCAGCTGGGGGGGGGGATGGAAGAGCACCCGGAAAGATGGGAAAGTAGCTGGAAAGGTGGAAAAGCAATAGGGGGTTGGCAGAGCAGCCAAGGGAAGTGGCAGGGGAGAAGCAGTGGGAAAGCAAACGGGGGCTTGGAAAAGTGTCTGGTGGAGGGGGTGGGGAAAGGATGGAATGGGGAAATAGCCGGAAAGATGGAAAAGCAGCCAGGGTGTGTATATGTGCGTGTGTGAGAGAAAAATCAGGCAGAAACATGGAAAAGTAGCCAGAAAGATGGAAAAGCAGCTGGTGGTGGTGGAGGGGAATGGAAGAGCAGCCGGAAAGGCAGAAAAGCACACAGCAGGGGAGGGGGGATGGAAGAGCAGCTGGGGAGGGTGGGGACGGAAAAGCGGGCAGAAAGATGGAAAAGTAGCTGGGAAGGTGGAAAAGCAAGCGGGGGCATGGAAGAGCACCTGGGAAAATGGAAAAGCAGCCGGAAGGGTGGGAAAACAGCCGGGTGGGGGGCAGGGAAGAGCAGCCAGTGGGAGGGAGTAGAAAGGCAAGCGGAAAGATGGGAAGGTAGCCGGAAAGGCGGAAGAAGCAAGCGGAGGGGGATGGAAGAGCACCCGGAAAGAGGGGGGGAAAAAGCAGCCGGGAGATGGTGGTGGGGTGGAAAAAAAGCAGGCGGAAAGACGGAAGAGGAGCCGGCAAGGCGGAAAAGCTGAGGATGGGGGGAAAGATGAGAGACGGGGGAAGC